>OU343034.1:19461671-19831735 GCA_910593735.2 Ectemnius lituratus
TCTGAAAAGGGCACACGCCAAGTTTTTTTTATTTATAAAACTGCAAGATAAATCTAAGTATCGTTGCATAAAATTTGGACTTTATTTGAGTTTTATCAACCTTATTACGCAAAAACGAAATGGTGAAAAATTCTGCGAAAATTTGTACGCTTTCGTAGAATATCGATGAAACACGGATTAGTTTTTTTACAGGATTCTATAGAAAACTGACGAGGTTTGGCTATGTTGCATGTGTAAAAAGTGTCAACTTCGAAATCGATTATCTGAGGAACCAGATTCTATTATAAAAATTGTTCTGTAAAAGTTTAAACAAAATCTATAGAAAACTGTTTTTTGATAAACTACTTTAAGTCAATCTTTCTCTCAGAGGTGTAACTGTCAGTCCAGACTGTGCCTTCATAAGAAATAGAATGTTTTGTTGTTGCAAAATTTTATGATGAAAAACCAGAAGCTTGAGAAAAACATATTATTGAACGGCCACAAATACGCTCGTGTTTACTGGCGCATTAATATTTCCAATTACTAAAGTACGAATAACTGGTCATCGCAGATTTTTATTGAAATTATTAACAGTTAGGTATGGTCATTTCTTTCCAATTACGAAAATAGTCGTTGGCAAGCATTAATATTGGCATAAAACAGCCAGTCAATAATTTGTTGAGAAGTAGACAACGTGTGGAAAGGAGCGTAAGCGCCGGCTGTGTTGCTTCGCTCGTTGAGAACAGTTAATTGAGAGGCCGAAATTTCTGGTCGCGCGGTCCAAAGGTTCAAACGAAAACATACGATTGCCAGAGATCGGTTCGATGGTGAGTGGCAGCTGGGGAATTCGGAAATTCCTAGTAAATGGAATTTCGATCGGACGAACCGTACTTTCGTACTACGAATTCCCCGATTGCCATTTCTTATAGCTACGTTTTATTCAGCTATTATTGACTTAGTCATTAATGAATGAAACTTACGTCATTTATGGTCGACAGTGGTAGAATTTCTTCGATCGGTTGTACGATCCTTGGCGTCCCTCATATTTCCATCGCAGCAGCAGGCAAAATCCTCAGCATCCTCGCGATGACAAGATATATCTCGGCTGATTGGAAGCAGAGCTGGGAGAGAATCGATGCTACGACGAGTCCCGAGACGAGAAGGAAATGTGTAAGAGTGTCGAGTTGTCTTTGCTGGATGGAAAGCAAAGCCTACGATTCTCTCTCGGCTTATCGAATCCCCGTTGTCAAAGGACCTTACTTCCCCCTCGAATTCCCGTATGCACCAATTTCGTGATCACTGCACAGTAACACACCAGATATTTCATTCGATCTTCGCTTCGTTCCGCTTCCTCCCTTGTCCGGCTCGACGTCTCTCTACTAAAATCGCGGTACAATCAAGCCCGGTGGCAAGAGACACAGTGATAAATACTCAAGAGCGAAGAGAGGATGCTCGCTCGCGGAGAGAACGAGACTCGAAAATGATACGAGATCGAGGAGACGAGTTTTTAGCCGCTCTTTTTTCCCCGCTCGACTCGGGACTAGCACAAAACCCGATTCAAAAACTCGTCCTCCCAGTTACGCAAACACGCGCGACGGCGTCGACCGAAAATAAAAGTCGTCCAGCATTTACACCGAAAACCGGAGAGATAAGTGTTCCACGTCCGTCACGCATCTAGGGAGGATCGAGTTTGTCGCCGGTACACACGTCGTTACATTCGCACATCAAGGCAGCTGGCTGCCGATGAGATGTAATGTAGTGCGGTCCTTGTTACTTGTGATTTAACGATCAACCATTCGAATATATGCTGGTTCGAAGGAAAGGCTGACGATCGATCGATCGCATGCAAACCGTTCTAATCACTAATTCAAATGAACAGCTTCGACTCGAGCCAATTGCTAAATCGTGAAAGGTAGCGAAGACCGATCAAACTGGGGACTGCTCTCCGTGCACGAGGGTTTCCTCTCCTCTCGCTCGTTCGAGATCTCACAGCGGGACGATACTTCGATACCTCGCGTCGATGGCACTTTTCCCCACGGTAGAAAGTCAGCTAAAGCTGCTACGTCGAGTAAACCGGCGAATCAGTAGTTGGACTCTTCGATATCGGCGGGTCAGCGGTTTAATTAAAATCCCATCTAATTGCCAGGTGCCTTAATTATAGTAACGAGTGTTGAATACGAGGCTCGCTGACTACTTGTTGCCCGTGTGCGCGGTATGTGACAAGTGAGTACTGTTCTCGACAGGTTAACCTTTGCGAGAAGGCGATTCGTTAACCCGATGAAAATGCCACTGAATGATTGGCCACTGCGCGATGTCCGCTCGTTTTCTCTCCGTTCGAGACAACGTTTGCCAAAGTACTGAAGAAGCAGCCGCTAGCTCGAGAGCCGAAATTGCCAGCAGGCAACAATATTGATATTTGCGCGGACCTGGCGCGCGACAAACTATCCGATTGAACGAGACAAGATCTACTCTCGGTCGGATGAGATGACTACCTCTCCTTCTCCCTTTCTCTCTTTCGCCGGCGCGACGATCCGACACGCGTATAGGAAAAGCAGTCTACGCAAGAGGACGCGTGTCTCCTTACTGCGAACGAAGCACGCGCGGTGCACTTTCGCCGTTGACGTCGATACCGATATATCCCATAGAATGGCAAATACTGTTCCCCCAGATGTATAAATCGTGGCCGACTTCGGACCGTTAATCATCCTCCAAGTAACCAGCTACCTTTTCCCCCGTTCGTTTTCCGTTCTCGAGGGCTTTCTGCCTGTGGAGAAATTAACTCGGCTGCCTTCAATTAGTAGCTGCACGCTCGCAGCCGAAACTTCCACGGGATGGGATTCCGATGGAGGCGGTCGGTATGCCCGGGGAACTAGCGACCACTCGCTCCTAGACGGCTCTTCCTCTCGACTGGAAGGCTTTCGCGGCGATCCGTGCCGAATCCTCGGGCATTTCTAGCCGCGAGCCTCGCGACACTAACTGGCCAACAACGATCGCCGCTCCTCTCCTCGTGTACTCTCTCGGTGAAAGAAAGAAGGTGCGCGCTGCTGCTGCTGCTGCTACTGCTGTGCTGCTGCTGCTGCTGCACCTGACGCGGACACGCGCGCGCCAACCGACCACAACGATCCACCGTCGCCTGGAGCCTTGCGATCAGGGGCGAAAGATGCCGAATGAGAGAGTACAGATGGGGAAGATGAAGATAGAGAAGGAGAGAGAGAAAGAGAGGGTGAGAGAGGGTTAAAGAGGGTGGGAGAGGGAGGGATAGCGAAAGCACCGGCAGAAAGCAGCGCGAATTCGAATTTAATGCGAATGCGCGAGCGGACTCGGTCTAACTGCTTGGACGACGGCGATGTGCCCGTCGACCCGTTGCTAGCAAAAGTAGAAGGTGGGGAAGGAGCCAGGGACTGGGGGCTACTCGGTACTGGTGATTGTGATTGTTACATGCTTGTACGTACACGCCGCCGCGGAGAAGGTTGAGCCGCCGTTGTCGAGGCCCGACTTGAGAGCACTACCTCACCATCGGTACGCCACTGACTCGCTCAGTTTCAAAATCGGGAAAGTCATCGACGAGAGAGAAAAAGAAAGAGAAAGAGAGAGGGAGGAGAAGGAATGAGGGCCGGATGCATGGACACGGGCGGACGGTCTCTTACCCCCTTTCCATTTCTTTCATCAACGATCAAGCTACCAATGCTCTATCGATCTTCGCATCAGGATCAGCCTCCTCTCGACTAGACATCGGACTCCCCTTAACTTCGCTTGATCGAATTTCCTTGCTAAAGGAGATCGGATACCGATCTTAACATTCCCTGAGCCCGATGGCTCTCAGCGAAATGTAACATGGTTTCGCAATGAATGCCATCTGCACCAAAAAGGACTGCGGTTCTCTGTAATGACCGATAACCCGCGGCGTTTTACCACGCGGGGGAGTCTGTCAGTCTGAAATCATAAAACAGTACTATTTCCGGCTGGCGAGTTCTTTCTCAATCGAGCCGAAATCCGGGGACCTGTGATGCGGATAATCATCACCTTTCTCTTTCGACAGACGGCCGGATGAAACGGCGGAGAGTACGAAATTAAGGAAGGACACTAATTGCGTGAGGGATCCCGGGGGAGAGCCCGGCGGGGGAGGAAATGATTGCGGGAATGAAATTGTGGGGTAGACGACCGGAAACGTATATACTTACGATGTCTACGAAGTCTAGAGTTGGCGTGACCGGTCCGATCAAAGATCCCGGACTCGCAAGAGGTCCGGTCTCTGTGACCACCAGGAGATTGCCTGGAGTTCAACTAGGAAACGCATTCTAATGGCAATGCAGCTTGCGGGAGAATAAAAAAAGGCAACGGCGGGGGTGTGACTCAAAGGGGAAGAGGGAGAACGGTCGAGTGGAAGGGAAACGCCGTAGGCTTGGTAACACTCGCTTTCCGGTTTTCCGTTTGCTAGGCACGGGCTTAACCTGCCCCTGCGTGTTCTCTTTCGTTCCCCTGTCCTCTCCCTTGGTCTCCTTCTCCAACTCAAATAACCAACCAATCGACTCACTCACTCCTACTGGCGCGGCGCGGTGCCGCGTCTCGCGAGAGGGAAAGTATTTTATAGCACGCTTGGCTTGGCAAGAGAAAGGGGACACGGTTCGCTCCTAATTTCTGTTTTAACTCGGTGAACCTATATATCGTTACCGAGCGTGTAACTCGAACTGCCAGCGCTCGTGGTGTCCACTGCCAAAGCTTTGCGGCTGCGTTACGTGCGCACTCTGCCCCTACATTCACATTAGCCACCGAATCGTGCCATTGTGATCGCTCTATATCTTCGTATAGTAGGTTTAAGCCCGAAATATGTACGAGGGAGATATGTACAATCTTGGCAGAGGAAAGAAAGAAAAATGTAAGCTGGAAGCTTCGAAGACGTTGCTTAGGTAACTGCTGATAGAGAAAGAAGACCGAAGACGAACGGATGAAGAGGAGGATGCAGCTTCTTGCGTCCCCGATCCACGACTAAAAGTGAAATCGCTGCCACAACGCCTTGTATCACAGCCGTTATTATATCTTATATGCCGGGTTACAGGGTTCGCTGCTTTGGACTGCCATTACAAGAACCATTCCATTTAATTGCTGCAACGTGGTACAGCCAGCCGTTCGAACATTGCCAATGGAATTAGAGGAGGTGGAAATCAGAGTACACCGGTCACTTCTTTGACGAGGTTTGCCCACTCTACAGGGAAGTCCGTATTGTTCGCACATTTTAAAGAAGACTCGTACGTGCGCGCAAACATAACAGCTAGCTATCCACGTTAATTACAAAAGTGAAAGTATAGATGATACTCGGTGTTAGAACCCACCGAGCAACGCGAAATGGAAAGAAATCTTCAAGACTCCTCTTTGATCTTTATGGCCCCGGCATTACATAACTGATCTTGATTTTGTTTCGCAGCTCGATTATTCGCCACGATTAAATGTGCAATTTTAGAAGAGCGAGGTAAGCTGATCTGAGATCTTAAATGGTTTCTAAGGTATATCACCTGTGGGAACGATCTAACGATTGGCCTTTCAGAATGATCGATCATCGGAGCCTGGTAACTTTCGCGCGATCAAGAATCACAGGTACGAAATTTTGAACGTAAAACCCGGAAACGCTTTTTACATAGGCAATGTCACCGTTTTATCGGCAACTTCGAATGTCTAATGGGCTCTCACAAGATCGAGCGTACCAGAGATTTCGTAAAGGATTTCACCTTCCTGGAAGTGGCCGCGCGAGAGGCAGCAATCGTACCGATAGATATCGGCGCGTCGGCTTCCCGATGATTCATCGATTTCTTTTTTCCTCGCAGTCCTTTTAACAATTGTCACCAAGCGATGATGCGTTACAGCTATGCTAATTTATGTGCACGCCGATCGCAATTGGAGTCACTATTGATCAAGCGCGTTAAACAAACTCCCCCGTTTGTTCGGTCTTATGACGAATCCTTCTTCGTGAAAGTTGGCCGGTAATCGATCAATATTAACGGACAAGATTTATGCGGCATCGCAATGACTGACACTAGGTGTGAGTTTGTCTGCTCGGAAAAAAATGATAATTCACCAGCCACCAATGGAAGAAAGGAACAACGTGGATGAATTTTCTCCTTTACCAACGGCAACGCTGCTAAAGTGCATTCCGGACTGCCACCACTTGAAAACAATAATTTCAAGCCTAGAAAGATTAGTAATTGTTGTGTAACCATCCGGTTAGGCAGTGCATTGCCAGTAAAGCAACAATCTACCTTTCACAATACATTACAGTGGCACCGTAAGCAGGCAGAGTGTCCAACCACGAGGACTTGGCGAGGTGAGAGACTCGTATGCGTTGTACCGCTGTGTGCACTGACCAGCACCGTCCGAAAACCTTGGACAATTGCAATCTCTGCTGGTCTAGAGTTTAGAGCGAGTCCTCCGCCAACAAAAAGCAATCCCGCTACGGACAGATGATAGTCACGGTGAACGAATAAAAGGAACACACCGCTATTTTCACCCGCAGTCTTATGTGACTCTACGTAGTCGTCTTCCGACGAAATCTCATGTTTTCGACGATTCCATGTTTTCGCTGATTTTGGTCCCTTCTTTTTCCTTATTGATTGCCGGTCTATTAATCAGGAACTACTAATACCAGGAATCCGAAGTCCGCTTTGTACCCCGATGCATCATCGTTCACCACGATGCCGTCACTGTTGATATTTATTTTCTCACGAACATTTCTCACTCGCTCGCATGCTCCCGCCGTTGCTGTTGTCCCTGCTGAATCATCGGACTTTGGTAAATGTCATTTTGAAAGCGAAGGAAAGCGAGGCGAATCTTGTGCTTGCCAATTACCCGAGCGTGGGATCGATTATACTTATCAATAGCTACTTCCTGTATTTGCAATGGTTTGAAGTATGGCACTTTTTTTTAAGAGTAGTGTAAGACTTGTAGAGATGGGGAAAAATCTAGTTCCGCTACTTGAAACGTTCGCTAACATCATGTCACCGATCTCGAGTATACTCTGATATCTGTCTTTCTTTTAAATCAATGCTTCGCGGTATGAATCTGCTTTGACGATAAAATCAACATAAAAACTTTGTTGCTCGATCGTGGTCTAAGAGATAACTACACTGCACCCGGTCCATTTAACTTGAATTGTTTTTTTTTTCCATAATAGAACTGCCAATAACAATGTAAAATTTATCGAGTTTCATATTTGCGCAACACAACTTTGATTTCCAAATACTCCCCACCTGTCCATTATAGCAGGAGCGTAATACCTAATACGTAATTTCCACTATAGCTTCATCATATCAGGTTCCGCATGATGATCAATCGATTGATTAGAGAGATCTTGTAACTTTGAGTATCACTGAAATGATTTCATCACAACTTGTGTTATCATGTGGAAACCCCAGCCTTCCAGAATCACCATCGGTTGAGTATCAGATATAGGAAGTGTAATAATAACTACGACGACATTACACTCGGAGATAAGTGTATTCATTTCCTTGTATTTCATTACACGTATTCGATCGTTAATAATAATTAATTAATTAACAATAATAATAATAATAGTTGACATATAATACAACAATAGTAATTAATAAGAAACTAATTATCTTTGCTTCCTGTGACAGCTGCCTCAATGCCCTAAAGATCCTAGCAATCCTACAGAGTTCAAAGTTTTAGTCGGTATGAAAAGAAATATGTTTCGTAAAAATATTTGTGCTTCCTTTTACGCATACGTTGTACAAGTATACTGCCTTCGTACTACTACATTGTCAGGATGTTCTTTTTTGCCCTTTTGATTAGATCTTTTCTTATCCTTGCATAATAACAACACGTCTGCATCGTTTTATATAAATTACTTTTAAGCCCCTCCTCTATATAATTAACCGTTACCGATTTCTCGAAAACGAAAGAAAAGCAACACATGTCGGTTTTACCAGACATAAAATACATTGTATGAACATGTATGGCCAAATCGTAACCATTACACCTCCAGTTAAATCTTGCACTTCTACAGATTCCAAAATGAGCTGAATTTTTCTCGATACAAAACGTGCAGAGCAAATTTGTATGAGAATTGCTCAAAACCGTGTATCAAATAGTCTGAATGATTCGGTGTAAAATGTTGGAGGCAAGAAGCTATAATCCTAACTTTAAGAGGTATTCGGATATAGTTCAAATATGTTTCATACAATAGGGCCGTTGCCCACGATTGCTTCACCATCGTAAGTATCATACAAATTACACTTTGCTTATAAGTACGTTCACAAATCTTAAATCTGTCTATTTTTGAACCAACAAACGTTATGCAAGATTTTGCATATCGCAGTAGTGTTCACCAAAAAAAAAATTTAATCCCCTGCATTCTGCATAGAGTATAAAAGATTCATATAAAAACTTGAAACGATAGCACAAGATTGAAAATTTGATTGACATGTACTGCATTACTTTCTTAAAATTTTCATTTAAATAAGGAGAATTGACTGTAGTGTTATTTATCTATGAAAATTAAATTATCGCCCTTGCCAAGTACTTACCAACCACGCGAATGTTATAGTTATTGCGCCAGATATAAAAATGCTGTCTGCATCACAATCTTTGAGAATCGATCTCGGTGAGCGAGGCGTCAGGTGTTATATCGATGAATTAATTCAAAGGATCAACTTCAACGTAATCATAAATGAAAGGCGATGGAGTAGTATTAGCGTCACTTAGCATCTGAGACGGTGACAATTCGATTTTTTGATTGCGCCACATATCGAGTTCATTTCCTTCAATGTCCAGACCAAGTCGTAAGTTAGCCGGTGAATTGTCAGTGGCAAAGCGATCTTCGGTAAGCGGTAGAGCACTCTTCAACAGATTCCTGAAAATAACAAACATAAAATGAAGCATTCACTTCTTCTAACAAATGTACGGGAACGGAGTAAAATTATGACTAGGACTGAAATCTATGGTAATTGAGTGTATCACATGAAAACCTACCAGACGTTCTCGTCAGCAACAATATGCACTTTCGGGACTGGGAAGCCATTAAATGGAGATGCGACAGGCAATGTATAAGCACCCATGTTCTCAAATATTATCCAATCGCCGAGTTCCATTTCATGGAGCATCATATTCTCGACGACTTGATCGAGAC
The DNA here is from genome assembly GCA_910593735.2 of Ectemnius lituratus. Taxonomy (NCBI): domain Eukaryota; kingdom Metazoa; phylum Arthropoda; class Insecta; order Hymenoptera; family Crabronidae; genus Ectemnius; species Ectemnius lituratus. The sequence continues at coordinate 19,470,787 of OU343034.1, forward strand.
CATCGCAGGTTGGTCCCCAAATGCTAGATGGTATCATTTTTCCACAACCTTTCTGCAGTGGCAAAGTATATATGTCGTTACAAATAATAGAGATTTTTCATTTAAATACTTAATTGTTGGTACATTTAACCTACCTTCAATGGCAAAGGGTTAACATTCTGATGATCATAGAGCAAACAATTGAAGGAGCCATAAACACCATCATTTATGTAGTACATATTGTGCGTAATCATATGCGGTATCTTCTCGTCGGCACGAACCGATCGCTTACTGTGAATACTGGTCGCAAGTGTAAAGGCAGAGGCTACATAATAACGACCAGGCTCAGCAATAATGTGAACGGCGTCAGCTGAAAGTAAGCATTTCCAATTAAATACTTCAGAAGGTTTTGTACAAAAATGAGAATGGAAAAGTACGATTACTCACTGTCAAAGTACTCATCAATTGCTTTATTAATGACGTCAGCGATTTTATCGATGCTTGTGCCCTTATTACCAGGATAGCCACCACCAATATCCAGCAAATAAGGTTTGAAACCCAATTCACTAGCTTCATCGAATAGAATCTTTGCGTGACGAATAGCACGATGGAAGACTGGTGGATCTTGACAACCAGATCCCACGTGAAAACTAACACCAATGACGTTCAATCCCAGAGAGCGTGACAATCGTAATAAGTTCGGTGCTTCGCGAGTTGGATCACAACCGAACTTCATGCCAAGTTGACACTGAGCTACTTCAGCGTCACAGCGAATTCTAATGACAATCTTGGCACCGGGATGAAGTTTCTTGATTTTATGTAATTCGCTCTCGTTATCAACTGTCATCGCATCGACTCCCATCGCTGCGGCATGACGAATATGCGAGGCTGGCTTAGCAGGATTGGCGAAAATGATCCTGGAAGCATCAACTCCAAGGCTCATGACTTTATTTATTTCAGCCTACAAAAAACCAAATTTTATTAGAAACTCAATCTAGTAAATGGATTCTACATTATTTGATCATATGTATATACTCACTTTTGAGGCACAATCGAAACCAGTTCCAAGGGCAGCGAGTACTTCAATTACCATCAAATTATCGTTACACTTTACGGCTGAAAATTTAATGGCCCATTAGACATAAATTTTAAATATACATATTGTTCGACACTGAAATCATGCGATATATTCTTACCGTAATATGGATGAACGCGGGGTAATTTCTCCCTCCACATTTGATGTTTGCGAACTATATCTCCAATGTCAAGAACATAGAAGGCTTCTTCTTGCAATCCACTCATTGCTATATCTCTGATGACGCTCATGACATTTGACACATTGTCCAACACATGGATACGTTCGTCCAAATTTGTTACCTTCATCTTGATTGGATTTAGTGAAGTCTAGTTGATACTCTGTAGGCGCTAGGCAGCAAACTACCAAGAAAAAAAACACTAACAGTTAGAATTGCGAATACAAGAATGTTATGGTAATGAAAAATATCAATTTCTCTTTTGCAAAAGAGAAATCAATTAATGAGTACGTACGAGGCAGCTGTCAGTGAGAATTGCGTGAGTCGTGAGGAAGCGAGTTAAGTCAAGATTTCTGTGGGGGTGCTAGCAAAGCCACGGGGGCTCTGCGTTCAGGGTCAACTTCCAGTTGCCGCGGTTATCCACACACCCACCAACAGACTGGTCTAGCAGTCTTTCGCAGATAGAACCCTACAACACGTTATAATTTTACTTCAGACATTGTTCACTGTGTAAGCACGATCAACAACATGATGTATATACATAGAGGTTTCAGCTGTGCTCTGTGTCGAACATAAGCAACAAAACCTTACTAAAGTACACATGACCAATTTATCTTATATATGCTACTCTCCCCACTGCCACAATAAGCGGGACTTTTTCTTTTTCCCTCTACAAAATAAGCTATCTTATCGTACGCGTTTATCATTGCTAATTATGTGTGGGGTTTTTCAATTCATTTTACTCCAATCGATGTCACAAGTTTAGTCAATAATTGATACGACCCGTGTACCCATTGAACTGTAATACGCAAAATGACTTTTAGTTGAGAAAAATTAAAATCAAAGTGTACCTTTCGCACATACACTTGGAACTGAATAATTATATTCCAATAATTTGTTGGAACACACGATTGTATCACTTCTAATACGACTGTCTGTGGCTAATGATTCATGCACTAAGAGAACTGTACAGATAGTATAGAAGAAAGACACTGCTCGGCAAGGCACCAGCGCAACACTGAACCTCATACAACTATTTGGGCCACTATTTATATGAGAAAGATAAGTACTATCACGCCTCCTTCATATGGTTCCAAGTCTACTTCATGGATTAAAGCTTATCTGACAGCTAAGAGGACCATAGAAGACCAATCGGATCTTTCATAGAGGAAAAATCAAACGTGGAGGGGTAACAGAAACCCCCCCACTCATTGTCAGAGATTGCCACTAGGAGCACAGAAGTGTGTACTATCATTGAAAATAAACTCTAGCGAATCACTGATTGAATTAATTATCAGATCGATTACTATCAAAGATTAAATGTATTGTACATTAAAGTAGCTAAACCACTATTAACACACTACATAGATATTAAAGGACACAATCAGTAATAGATTCAAAGTAACGGATTATACTTATCATACTGAAGTACCCAAAGACTAGCAAACATACTATCATAATGGTTATGCGTAACTATGAAATTAATTGAATGTGATGAACGTAACATTAGCATTGTAGTATGATATTCTCTTCCTGTTGCAAAGATCTTTTGGAACATCTGCCAAGTTTTCGGACATCCCACATGGGCACTATAAATATTCTTCCACATGTTCTTTTTTTAGTACCCCCATTATGAAAAATAGGCATTGAAGACAAAAGAATATCAAATTAGGACAATAGAATTATTTATAATAAAAATCTACAGTGTACAAAACTGTAACTTCTAGTATATCAGACCATTCCTAATTTGGTTACTTTGCATACTGAAACATGATCTCACAAGTTTTGACATTTTCTAAATACCAAGCACTCACACCTATGTAGAAAGCATTTTAAATAATAATGACAGTTTGGGGAATTCGGAGGCATAACAAACAGTTTCAGACAGACATAAAAAAAAAACGATTCTACTGATAACGGATATATGTATCACAAGTATAATACTCTATCAGAGTGAACAGCATATAACACAAGGACAACTATAATAAGGGTATTAAATTATAGTAATTTACACAAGAAATTATACTCTGTATGATAATGCCAGTTCTAAAATATGTTTTATGAAAATATGGCTGGCTTATTACTATCGTTACCATTTAATGACCGTTAATTGGAGGTTTGTGCATAATAGATCCCATATTTAAATTTTCTTCCTGGTAAGACGAAGTACGTCATCGGTTTTAACGAGTAAGAGTGATCGTTGCACGAGGTGAGATAAGACATTTGCAATATGCTAGCAAAATCGAGACAGAATATGCGGCAACGGACAAGAAATCAATTTCGAAAAGGCGATGCCGTTCTTGAGAAATCGGCAGCAGGTGGAAAATCGCAGCTGGTTGCTAGGCACGAGGATCGAGTGCGCAAAAGTAGCATTCTATCGAAAAATCGTATCAGCCAGGAAGAAACTGGCTCATGAGTCACTGATAAATAGAAATTTCACGTGATTGATGTGGAAGTTGCAGGCGCGTGGCGAGTGCTGCTCACCCTGGGTGGTGGAATCGAGTCTTAGCGAGCAAGGCAGAGAGACTCGCCGGAAGAAAAGACGTACCTTATCGAATGATCGCCACCCTGCGGGTCGGCACTCGGTTATTGACGGAATGATGGAAGTTTTCGGTGACTGGATCCCAAAAATCAGTCAGATCGCTCGTGGGTAATCGGAACTTGGTTCCTGTTGCGACCAGTGCGAGTCGGATTCGCGTGCGATTGGAGCTACTTGCTTCGAAAGGTCGGAATGAAACATTCGTTTCTGGTTTCGCAGTCGTTCAGGCGTTACCGGCGAACATTGGACCGAAGGTCGTGCTGATTAGTATTACGATCCTCTCTTAACTTTCGGGCAACGTCGAAAAATCGAGCGTAACACGACACGACACGACACCACACCACACCACACCACCGACACCGACCGTTCGGCAGCACACGGAAAGGTTCGCAAACGCATCGAGCAGCAGCACATTCGATGATTCGATTCACTATCTAACTCGAACTGTGAGCTTGCGATGTCGATACTCTCATTCCTTCGCCCCGCCCGACCCCATAATCGACTATCGCACACGTGTTGCTGACAATGAGCTTTATTTTTGATAAAGTTGCTTACTAATACCCTCAGTTTGCATTTAAATTTCAGCCAATGGTTGGAAAATGTTACCACATCTTGACGTGGAATCTTAATACAACTAAGATGATAAATACCGGAATCGTGAATTTCAAAAGCCAGTAACGAGTAAACGACTGAAGCTCGTATTAAAGTTTAACGGCATTTTAATGGCGTTTGCTACGCAATGAGTTTTGTTATTATCCGATAAATCTCTTATTCTAATCAGATAGGCTATGAAATACAGATATTATTGGCCGATTAGATCAAGCACCAAATACAATCGCTCGAAGTGAATTTTGGAGAATGTTACACACATTCCCCAAAACTAAATAAAGGTGATAAATGTAGAGGCATATTTCGGGAGATATTTATTGCATCGACCTATATATACTTATAGATTACTTGCTATATATACATGACAGTTTATTTCTTAAACATTTATAATTATAGATCCCATGGTATAAATTATATGCTTCATTCACCCGTTTAAAAAAGAATCATTGAACTTTTCACAAAATGGAAACTATATTAATTACAGAACAACTACCAGCCTTTCTACTTTTCGATCCGTTTCCCAACTACTCGGAAGCCATGATATATGAAGCTTAGCCATATTACTTGTGTCATATTAAAATATTAGCGTGATAATAAATGCACTAAAAGTTACCAGTCAACATTTCTCAGTTCACTTTGTTTTCAATGCCGGGGATTGCATATAGTAGTTGGCGATATATCTCAGACACATTCCAGCACTAAAAAGATTATGTTTACAAATACATTGTTAGCCCCTCATAGTATTTATATAAAAGATTTTAAATATTGGATATACCTGAGAACAGTAATTATACCAGCTGGCATTATTTTGCCAGTGGTGTAATAACGGTGTCCCATTATGCCACCAAGAACTGCGCTAGTCCCCAATGAAAGAGTAATGTTTGTGGGATCCTTTGATGTTTGAAAGGCCCCGACACTCAATAGTGTTCCAAAGACCAAGCCTGCACTCAGTGACGGGATAGATTCTGAAATATAACATGGTGATTTTCTTTCATACTCTCTAAGATTTATATTTATGGTAAATCTACTTCTAGTAAGACGAGACAAGTGACATAGATGCTTTAACTCAAAAATTCAACTCACGCGATTTTACGTAACCCAATACTCCACCGCCAATAACAGTAGCAGCGTATATAAAGCCGGGTATGTCTGCCATTTTAAAGTCTGAATTTCTTGATTTACGAGAAAGAAGCGTATCGCGTCTCGGTATCGTATGCAAATTTAGATCGTGAGATTATTGTTGGTTCCTGCTGGTCATACACACGTCATACAGCCGGTCAATGTGAACTAGTATTGTGAGAAAGAATGTTCTCCGGTTTCCTTCGGCTTCAAAGCGACAGCGATCAGGGCGCACTCTGGCGCGATTGGAGAGTGTCGTGATAGAGCGATCACTATTCATAAGTGAATAAGGTAGAATTACCGCTCTATTATTGACTGAGCAAGCGCCTTTGGATTGTTTTGTATCGCCGCAGTTTCACTCCCGAATTAAGCGGAGAATTAAACGAGGTCTTTTTCAGTTTCGCAATGAATCCGATCTTTTTTGGTAAATGGTATATTTATTGGGAAAAGTTCCGAGCGTCAAAACGGCATCGTATGTAAAAGGTCATAAAACGGCATGAATCATGCTTATTCAGCCACCTGTAATATGAACCTCTATATAAATAGTTATAATAGGACAAAAGAATTTTGTGATACAAAAAGAATCCATACATGGTGTTACATCTCCTTAGCAACGCGTTATCATTAAATTATTGTTAGTCCACCATTTCTTCGTTAATATATAGTTATTATTGTATGTTATTTTATTCTATGCGAATATGACATATAGTTGGCAAATGGTAAATCTGGTTATATATACTAACTGAAACACCAGAGAAGCACTATTCTAAGTTTGCAAAACATACAGAATGACGAAGTAGTTCTTAGTCATGATAAGGTGTCTATAATCTGTCGAGTCTAAACTCATCGTGAATCCGACAATGAAATAAAAGTCAGTCAGCAGAGCTCGGTTCGCCCGATGATGTAACTTCACGCAAGAACTGTCAATCCTCTCTGTCCAGCTGAAGGACTTCCCATGTTCAATCAAGGAAAGAATCCGTATCAGATAATGGTTATAATGTAGTGCCTACCACGACTAGATAGAGGTGGGGGTCGTTGCGGAATGATGCAGAACGCAAAGTCCTCTCACTGTGTCACGACACAGTCACGAAATATTTCCTAGCATCCCTGACTGGAAAATCGCAGAGTCAGAGGAAGGTGACCGCACCAGTTTAATTAGTCGCGCGTGATCCATCTTAACGACGCAATCAGCGATATCGTCGTTTTCATCGTGACATATCCATTCGGTCACTTGTTACGCCAGTGCGTTGTGCGGGCTCTGTGTGTGTGAGTGCGTGAAGGCGCATGCACTCTGCCCTGTGGCTACCTATTATCTGTCAAATCGATTACACTCTGTGTATTCTATTCATTGTGTGATATTCGGATTAATGATGATTTCTGGAAATATCTTAATACAGACTGGGAATGTCATTCCCATGAACGAGCCCAAGACCAAAGCGGGGCAAAGTCCCACGGAGGAGGTAGTTCTTTAATTATATCCTTTGTATTACATTAGAGGTTCTACCAAAAATTCGAATATCCTGTTTACTTCCTAGTGCGTAACGTATAACTGACATACGTGCCTAAAGGTTATGTGGCATTTTAGCAAAATTTCCCTATCTTCCAATTGAAGAAATCGCTGATTGTCAGAGGACTGCTTTATCACAGAACTCGATCCGATTCTTTTTTTTAGCTCATCGACACTCTGAAGATAGTGCTCCGCGATAACCAAGGTAGTGGGGATAGGCCGGGAATTGTATGTATATTTGATTCTGCTTATTCATCATCTATACAATTTTATTCTGTTTATCCTTGTACATTGTTGCCATACTATGGAATACAGGAAGATTTTTAGATTGTAGGAAATGAGGACACCACTTTGCAGGATGTAGATAGGAAAGAAACCAAAGTTACTGTGAAGGTATTTATGTCCTCACCTAATGGGGCACTTCTGAAGGAAGCAGTTGATCAGGGTATATTAACATACTATTTAGACTGGAATTAGAATACGATCTCTCTCATAGTAGTTGTGTTACACTCAATTTTTCTTTCAGTTTGCGATGCCTTACATACTGAAAACATTGAATCCTTGGTAATCGCTTATACAAGTAAAGAAAGTCCAGAGGATCTATTGGAATCACTAAAGCTTTTGTGGAAAAGTGTAGAGGAATATGTAAAGTTGGGAAAACTGTTTAGTATTGGTCTAAGTGATGTCAGCACAAATGTCTTTATTGATCTATTCCAGTGGGCCACTGTAAGAAGCTTTCCATTTTTCTCTAATATTCTAAGGCGGATAACAAAATGACACAATTTTTATTCCTTTCAAAGATCAAACCTAATATAGTACAAATCAACTTATCTATCTGCTGTGTTGTTCCACCTGCCTTGCAAACATTCACTAAGGAGAATGATGTCCAATTATTGACACACAGTGATCCTGCACGTAAGTGTTATTTCCCAAAGGAAATGCATTTTATGCATATAACTAAACATGTGTCGTACTAAATTGCATATAATTCAATTGCAGAAATTCTGCCTGACGAAGAATTAACAGCTGTATTTGGTGCGAGTGCCAGTTTACATTGGGTGGCAAGGTACCAAATACACTTGAAGTGCCGTGGTATCTTATCATCAAAAGGCTACTTAGTGTACATTAATAAATCAGATACCAGCTCCTAATGATTGCTATGAAGTAACAATATTGCACAATAATTCCTATTTTCGAGCAAAAAATTGGTGAGGATGTCAGTATTTCTAATTGTTCCTGTACACTTGAATGTTGCATGCTACATGCATTAATAGCCTAATCTGTGCTAATAGTTAACTGTAGCTGGATTTCAAGACAATTGACTTTCATGTTCACAGATATTTTAATGAATATCCATTAAATAATACTAACACAGAAGAATGACTACTTTTTTCATACCACCCCTTACAAATACCACCGAATTTTGGTACACGTTGTGTGATGTTACACATGCGTATAGTAATGCAGCCTATAAATACATTAGAATAACTGGAATTTCCGGCGCACATATAAATTTTCACCAGTAGCTAGTGAGCGCTAAACTATACGCAAAGTTACAAAAGCGGCACGAAGGGATCAACTAGCGTTGGGTATGTGCTACTTTTAAGACTAAGACTTCGCGAAGACTTCCTGAATGACCAACAATTAATGCTAATGATGTTTCGCGGAAATTCTCTATGAATGTTATGGAAAAGATGCCCTTAATGCCTCTACTTTACTCGAAAACCGAGATTTGAGAGATACAGGAATTCCTAAATACGTTGCGGCTATGGAATTCAAGTGGTATGTTGTTCGGCCGACAATTGGCACTCGACATACATAGTTTTATAAAATAAGAAGAATCGACGGCACTTCTCTCAGCTCCAATAGATGATAATCGTAATGATAGGATAAGTGGGATAGGGATAATTTCAGTATATCGCGGCTTTTAACCATCACTAGCGGTAGCTGATCGGGAGTCCCCTAGGCACCAGAGACACAGAGAATCCTTAGTCTTGTGTGTGCGTCCGATCGCCGTCGTCGTCGTCGCCGTCGCCGCAGCCCTCGACGTCGTCGCTAGCCGCCTCGATATATACGGTCCCACTTTTCGTTTTGCCACCGCCTTGCTGCTGCTTCCTTCGGATCTTTCCCTTTCCTGCGCGTTCTGCTGCTCCACTCCTACTTCGAAGGAAGCCCTTTTGCGTTAAGCCGCACCGCGTGGCACACGGGGACAGCGAAAGGATGGGACGGGACCTCGGGGGACTGGATAGCGTAAACGCTGCTCTCTCCGATCTCGGTTCTCTATAGTTTCTCTGTCTACCATGCTCCCCTAGAAGTATCTCTTCTCTGTCGAAGAGTGTTGTGCCTCTTCCTTCCTCTTTACTTCACAACACGCACACCTTCCTGCGTTCATCATTCCACCCTCTCGCTCCTGCGGGCGGCCGTCCGCCTTGCGGTCTCTCAGCAGTACTCTTAGCAGCAGTGGCGGCAGCAGCCGCTCTCTTTGTTTTTTCCTTTGTCTCTTCCCTTCAGGTCCGGCCTCTTCTTTCCTGATCGGTCTCTCTTTTCCGCGTGCGCTGCTCTTCTCCCCTGCGCCAGCGAGAAGCAGTGCGAGCCGGGCGGGGTATGCGAACGCCGCGATACTATGTTATGCCTGCGGACCGCGGGTCTGACATACTTTGTATGTTAATGCCACATAATGTCGGTTTTGTTCCTCTTTTCAGCATTTATTTGTTCGGCTCCTCGGCCAGCTTTTGCCGGGGCGCGCACTAACCGTAGGTCGTACCACGCTTCTTTCCTTCGGCAATTTTGTGGCTGTCCACCTCCCTGCTAGTGCTCACCGGCTTCTGGGACGGTTTTTGCCCCTGCTTCCTTATCGAAATGCATCCGGAAGTCCTCGTGCGGGCCTCAGCCTTGATACTCATCCCTCCCGAATTCCCTAAAACCGTCATAACAAGCACACGCGCTGCGTAATAAATGAATTGGCTTCCTGATAGCGTCCGTGATCAATGTACTCCTTGACTCTTCATGCATTATCAAAAATCGGATCTCTTATCGATTGCATCTTGGGGCTATCCCGGCTGGAGAGCCCCGCGAGGAACGGAACGCGCTCCGAACAACCAATGGCATCACTCATAATGAGATTTCCGCTCTTCGAGTGGGTAATTCTAATCCGACGCGAATCTCAAGATACGACGGCACGTGTACCATATCCAAAACCATCAATTTATGATGCTAAAATCCGGTATCGACTGGTGAGTTGCGTAATCCATACCGATTGTCTGGAACGTTATATTTGTCGCACGCATCGCAGACGTGTACCCAAACAACGTTCTCGGATTACAGGACTATCAGTCTGTATAAAAATAACATTGGAATGATCAGTACATATAATCATATACTGATTGCGCAAAATTTAACGAATTTTGCACGATCTTTCTAATTCTACTTGGCTGCCCTTGACATGGATCGAACCGGTACTACTTTGCGCAAGAATGTCAAGCGGGCGACTATACGCCATATCTTAGAGCATTCGACGAATTACTGTCGGATGTGAATTCGGTGGGTGGCGCTCGGTGACAGTGCGACCACTATCCGCTATCCTCGCATGCCGCATGTAATATAGACTTGTTGCCCGGCGATCCGGCGTTGACAGGTGATGCAGTGCGCGGAATTGGCCCTCGCATCGGGGGCGCATCTCACGGTGTTCGTGAGCAAAGTGCCTGGTCGTTGATGCCTCTCGGTAGGAGTAGGTAGATATATGTATACACACATACATACACATACAGGTAGCATAGAGCGAGGAGACAGGACACGGAGCTGTGGCGACCGGCGTGCGCGCAAGGGAGAGTGCGGTGCAGCGCGGAGTAGTGCGGACGACAAGAAGGAAGGACGGAAGAGGAACGCGTGTGCGCGCGGTGCGGAGGATCGTGGGGAGCATCAGAGAAGGCGGCAGCGAGCGCGGCAACAGGCAACGGCAGTAGCGAGTAAACGCAAAAGCGCCCTGGCTCGCTCCCGCGCGATGCAAAGACGGGGTATAAATAAGCGGCTGTCGTTTGCGGAAGCAGAAAACGGGCAAAAGGACAGAAATAAAGAAGAAGTCGGAGAAGAAAGGGAGGTAGCGACAGAGAAAGGAATAAATAAGCCCGAGAGGAAGAGACACGAGTGTGCGAGGGAGAGAGGGAGTGAGTAGCGCGCGAGCGAGAGACCGGGGAGAAGTAGGAGTAGTCGAGCGGTAGCAGAAGCAGAAGCTGCGGCGGCGGCGGGTCCACCTCGAGTCTCTTGCCGCTTGGTCGACCAACGTGTCCCGATCTACTACTTTTGCGGTGTACGAGCGCCCTGCATTGAAAACTTTTCAGCATGTCCTGCCTCCGCCTCGCCTGCCTTGCACCATCCCGGCAGGTGTAGTCTCTGTCTCGTTATCCGGAAGGCTTCGCTCTTCCTCCTCGATACGCCGATCTGCGCTCCCTCCGCTGCGGTACTAGATCACTCGCAGGATCTTTCGACTGCATTTTAAAAGACATGTGCTGCCGCTTGCTGCCAGCCGGAGAGAAAAAGCGACTGCTTAATGATCTCAGTAGCGTTAATGAATGCCCCAAAGTCCGCAAGTACGATCGGAGTGAAGGCACCCCGACATATCGCCGGCACCACTCGCTTCTATTCTACAAAGAGGCAAGTAGCATCGGTCGCTCGGAGGCTAAAACGAGAATTGCTGATTGTGAGAGTATATCGTTCATTTTTCTGGATTTCCCGCGATATCGCAGGAACATTGTTCAGCTGATATTTCCCAAAAGTCCCGGCTGACCGCATGGATTATCGGCGCGGGATATCTGTCGCCGGATCTAGATACCATTCATGCTAGCCGAGTATATCTGCATACGCATCGGGACACTTTTCGAAAGCACGTTACGCAGAGAGCGGCGGCGATGCGGGAGCACACACCACGTGCATGCACACACAGTGGCACACACAGGTTGTGTGGATTCGCAGAGCGCGAGCAGTGAGTGCACGGTGGCGGGCGGCGGCACAGCCAAGTCTAACAGAGAATCGCTCGCGCGCACGCGAAGGTAGCGCGTTCAGATTCTTACTCGCGCGCACTACCATTGTGTGCATGTGTGAGAAGGGAGACTGAGACTGAGTATGAGACTGAGACTGAGACTGAGACTGAGACTGAGAGGGCGAGGGTGAGAGCGAGAGAGGGAAAGAGAGGACACAGCGGTTGAGCGCGGGAGAGGAGAAAAGAACGGAACGGAGTAGAGCGGAACCGAATGAAACGGAACAGAAGCGAACGCAGTAGAGAAGCGCAGCCTGACTGCACGGCCGCAGCATGTTTATTGGCGCATCTTGGAGTCTTAAATCTTTATGTTGTCTCCTCGACGGGGTCTGCTATCTCCCTGTCCCATTGGCGGCCCGGCAGCCGGAGAGAGAATCGGCCCGAGTCACCCAAGGGGTAAAAGAGTAACAGAGACAAAGGGGGAAGAGGGTTCGAATCCGCCGCCGCGCGAGAAGGGAAGAGACTGAAGAGAGAAGAGTGTGCTGCCGAGTAGGCAGTTCAACGAGAGAGATAGAGAGCGAGAGAGTGAGTGAGAGAATGCGAGTGAGCGCGGGGCAAGGGGAGTGTGAGGGACTCAGGGACAAGAGAGAAGGAAATCGGGAGATATATCTTCCGTACTGCGGTCGCGAAATCGAGTCAAGAGTCGGACAACCAACGACCAAGGCGCATCCACTGCATTACGCACACAGAAGCCGCGATTTTAACGTGCCTCTAGAAATGGTCGTCTGCAACAGGCGTACGGAGAAAGCCCACGTGGGTAAAGCCTCGGGAGACAGGAATTATTAATGGCCGGTAGGTGTTGCGGGCGCGAGGACTGCCGCTTTTAGCCAGATGTGATAGAAATTGCATCACACGTGTGATTGACTCAACGCCTAGGTTCCTACTTTCGCACGTGATGCCGGCCTCGAGGCACTACGGTAACGTTCGACTCGCCTCAGCCACGATGAATCATTTATAAGCATACACACACAGGCAATTTCGAAGGGGAACGTTTTCGCACCCACTGGAAGCCTGCATTTTTATGCCCTTTATGTCCACCGAGACTGAACTTCGATTTCCGTTGGTTAGGATGTGTCCACGGTGTGCGTGCTCGATGGAAGTCTACATTATACTCTTGTCCCGGGTGTTTATTGTCAGGTTGAAAGTGACGCGTATATCAGTCTGTCTATTGTGCGTGTGGTGCAGCGCGAAAATGGAATTACCAGGCGACACTGGTAACCCAGGATGCTATAACCGAGCCGCCGTATCGTTTATTATCGCTATAAACGATAAAGCAATCTAATCCCTACCCACGGGCTCGAAATTAAACGCAAAAGAGAGAATCAGAGTTGAGCGCTCTCCGCCGCTTACCGTTCTGCACTGTGTGCACTCACACGTATTTATACACGTGTACTACACCCGGACCATGCTGCCTCACGAATTGTCTCCCTCGAAATTTTATATTATGCCGAGCGAGCACGCGCGCACGTCGTTGAACACCGTTAGAGAGATCGCGGATCGAACCAACCGATAACCGATAGCCGATAGTCGGCGCAGCGCGGCGCGCGCGCGCGCGTGCTCTACCTGATAAGAGGAAATGCCCAAGATTTTTTCTCTTCATTAACGCGGTAAAGTAGATGGTACGGCGGAGGTCGTTAGGGATTGTTTCGTGGATACATGTAGATATGGACGGCGTGCTGCGACTCCGCTCGTTGCATAGGATCCTGCAGTAATGATCGCAGCCTCCTTTTAATAGGAAGCATCTATTTCGAACGATCATTGAGCCACTTTCATTTATTTCTGACGTAAGCCTTTCAATGAGCTCTTGTGTATCACCACCTGGGTTTCAGCAGGATTGAAGAAAAGGGCGAGTGATTTCTTGCAAGAGTTTGCTATCATCGTGCTATATTGGCGAGGCACGCGTTCCCTGAAAGATGCTTGCGGCAGTAAAATTCCGAATATCATCCCCGACTATCATCGCGCAATTCTCTCAGGCTGGTACAGACGCTCACACAGGTGTGCTGTCGTTGCGTGCGTGTACATCCTCTTGGCGTCGGAGCGAGAAGGAATGTGGGCGTAAAGGCGCGTCGAGGCTTGGCTGCTGGCATAACAGTGGGTAAGGTTGAACGGCCACGATACAGTGTTATCAGGAGCTTCGCAGGCAACCAGTAACTTTATAGCCGATACGTGCCGCAAACTGGACTATGCTACGTTTAGTTAATTAAACGGCACAGAGAATGGCGATCGAGTCTCTGCACAGTGCGGCTCTTGTAGAGTCGAATACTAAGGCATCGCCAACCTGATAGAACTCTACCGGGAGCGTATTTCCCGCTCGAGTTGCGTGTGTCAAGTAGCGCGCTGTCACTTTTCCCTCGTATACATCCTCCTAATTTGCAAGAGGTGGCGCCACGCAGTCGTAAGTGCGTGTACGAATGATTACGTTCTCTTTCGAGCTCAGACCGAGGGGAATAGTCAGTGGTCGACCCATTACGATAGGCAGCCAGCAGACATTATTAATCTCGCATTGCAATCTTTTGTCACGATAGAACATAGCGATAAAACAAAGCTCCGAGGCTTCTGAGGTGGCGGCACTCATGGTGACTTAGATTTGATAATAGCAAAGCTCATGCAATAGAAGTATTAAGACAACTTATTATCGATGCTTTCGTTAAGGAAAAGATATACAGAGATAAATTCTCTATTGGAAGAGGATCGGCAGTAGTCGGGTCTGATTATACGAAAGTGGAATGGTTTCGAGTTTAATTTGGTTGAAAAGGATCTGTTGCGTGAAGGGTTGATGGGAGGGGCCGAATTTCTTGGTAGAGAGGTCCACTGGTTTCGTGAGGCTGCCGGTTGGGGGACGTTTGACGACTCCCTAAGTGAAATATCATCGACAATCATTCGCGTGAGATCTTTATCGGGCGGTAACGTGATCTCTGACCCCACCAAACTCGGGAGCAGTTTTATGCGAGCTCCCGCGGCGCGTGAATAAGCTCTGGTCCGCCGTGGGTGCCGGTGCCGAGTGCCGAGTGCCGAGTGCCAAGAGCGGTTCTGGGATGGTTGCGCCCTCGAGCTCGAGGTTCGAGCCAGAGCCGGAGCCTGAGCCGGAGCTCGAGCCGAGCGAGCCAACTACTCTCTCCTCTCCCTTTCTCGCGCCCGCCGTCTCTCCGGGATCGTTCGAAGATCGAACGGTGGAATGTAACGCGCGGCGGCCCCTCCGTCCTGCCTACGGGAATACGGCTCGAATCACAGAAAAGTATTTGCCTTCCTTCGCAGGAAGGCACGCCGCGACCGTCCGCACGCAGGAACCCGCTCGTCAATAAATAAGCTTCGGCATTTCGCGCGCGCGCGCGCGCCTTTCTTATCGTCAGCCAAGCCGAGGAAGCTACCTTGGCCGAGCCAAGGCGGGCTACTTCCGATCGAATCATTGATTCGATGATGCTGGGAAGCACAAGATTTCCTCAGTAACCATTTACACCTTCTTTGCCTTACAGTATTCACTCCTTGTTTTTGATTTTCTCGTTATTGGTACAGCCGGCAGAGGTAACTAGTGCAGAGAGAAACAGTACAGCGGTAAGTTCGTGATCAGTAAGTAGCCGCGTGCGCGTTATCGCTAGTATAACTGAGAGCGCTATTGGGAAAGCCGACAGGCCCGATTCTAGCGGTCCAATCCTCCCAAGTATCCTTGTTTCACTGATCCTCCGCGATATTGTCCTAATACACTCGAGCGCAGATACATGCTGCAGAAAGGATGCCGATGCGTATCATGGAATATGTGGGGCCTGTATAATGCTTTCGTCCATTATCGCTTTGCGCTTGGTCATCCCTGATATTACTATGTAGACATAGACGTGCATGTACTCGCCGGTTGCGCTGTCGAAAAGTCTAGTCCTTTTTGGTATGTAAGGAGGCCGCTGTTTCTGGAAGGATTGCCGCCGGTTTCGAAAGACGATAATTAGGCTTTTACGGTAGACGGCCAAATCCTATCCAGATTCTGACGGTGTTGTAGATGGGTGTGTGTGTCTAGGAGGGTTCGGCTCGTCCGCTTCACTCCTTGACGCAGCAGCCGCCGCTGCCACCGCCGGCCGATGTAGGAAGTCGCGCAACACTTTTCGGCCCCGCCGGTTCACCCGGTTGCGAAAAAGTGAAATGTCTTGTAGCAGCGTGTTGTGCCATTGTTGTGCGTTACGGGGAGGCGTAAAACAGGGCAAGGTTGAATTCGTGATTGTTCCGAAAAAGTCCCACACAGCCGTTGCTGAATGACTACCGAATCTCTTATTCACACTCGCCCGCTACCGTCTCGACAATTTATATTTCGCGAACTCTACGTTGAACGTCTCTTTTAGGACGTTCAGATCTTTACTACTCATTGTAAGATTAAGCGGAAGATAGGATTGTCCCGGCGCCTCATTTATTTCGCTTTCGCCTAAGATACTACGACCAAGATACATCATACTTTTTTGCCTGTCGAGAGATCGTTCTGGAGTGGAATCTCGTTGGTCCGAGTAAACCGATAATCGGCAACAACAGGTTGCACTAAGCCACTTATCAAGCCAGACAGATAGAGATGTATTCCTGCTAAGAGGATGACGCATACAATTGGCATCGAAGCACCGGCGAGTGCCGAGGTGATTTTTCCCTCGATTAGAAACAATTACGCGCCGGTCACGCTGCTATCTTCAGGATCCAGCGGGAGTTTCCAACCGTGGTGGGAGCACAGTAACCACACTAGTACCACTTGGAACGAAACAAGGCTGACGTATTATTGACCGGCTACTTTATGGAAAACGAAACGCTCGTCACTAACTACTTTTATAATCTAACAAAAATGCTGAAATGAAAGAAAAGTTTAAGATATTATTGTCCTTCAAGTTCACCCGATTAGTGATCCATAAAATACCGCCTGAGAGAAATACTATGAGGTTCGATGCAGTATCGATAAAAGAATGCCGGTAAGCCGATAAACAATCGCTCGGCATTGCGGCATGGTACGATATCGAAATGACTTGACAGAAGCGGTGTCCGAATCCGGATACAAAAGAGACTTGAACTGGCATACCATGGAGACGAGCAGAAGAGAGTGCGGAGATTCGATTGGCATTGTGAAAATTTGCTGGGTCGCTGGCTCCGCGGCCCGTTCCGATCTCTCTCTCCCTTTCCGGCCGAGGTGCTATCCTCCGGCTGACCTCTCTCCCGGTGTGTATCCGTCCGCTTTAATTACGCTTGTCATTTTGTGCCCGGTGTCTCATTACGAAGAAAGTTCGAGGTTTAACTGGGCTCTCGTTGCGAGCCTAGGTGGCCTCTTTCTGGTAACGGCACTAACCAACCCAACCAGACAGCCAACAACAACGACCAAGGAACGTAGGAACGAACGAACGAACGAACCGACCGACCGACCGACCGACCAACCAGTCATGAGCCCCCTTTTACCTTACGTATAGCCCTCCGCGTGCCTCTCTTCGCATCGCCGCTCTAGATCTTCGGATAAGAACGAACACCATTTTAGCGGTTCCTTACACACCAGACATCCGTTCCCTTCCTATATATACGTGCTGCGGGAGAGCTCGCTGCATTTTCTCCGCGCGCGAATGTGTCAAGCGAGCTCGGGAGAGAGAGAGAGAGAGAGAGAGAAAGAAAAAGACAGAGGGGGAGCGAGAGAGTTAGAGGCATAGGCCGAGGCTGCAGGGAACGACGAGAAGAGAGAGGAAAACAAAGAGCCGGCCAATGGGAAAGGGAGAGAAAGGAGAAAGAAAGACAAAGAGGGGCGCAGTCTCTCTCTCTCTCTCTCTCTCTCTCTCTTCACGACGAATGGAGGGAAAAAGAATGAGAGGGAGCAAGATATGGGCATGTCAGCCGAAACCTTCTAATCCCACGTGCAGGTGCTTAATTCGTTACGTGAGAGCGGAGGAAGCAGAAAACGGGATACTGTACCGTTTTCCGTGATAACGAATAAGAGCGCCCCCCCTCGCTCTCTTACTCTCTCGCTCGCTCCCTCCGGTAATTAAGATTTGCGCTCCATCCTGCGGCGATAATTTCTACCATCTTCCGGCCTACCCCTTCTAACCTAACCGATTCTACGGGTGAATTTATGCATTCAGGGTGTAATTTCAGGTTATAATAGAATGTACAGGGATCGTGTTAGATAATCGAGGTAAACAGTAGTGGGTTGTATCGCTGTTGACGAGGGAAAAGGCTATTCTTGTGAATCTGGTATAACAGGTAGTACTTCAGCGTTGAAACTAGTGGTTAATAAGGCGCGCGACGCGCGTACGATTCAAAGCCGAATCGAGCCGAGACTATAGCCGAGCTCTTCTCCTTCTTCTTATTAAGAAAGCAACGCGGCATTCGGGTTAATTTCGCATTTAATTGGCGATTTAACCGTATACCCCTTTTATCCGTGGCACCGTGGGAGAAAAAATCCATTTTTCCCCAGCGGACCCGATGGGAACCTCCGCCGCCGACATTAGAAGAATTTACACTTGATGAAAATGCAGACGATCGTAGATAGTAGCGGTAATTACGTAATGTTAATGAGCGCGCTGTATACGAGCACGTTTAGCCGGGCCAATCGCCAAGAGGGCGAACTGTTGCTTAGTTAGAAACTATTTCCTTGCACTATCGATGAAAATCTATTCGATAGGGAGTGTCAACCATTCCAAGCTGGTTAAAGATTCCCTCATTTGATGCATGCATGCATGTATGCACGCATAATGCCAATTGCCACGCCATCGGCGGCCAACGATTCATCTACACGTTTAAAATTCCCAGCACGATCGGCGCATTGCGCCGAAACCAAATGGAGCCACAGTCGCGCCGTCATAACAAAATCATCCTGGCAATCGTTTCGGAGAAGCACGAGTGGCACGTTGCTGACTACCGTAACTAGGATTTTAATCTGCTGAAAGGGAAAGGTGGTCTGAGTGTCTTGAGATTTTATAAAATCGAGACAACTTGACAAGCGCCAATAACTTGGTCTCTAACTTTAAGACACCCTAACAGGGTTATGGCAGAAGTGGAGAAATCTGCGGTTGAGAAGAATCCACATTCGACATCCACCCGAACCTCAAAATGTTCTTACACATATAAATGTTGAGTTCGATCGAACGAAAAATTTATGTTCGCATAGTGATAAGAGGTTCCAAGCGGTGCGGTGGTTGCCTGATTCCCTCTCCCTTCTACTTACCTCTACTTCTACATGCTCTCTCGCACGCATAAGGCTTCGCAGGCGGTACATCTCTCTTGCTCTCTCCCTCTTTCTATACCTTCCCAAGCGCTCTCTCGATCTCCTTTCCGGCCTCTTGCTCCTTGGCTCCGACGCGTTCTTCCTCTCTCATCTACGTAGGCCTCGGCACAAAGCTAGCTCTCCAACTCTGTGTCTACATACACACATTGCACCTAGCTGAGCGAGCGAACGAACGAACGAACGAACGAGCGAGCGAGCGAGCGTTTCTGATTCCCTCCTCTCGTATTCCGCGCGGCCTAAGCGCGCTATGTACACGCGCGCGCACGCAGATGCCGCGTGTCGATGTGGGTAGGGTTATTAGCCCAGAAAGCAAGGCCCCTGCTTCCGGTGTAGGCACTTCAGTTCGAGAGTTTCTTAACCCCTTCTTACGCGACTCGGCTGGCCTGGCCTGGCCTAAGACTCTGCCCTGGCCTGGCTTGGCCTGTTGCTGCCGGTTGCGGGTGGTAGCACGCCGCGCCGTCCTCCTCGAGAAACGCGCTGCCCCCACGACAAAACTCTCAGCAATATCCTCAGCTCCCAGCTCTCACTCCCTTCCTCGCCCTCTCCCTCTCCCTCTTCCTTTCTACTCCGCCTTCCTCTCTCTCTCTCTTTCTCTCTCTCTCTCCCTCCGTGTATAGGGTGATCCAGATGCATATGAATCACTCATGTCGATAAATACTCCCGGGAAAATGTACCACGAAGGTTTACCACTTCATGATAATCATTTCATTATACGACCATTGTTTAGTGCTTGTATGAAATGAAATGTAATATAATTAGATGATCAACCATGTATGAAGTTCGAAACACCCTTTTTGCACGTAATTGTTTTCATATCGTGAAATATCAGTTGTATGTCGTTTTGATAATGAAATAATTGATAAAATAATTCATTTAGGTTATAATACGAAGTATGATGGAAGAGGAATTTTGAATTGTATTAGTAATAGTATAGATTGTCCGTATGGATCTGTATCGCCCTGTAGATATCTGCTAGTTGTATTGTATGTGGTGTGTGTGTGCGGGGTAGGAAGCTTGCTGTTCGCTGAAGCGTGATTTTTTCAAGGAAAGTCCGAAGCTCGAAGCCTAAGGTGGTTCGTCCGAACGTGTCGTAGCAGCGGCGGGGGCGGCGGGGCTCGTAAATTTCGCGAAACACCGACCAAGAGCGCACGATTCTGACTCCGAACACGCGACCTTGCTTATCGTACCAGAAATGACGCGGCAACGTGCATCGCTCGTGCATTCTGTAATAGTCCATTAGTCTCTGCATAGAGGCTGTGTTCCATGGGGTTTCGGGCCTAGTAACCCTTGCTGAATCTTGATTGCACAGGTTCGGACCCGCACCGGTCAACTTTACGAAAATATCTCTGCCCTCACGATTCGACATTGTTGAGCGTTGAGAGCGGCCGCGCACGAGTCCCCTCGTCATTACATGGCCCACTACAACCACTTATACAACTATTAAATATAACTCGAAAGAAGCCGGAATAAAGATATTCAAATGGAAATTCGCAATACTAGAGTTTAGCACTTTAATAGATAATAATCAACTTATTATAATTTATATTTTATATAAATTCAATAAATATATATAACTATTAATTAAAAGAATCAAAATTAGTGATGCATACGCACACTTTATTGCTATGAATTTAATCATCGTTGATTGACTGATGAGATAGGATTCAGAGCAGCGCTGGGGGCCGAATTGTATATGGCGGGTTAAAGTGTTGTAGGTAAGGGTTCTTAGCGGCTTTGGAAAGTGACGAGCCCACAGAGAGCGGATAGGAGGAAAGATGCGTACGCGCAGGTGGCCGCTTCCTCCTCCGTTAACTCTGCAGGCGAGTGTTCCGTAGCTATGGAAGACAACGCTAATGCGATGGAGATTAGCTTAGCTGGGTTCCCATGAACTATTTTTGAGCTTAATCATGCCGTTGATCTGACGCTATACGTGCGTGCCGGCTACCGGGCCGCGCTCGTAACAGATAATTACCCCGGTGGAAGGGGTCTCTTCTGGCGCGCTAATGAGCCCAAGGAATAATATCGATGCCCTCGCCAGTTATAACTGCTTCCCAACCGCCTTTAATACATCTCTCATCGACAATCCTATTGGTCAAATATTACCATCTAAGACACACCCGCTATCACTAGAATTCTTCTTGAAACTTTACCCTTCCAAATCTCAAGTAAAACGCTCACTACAACCATCGTTCGAATCTGGATTTCTAGCCAGTGTGCTATTAACGGTATCGCGTTCCGAAAGCGTGTACTTCCGACTTCTCAATTTGTTCGTCGGTGACGTAGCTCACATAGCGTGACCCAACGGGTCACAGGTGAAGGATTCGAAGCTCCATAGTCTACCTAGCAAGGTGTATTGCAAAGGCTTGGTTTAGCTTAGCTTGGCTTCTTCTTATTCCACGGTATTCGCTCATAGTGAAAATCATCTTCGCTTGCTGCACCTTTTTAATTCTCCATTATTTTCTATAATTTAACTTAATTGTCAAGCACAGCTTTCTATTAGGAAGTAGAGTTGGAATGACGATTAAGGCCTCGTATAAATTCGATCTTGCCAAGTGACGTTAATTACATTGCAAGCGGAGGGTCGCGCAGATTTCTATAAATGAAATGCATAAGCGAGCAATCTGGTAAATGGAAACCCGATACGAACGAACCCGCTTCTTTTCTATATTCTCACGTTACGAGTAGCAGATATGTGTGCATATGTGTATATGGCTCGTTTTACTGAATAATAGGAAAGATTAATTCTGTGGCGTTTCACCGTAAAATCACTGCCGCCGGCAGCCGTGAATGCGTGCGCGCGCGCCCGCGCGCGTGATAGCGCTCGTGTGAAAATGAAGTCCTACATGCGCACAGCACGACTCGCTTCTTAATCGATTTCCAGAGATAACGCACGGCCTCTACTTGCTGAGAGTGTACGGATCTTCATCGCCCTCTTCAACTAGCGAATCATAGACGCACAGAGAACCCGCGTAACAGTAAAACGCCTGTTGCGAGTGCGGAATCGTGAGAAAAAATCCTGGGCTAACTTCTTCTCGATGGCTTCGTAACAACTTTTGCAAGGGTCGTCGATATTTTCTGTAAACAACGTAAGGAAAAAAACATAGTGTTTATGACGTTGGTTAGAAATGCAGCTGGTTCTGTCAAGTAGCTTGTCAAGACCACAACAAACTTCATGTTCCATGACGGTTAACCGACATGTTTATTGCTACGGGGAACATAAGAACGCAGTACGATATTCGCTCCATCGGGTGGAATGGCGTAAAATTAATTGTCGGCCGTGCCTTTCATTGTCTATGGTTTGGTACCGCTGTTTTCAGAGTTGATCGACGTCACGATCTTGAATTGCGAATCAGAACGGATAGTACGGCACAGCGTGAACTTTTGACGAAGCCGTAAAAATTGCGTGGCGCAAGCCATTGCGACGTCGGAAGTGGCTCCGGTACGAATGCTCTCTTTCTCTTTCTCTCTTTCGATCTAGTCGTACTCTTCCTCTTTGTCTCGAAGGTTTAATTGGGCATAGTAAGACTTCAGGTGACCAAGCTCCGCGAGACTGGAACGAAGACAACCTCGATTTGTACCTGATGCTATTAACAAGATACTTTTATCCTACAGCATCGCTTTGAATACTGTTAAGAATAATAAGGAAATCGATATGACATTCGGTAGAAATTAAGTAGCGCGACACCTAAATGTAAAAGCAATTGTAACGTTCCCGTCACATTTAGTATGAACAAAGATAATCCAAATAAATCTATTAATAACATCGATTTCTTCGTAACAGTTAATAAAGCTGCATTCAACAAATACAATGTGAACTTCATCGATAAAGTTATCAAATCGATTCTTATACGATTCGCAAATCTAATGCTATTAATAAGATACTTTTATCCTACAACATCGTATTGAATACTGTTAAGAATAATAAAGAAATCGATAGACATTCGATAGAAATTAAGTAGTGCGGCACCTAAATATAAAAGCAATTGTAACGTTCCCGTCACATTTAGTATGAAAAAAGATAATCCAAATAAATCTATTAATAACCTCGACTTCTTCGTAATAGTTAATAAAGCTGCATTCAACAAATACAATGCAAATTTCACCAATAAAATGATCAAATCGATTCTTATACAATTTCCAAACTTTAACAGTTCGAACTGCGTATCTGCGTTACATGTACAGATTTCTCCTATCGCAAGTGTCACTGCCAACTGGCGAAGAGGTTCGCCCAGGTTTCTCCGAAGACTGGCGTGGCCCGATTACATCCTACATCTCCAATGGGCCGTGACAAATGATTGCGGCGTCACATCCTGAAGAGGAAGAGCTCAGCGACGGGTAAGTATGCGTACATGTACATTTTATCCTGAAAAGGAGACAAGCAGCTGAAAAATCTTGAGCAGAAGCGATCGAGTCTTCACCGAGTTAATGTGAAAATAAGTCACCAACAGTGAAGTGTGTGTATCTTATCAGTGCTATGGGGTGTGCGACGAGGGTTGAAAAAAGTCAAAGGAGGAATAGCGAAGAAGTATCATGGCTGATTAAATTGGAGAGCAAGAGGATCGTTCTCAGATAGCAATATGACGTCTAAATGAATTCTTAAAGATGTCTCCCGTAAGACTTAGACGTCCAAAAACCTTCCGAAAGATATCTTAAAGAGTTCAGAAAGAAGTCTTATGCGTCGATTTGAAAAGGAAATAAGACTTTTTCAGAAAGACGTCTTAAAAAAGACTTTTTTAAGACTTCTGAACGTAGTCTTATGGGACAGTTTAAGAAACGAACAAGACTTCTCAAAACAGACGGTTTTAAGACGTCTCAAATAAGACTCGATTCGGATAATATTTTTGAGGTTAGAAAAATCTAAATGTGGGGTAGTGCTAAATACAATTAATTAATACTCGTAATTATACAGTAAAAACTGGCGTCTTTAAGACTTCCTAAAACTGTCTTCTTACCCGGAGTTCTCAAATAAGGCATCCGCTAGAGGTCTTATTTAAGACTTCAAAAAGTAGTCTTCGATAATACTTCTTTTGGAAGTTTTTTTGACTTGCGTGCTATCTGGGATATGTGTCTTATAACAAAGAGGATCAGTACAACCAAGACCACCACCATCGCCGAAAGAAGAAAGAAGATGCAGGTTCGCCGATAAACGATCAGGGCGAAAGCGTTATAAAAATTCTCACGAAATTGGCTATAGTATGGCACGCGGCGACGTGAAAACGTCATAAAACTAGACATACTTGTAGTACGGGTCGGTGAGGAACAGCGCGGTTCTCGGCCTACCGACGAAAGGCAGAAGTCAGGGAGAGAAAAAAAGAGGTTCTTATCCTTGCGTGTATAGAGTGAGTATAGGTAGGTTGCTGTCGGGGCTGAGAGGTCGTCGAGAGGCTACGGGAGTACGAAGCGCCCAAGGAAAGAACCCGTAGCGTATGTACATCGAAGCACCGGCACACCGCTTCTGCCGGCCGCCGCCGCCACCGAGTATAAGTCAGCACTCAGGATATTTCGTCATTTCCTGCTTCTCACGCGATACAATCTAAATTAACTATGTTCGCTCGGCTAGGCCTCCTCCCTCGCGAACGGAGGCCTCGCATCTCCCAAGAAAATTTCTTATTTCCTAGCGAGGACGGGCACCCACACATTCTTACTCTGACTATGTACGTAAGCGTACTAGTAACGCAAGACACCAGAAAAAGGGACGCCAAGTTTGCTAGGATTCCCGCTACCTATCTTTTTCTTCTTTCTTTCTCTTTGTGAATGTTTGCCCGCCGATGACCGATGACGAAGGTGAATACAGTCGAGATGAAGGATCAGAATGGTGACGGCATGGCGCCGGGACACTTCGGGGGTAGATCGTTGATCGTGAGATGCGGCACGGCAGAGAAACGAAATCGATGGGAGCACTCGACACGGCCGGCCGCTTCTAATAAAGGGGAGAGGTCAAAGGATGAAATTGGAGGGCGACGTTGTCGTTACGATTGCTGATCGATCGAAATCGATCGAAAGAATAAATACGTCAAGCTCGTGCGGCGAGGTTAATAGAAAGCTTGAAACGAATAGAGGATATACTCATTCAGAATGAGTATAAGGATACCGTTTTAACAGGGCGGGCTTGATAGGTCAGCCGGAAAATCTGACTTTAATGTCCCTGCGAGCGGAAGAGCGAAATTCTCACTGCATGCCAGAGACTTTCATGGAAGGAACTGACACCTGTTATTTTAAATCCCCTAGCTATTCGGTGCTTGTTTCCTCGTCTGTGACTTTTAGGAGCTCGCCTTGCGAATTCTAATATACCATCACCCGTTTCTCTTGACTCGCGCCAGTTTCGTTACGCTTTGGACCTAGCGAGCGGGGAATTAGGGCGTAAAATGCCGTGAACTTTGAACTACTTATTCCTCAGGGAGACAGAAACGCGCGCGCGCGCGCGCGAGCGCTGGAATGGCAAGCGTCATTAACAGAGGAAGAAGGCGGAAATTACGGATGAAGAAAGAGATCAGTACTAATTGTAAGATCGAGGAGTTATCATGTTGTGAGGTATCCAATAATTGACGGGGCGAATTAACGCGCAACATCGATGCATTATATAATATAGAGCTGGGACGAAATCGGTGCTCACAATGACGGATGATGCGACAGAAGGTAATCAGGGGATTCGCGTGTCGTAATCGCTCCGCAAACCCATTCGGCCAGTCACGTTTTTCCCTTTGCGGTGCCGTTGCCCGTTGCCGATAATTTCGTCGGAGTCATTCGGCGATTCGGCTGGCTCTAACGTCGACGATCACAAACTGATTTCAGTATTGTACGTCGGCGGCTCGTTCTGCTGAGTAAGCGGCCGTACTCGGACTCTCGTAGTACTTGCTCTTTCTCGCCCTGGCCAACCTCCTCCTCCTCCTCCTTCCTTCCTTCCACCCCGCACCCTTCCCCCTCCACCCAATACATCCCCCACCAGAATTACAATTCTGCATCTCTCGCTCCACTTGTGCACACAAAGAGAGCTACATTGATCGATTGCCGACATCCCAGATTTACACAATAGACAAAGGAAGGCAGGTGCACTCTCGGGGACCATCGCTCCGCCGCACCGCTGCCGCCAGCACGGAACTGCCGTAGTGGCCTCTTTGAAAAAATCAACCTGTAATTTAGTCCATGACAATTTGCACTGTAATCGAGAACCCGTAAATTGGCTAATTCATTCTCCCAGGCTTGTCTTCGTGCGTTTGTCAACACATTACAAGAATGGTAGTTCGAAGCATCAACTAATGTGTATCATCAGTTATTTTTGTAATTCTAGAGAAAAATTTCGAAGCTTTTGCAGAATTTAATAATAAATATAAGAATTTGTATTTTAATCATTGCATCGATTGGTGTATAATGATATTTATGCATTTGTTGATATGATTATATGATAGATATAATGATATGGAAATGAAAGACTACTACTTGGACATTGGGAAATCAATGTCCGTCTGACCAGTGACGGACCATACCACTCGGAAGGTGGTGAGCCGGCAAGATGAGGTCTCCTGTCTCTTCTGTGAAAAGAGCCGGATATAAATACATAGAGGTCTTTTTTATCGGACAAATCCGCCGATAGCGAGAGCGTGGAAAAGGAGGGTATCGCAGTACAGGATCGAATGGGCATTTCCTCTCAGACACATACATACATACCTGTATAGAAGCCAAGATGAGGAAGTAGAGGCGAAGTTCGGAGTGCACGATGGGGAGGGTGAACGGGGGGCATAAGAAAGGACGAAAGGAGATGATATCGGAGCCGGTGCGGAAATGTTATGGCGTGCAAGGAACACACAGGGAAGGTGTAAATGACCAGGACGGAGAGCCTACCGGGTGAAGAAAAGCGCTGCGATACGCTGTTCCGCACGGTGCGAGAAGAGGACGATCCCCTTTTTACGGCTGAATGCCTACCGACGCAACAATTCTCTGCTTTCTCTCTTCTCTGCCAACCGCAACGCATCCCAAAACCGATCCGCTCGATGCTTCAATCAGCTTGAAAGCTACATACAAATGTTCACCATTCCCCCACCTCTCTCCGAATCACATACTAGTTAAATGAATCACTCGAATGATTAAACCACTGCTAAATACCATCAGAAACATCGCGTTCCGAATACGTTTGCAATCGGAACACATGATTAGCTTCCAATCACGTATCGACCACATTGGAACACAATGGTGACAGTGCGAAACATGCGGCAATCATGAAAATGGTCAGTATCAGCCCTATGACGACCACCTGCAAGCTAATTCCGACAACATAACTAGTAATCACACAAATGCAAGTATTTTATTCAAACAACGATTCTGCACAAACACGACAATATCTAAGGAAGAGTGGGTGTGTGAGGTTAGTGTTCGGGGACATTATTCGGCGGTGTCGCAAAGCGCCACTGGACAAAGGTATTATTCGTGCCCACCACTCACGGTAGCGGTGCATAGTGAATTAGATAGGGGGCAAGGCAAGGCAAGGCAAGGCAAACCAAGCCAAGCCAAGCCAAACCAAGTCAAGCCAAGCCAAGCAAGGCAGAGTGTGTGCTGGCATGCTGGCAGGTCCACCAGTGTGCGTCCAGTCTCTCCTAGGCGTGCGGCCGCGTCTCTCCATCTTTATCCAACGACACGCGTGCGCGCACTTCCTTCTCCATCTAGGCGTGCATGTATGTAGCGCGGTGCAATCGGCCGCGGTGTCGGTGGCGTTTCTAACAAATTAACGGGCGATATCTCTCGGTGGTGCCCTGCTCCCGTACCTTCTGGCTCCACCTCCCGGGTCGGCACCACTCTAGAGAGTGAGAGAAACATAGAGAGAAGGAGAGAGAGAGAGAGAGAGAGAGAGAGAGAGGAGTTTGCGTGGATGGAGCGGCGGGTATCCGAGGCCGGGCAGCCTCCGTTCCCGCTGCCGGAGAGAGATCATTTTTGCCGCGTATTTGCAAACTGAATAATAAATACGCAGATATACTGCGAAGAGGCCGCGTTCCGCCTTCACGCAGCTCGCGCTACGCGCGGATTGGTCGCACTGGCTGCGAGGGGACGGCGATGTTCATTCGCCTCTCTCCGTCTCTCTCCGCGCAATCTCTCTCTGCATGTGCTCAGGCTCCAGCCCGACTTTGGCTCGGGCCCTCTGGCCCTGCTCCTGCTCCTGCTCCTGCTGCTGGTGGTGCTGCTGCTGCCGCTGCCGCCGCCGCTGCTGCTGCTGCTGCTGCCTCTCCTGCTGCCTCTCTCCTCTCGACGCTCTCGCTGCTGCTCCCGCTCTGCCGCGCACCCTGGCCAACGGACCTACTTTGAACACGCACACGCGCGGCCCCCACGATTGCACGTGCAATCGCGCGCGCACCACCGTTTGCGAAGAACGGTGGGAGCCTGTGAACACCGGAGAGAGAAAGAGATAAAGAGAGAGAAAGAGAGAGACTCGGTATTCGCTCGTGGTACATAAGCTCTAGCTAGCCTGGCACTCCTCCGCTCTTCTTTCCACTCTCATTGCTTCTCGCTCTTACTTCTCACAGAAAGACTCTTTTACTCTCTTCATCTCTTGCGACTCTTACTCCGCTCCTTATCACCTCGCTCGCTCCTACTTCAGCCCTCGGCTTCTCCGCACATATAACTTCGTCGCTCCGGGCTTTCCCCTTGGTGTTGTGTATATCAACTATCGCACACGTGCTTATGGTGTTTTCTCTCTCTCTGTCTCTCTTTGATGGCTCCTTGGTACATTTACGCACATCGGCCACCGCCTGCTCCTCTCTGCCCTTGTCGTTTTCTCCATGCGCACAGGCGCTACTGACTTTCCTAAATCCCAAGTAGTTGACGTCGATGGCGCTCCGGTCGAAGTAAAAATAGATGAAACCACAGAGGGACTACTTGTCTCGATCATATCGTTGCGGATAATTAGTCGATCCTGTAGATCGACAGTACGCACCACTGATCATTCCGCACATGATTCTATTGATAAACAATTGGAAAATGAGATCATACAAGAATGTGTATCTTAGAATAAACTATTTCGGCTGGTTTCATCGCATATATTCTTGTTTTAAACTCGAAGTGTTTGGTTACATGTTACCGGCAGTGAACCCTTTCATCGTCGGAAGCGTCGAAAGCCGATTATTGCACCTGACGTTGTCTCCTTAAGATCGAATCGCGTTGGATGCACCGATGTCAGAACCAAACTGAGAGAGACTGCTTTGCTTTTTAATCTTTAGCTAACATTACAAGTTTACGGCATATTAGTGTTACCATTTTCCCCTGTTTTCTCAGTGGTTGATTCCTCGGAGGATGTCTTCAGAGAAAATATCTGCATAGATGTATCTATGTCGTAGTATGTATATCCATCCATATTACAATAGATAGCGGACTACTGTCGTTGGTCCCCGCAGTGAAGTAGTTCCTTTATCGCGATACCTCTGACCGCGTATAAATATTTATATTGGCAGGAGGCGGCATTACATACTCACTCGCACTAACTCATTAACGAGCACAATGCACTTAGGGTTAGGGTGTCTGTATATTAAGTAGGTTGGTGTAGTACGTAAGTCGTAAGCGCGCATAGTTGGGGGCGCAGGTGAGGGCAAAGTCTGAGAAGTCTAGAAGCGCTACGACGATCCTTCTTGTAACTACAATCCTTAGTAGACTGGTTCTTTTTTCGTTTGTCATTGGATTTCGGTACCGGTTGACCCGCTTATTACATATAATCCTCAAACCACTCGTACTTTTTACCCTTGCGTGAAGGCGAACGAAGAATATCAGCTTTCCGTTTACCGACGTGTATCTTGAGGCTCGTCACCCTAAGAGCAAGCGATCTTGTCGATCGTTGAAGATGTCCGTTGCGCCGATTTGTGTAACGCGACGTGAGATACCTATGTTTTGGCATCCGCTTGGCTCTCGCAGCTACGTGTGTGGGTGGCTGCACACTTGGCTGTGCATCTGTCGGCCTCATCTTCATCGGTAAGACATCGGGGGGATGAAAGTCCGCCGCGGGCTCTCCTCTTCCAGCGACTCCTCCTCACTCGACGAGATCTCGTTCCACGCGATGCCTTTTCGGTTTGCTTTACTATCTTTTAAATATTCACTTTATACCTTTGCTTTCCATTCACTGCTTTGTATCATACTAGACGAGTAAGCACACGTGCATCATTCCATATGCATACGAGAACAGTTGGACGCTTTTGGATGGTTGTTCAGGATTCTCTTATTCTTTCTTTTACCTTTGCTTTATCCTATTTTCTTGCTAGCCTCTTTTCTTGCTTCATCCCATCACCTTCGATCTTCTCCGTATTTCTTCCCTATATTCATTGGAATGGAGCGCGCGCTATCGACGCACCATTGATTTTCTTGGCTAATCGGAAAAGGGATGACTTGAAATGTAAAGTACCGCGCTTTCGGAACTTTCCGTCGCTTGTCTCAATATGATAAAACACTCCTTCCGGTAATTCGCGTGGTTTTATGAACTCAATGTCGCACGCGTTTCTCGTGTTTCACCCGGTGATAATCAGCTCTGCACCCTGCGCCCGGCGCCCGGCCAAGTTTCACCTGAGGAAGCGTTTCGACGTTAACGAAGCATTAAAGCGAGGCGCAGGTGTGTTGCGCCGCATTAATGCACCTCCTGGGTTGCTCGGCGTGTAATTACGGGAGATCGCAATAATAAGGCCAGGAATATAAGCATGGGAATATTAATGCGAGACCATCGAAGAAGCCCGTGGGACATTGGCAGGACGATACGCCGGTCAATAGCATGCATGCTCTCTTCCAATCAATTATTTCTATTAACATCAGATATTTTCACTAATCAAATAAATAGGTGTTAATTAGTCAATTATCTTTAAATGTCACAACTTTGAAATGCTTCTAGGTACAACAATTTATTTTTATGAAAGCATACACAAACATCGCGTTGCCGTCTGACTCATTGCATTATCTACTCCGTTACAAGGTTTGCTCGTTACTGATAACTATTTTTATGCTGCATTTATTACTACTAATATTGCAATATTGTCAAAACTGTACACATTGTAGAACTTTTTATTTTCTTGTTCTTATTGTACGAATACTTGGGGTTTTATAGTATAGATTTTGTCGGGACATTCTGTATTTCTATCGGTATTCATCCAAAGGCTGGCTTACGGAATTTGCTGGTTTCGTATCGTGCATTTCCTAGTTCGATGCTGTGGCTGAAGCAGAGGTTGTCTGCTGAGTATATGTATGTAATAGCCGTGCCTTTTTTCACGCGTTCTCGATGACACCCACGTGGCCTCTCCTAGGCCCCTCTCGTTCCTGCGATTCACGTGAACTCGACAGGACGCAAGCTTTCTCTCTCTCTCTCTCTCTTCCTCGACTCGCGTGTTAATCAATCCGCGTCCTACGCTTTCAATTATGTATTGACATGGTATTACGAGCCGCGAGGAAATTTTAAAAAGGTTAATCTCGGATCTCGAATCTCGAGGAGCGCGTACTCGAAGGCTTCTCTATTGAAAATGTTTCCAAGTGATTTGCATATCACCAGTGAAACTGTCGCGTGCGAGAAATGCTTTTCCCAAGCGAATGTCAAGTTGGAAGGTCACCTTCTTCACGATGATTATTATATTATATTGAATCATCAATATTTTTAAATATTGTATATTTCTTATATGTATATCCGTGTCGGTGCGCTCTTTTCCCGGTATAGAACATACCGGGAAGCATAAGAATGCGTGCGCGCGCGCGCGCGCGTCTCTCTTTTTAGCCGGCGGCGGCTACTGCGACTGTTGTATGATCGGAATATTAATATGTAGTAGAATGATTAACCACTATTTCAAGTCACAATGAGGACTTGGGACATCCATCTACACGATGTTCCCGCTTTCACAGTGCGTCATGTCTCGAGTATGCGAGTGTCGATATCCCAGATTTGGCAAACGATTGGGTTAATTAAATACTATGTTAATATGCGCTTCTTTCTTTTCAATCAATTATCCTACATCCATTTTATAAAAACTCATTCCACTTTAACCTTCCTGTCACCTTTCATTCGATAATACTAATCTTAGTTCTTAAAGAAGTGAAATTTTATCTTAATACTTTTTGAATTCTTAGTGAATAGAAGATTGTAAGAAGGAGGCAGGGATGCCGCCAATGCATGGGTGGATCCAGAGTTGGCGGGAGATCGGTGGACCAGCGCACTGCGCAGCCATAGGTAGGCTCTCGAGGAAAAGTGTGGCCAGGAAGCGAAAGAGAGACTATGGGTATGTATGAGTAGGAGAGTGCAGGGCACCAACGAGTAAAAGTACAGGGTTGGCTGTCTTTAGCTGTGTCGGTTGTACGCGAATGGTTGGTGCGAGCGGGCGTACCGGAAAGGTAAGTAGAAGTAAGTACTTAGAAAGGTAGTAGAAAGGTACGAGCGCATCGGCGTCGACACTGAACAGGGGATCCCTGCACCGTAGTGTTGCCGTTGGTAGGAAAGCTCTGTTGGTTCGGGCCGAGCCGGGCCGGGCCGGGCCGAGGCGGACCGAGTCCAGTGGAATCGAGACTCAAGACTCGAGAGACTCGAGCGACTCGAGTGGCAAGTCACCTCCGCTCACCTCAGGGCTTCAGTCCGCGCTCGAGTGGTGCACGACGACGGTACACGCGAGAGTCAGCCGAGTCGCTCCGAGCGGCTGAGAGTGACGCACGCGCTGCCTTCTACTACTCTCTACAATTGCTGATTCTCACTCCCAACACCCGCTGCTACCCTGGAGTCACCAATCACGCAGTCTCACGCACTTGCGAGGATCTTTTCATCTTGCTTCTTGAATCTCAAATATCAGTGCCACTCTCAGCGTTTCTCCTTCCAAGTGCTCCCAGCGTCGATGACACTTGCCCTCGTGCAAATGCCAGCCTGACTCCGGCACGCTCTCCATCGCTCTCGATCCTCATTGACCAAGTGTTCGACTTGATCCAAGTTACCGGCAAGAGAGGGAGAGAGAGAGAGAGGAGAGAGAGAGAGAGAGAGAGAGAGAGAGAGAGAGAGAGAGAGAGAGAGAGAGAGAGAGAGAGAGAGAGAGAGAGAGAGAGAGAGAGAGATTGGCCAAATTGGCTGACACTTGGAAACTCTTGGTGAACTCTGTTCAGAGGTGTTCGGGCCAAGGTGTTATCACAATTATCCACTGCCAATCGACGTAGAAACCCGGCGCGATCAACTACGGCAGACGATCTCGCCGCTCTATTATGTCAGACTCCCACGCGAGCGACGGCCAGAGCGGCAACAGCAGCCGGCGCTGCAACCTTCCTCAACGATACTCTGTGCTTCTCGTCGTCGTTTGACATTTCCACAAGCCTCGATCGCCTAACGCTGACTTCTGCTCTGCTGTTGGCGGTTGCGCGCACCCGGCAGAACACACCGTACCCTTCCCGCAAACCCTTCGCCACTCCACCAACTTCCATCACGAATACCACTCGCCGCGAACCAGTGACTTATTCGCCCTCTGTGACACCACCAGCAACACCACATTTCAACGCTATTGTGCGCGAGCAGAATCTACTTATAAATACTAGTTAATTCCTTGTCAAGAAAGAACTAGCACTGTTGTCTCGGGCATTGGAATCATTGAAGAACATACAAGAGCGCAGCGGTTCGAGAAGGAACGTTCTTACTCTACTGATCGGCCGGTGATGCATCTCAATGCATCGAGCAAGAAGGATCATTCGCAGTAACCGTTCCCGCTGTCGTCGGCCTTAATCACTTCTGGGTGGGATCCCGGCGAAGCATCATCGATAAGGATTTCGTTGAACAAGCAGCGGACCATCACCACTGAGGCCAAAGAGGTAACCATCGCGAAAGAAAGATAAAACGAAGGGTGAAAGAAAAGAATTAGTTTTCAAGAAAAAAAGAAGGATGTATGAATTGAAAGTACTCGTGTTTGATACATAAGTAATTAATTCAAAGTTATATTAGTCTGTTACGGGAAGTAGAATGGGAAGTAAAGAAAAAGAGTAGTTGTCGAAGTTGATCGAGGAATCAGTCGGCTTTTCCCCGACGGGAAATACGATAGCGACGTGCGCCGGCAGTGTCGCGTATCGACACTGTCCCGCTCTCGATTTCGTGGAGCGCGGATCGATCGAACGTCCGGCCGGCCGGTCGGTCGGTCGGACTCGATGCTGCTTGTTGCTCGCCGGTGGGCCGCAGAGCGGAGCGCGGCCTATGAAATCGGTAATGAGCTGTAAATCTGCAGCGCGAATGCGGCCGCGTGAGTCACACACCGCCGGGTTAGTCAGGGATACACGACACGCCATGTACACACTCTGCCTCGCTAGGTACCTTTGAACACACACACACACTTACACATACACATACACACATATTCTGCCTTAACGCGTATACGCACGCATACACAATCATCGAGGGCTACATAGCACCGAGCAGCACCTTCTCTCCGCAAGCTATTCTTTTTCCCTACGGTAGGAAATCGAAGGAAAGGATAATAAGCGAGAAATACACTCTCTCTTGGCCGCCGCGCCGGTCGACGGGCCGGCCGGCCGGCCGGTTCCGTCCTGTGTTGCAGCGCGTGGGTGTACGCGAGAGAGAAAACGCGCACGGGCCGCAATCTTGAGCCAAGCCCGGCAACGAAAGAGAGAGAGAGAGAGAGAGAGAGAGAGAGAGAGAGAGAGAGAGAAGGTAGATCGAAGGAGAGAAGAAAGGAGGGAAGAAGCCCGCGCCCGCGCGCGAGCTGCGACTCGATTTTTCGAAAATCCAGCGTGAAGCCTTCGTTAACGTCGATCCGTTCTCCGATAGCGGCCCTCCTCTGCACGATCGATCGCGCGCCCGAGATATACCGGCGAATTCGATCCGATGGGTCCCATTTCGGTCGAAAATCAACTTGGACATGCACATTCAGGACTGCTCCCTTCCAACATTCTACCCGCGCTCTCTTTCTCTTTCTCTCTATCTATCTCTTTCACTCTATCCCGGTCTCTTTGTAGTATTCTACTCTTTATAGCAGTGTTGATAGACAGGAGCGAGATGCAGCGAAGTTTGAGTCGGCACAGGGTACGCATAGGACAGACATTCGAAAACCGGTCGGTTTATTTAACCTCTGTCGACATAGATGTCGACGATTCCGCTCACTCCCGAATAGAGTCAATAGAGTTCAAAGGGTGATTTGTTAGAGCGCGCGCTCTTTTTCGGTTTAGGCAACGCATAGTAAATGAACGGGTAGGATTTTGTTAGCAATGTATGTATCAGTCATATTAATCAAGCTGGAAATAATAGTGCTGATGTGACAGTAGCGCTTTTGTGAGCAGTTAGAGTAGAGTTGATGGCGAATCGTGGATCAGAATTGTAAAAGGACGTTTAGAGCGTGGAGGTTGAAATAGAGCAAAGTGCTTGTTGCAAGGTATAAAAGTCAGCTGGTTCTCTAACTAAGCGCATTGAGCGCACATGTACCGGCGATCGAGTGGCGCAGTCAATAGGACGATAATGAGGGCCGAGAGCATCGGGAGCCAAATAAATCCTGGTATTCAACGTCGGAAGTCTGTCCATTTTCTAGTACGTGTGTTATCGCAAATTCAGGTCGCTATCAAGTTTAAATCAGACTTATAGAAAGAGACCCTTCAGGGATATTACATTCCTGTAAGGATTACATAGTAATTTACTAGCCTTTTGGATTACGGATACAACTGTCTTTACTGTACTTACCTTTTTCTCAATGACAGTGAACGTGAGATGAATGCGCAAGGTTCATAAGATTCCTAAAACTGTACCGTTCACGTGTTAAGCAATTTGTGAGAGACCAAACGATATCTATGCGTGATCTATGCAAAGAGATATTGTAGTTATAGAGTGAGGGATGAACAGAATCACAAAGGAGACAGCGACGGAGACGTATGTCGTGAGAGTATTGACGTCGTCGGGAATACTTGTGTCGCTAACGGAGGTCTCAATCGCGCCGGCAGACGGAACGCGCAGTAATAATCATAATGCCAGATCGATACTTGTGATATTGGTTGGCATCGGGCAAGCGGTGTATACGCGTCTGTGTCATTACGAGAAGTTGCTAGCACGAATACCACTTGGAATGCTACGAAGAGAGTTCTACGTTTTATCCTCTGGCGAAACTACATCGTCGACGAAAAATCACTTGAGATTATTGGGCTTGGTAAACGCGTACCGCGTTCTTCTCGACGGCGACGCTCGGCGACGCTTTTCCAGTCGCACGCTTCTGATACGCATCTTCACCGGGAACACACCGAGTGCATAATACTCGAACCTCCTAATGAGTATGGGCTACGGGCGAGACGTGGCAAGATTCTCTGACGCGAGATAGGACGCGAGAAAAATCGCTTAACTTGCAAATCGCTTAACTTGCAACACGACTTTCTAATGCAACTCCGTCGCTCCCCGCGACGATGGACACGTTCGAGGAATCGATCGTGCTTCGCCAATTTTTGCTATACCATTTTTCCTATCATACAATCCGCGCGGATCAATCGAATTAACTCTACGATCAACTGTCGTTCAACCGTTTCCGATTATTTCTGGCTTTGCTTCGGATTGATACTCACAGATCTCGAGTTCTCTATGAGAAAAGGTGACATCGTCAATTGTATCTCGAGCCGCTTTGTTGCTTTTCGTCAATTTCACGGCTATCGGACGGGTGCCTACGATTTCGTTTGTCAAGTACGTAATACTCTATGAACGCGCAATGTCGGTTTACTACGGTGCGGGTAATCGAGCGCCAAGTATAAGTATTTGTTTTCCTAGTTTTAGTCATTAAAACGTGTCAGTGTTCAATACTTAATTGCATCGAAAAAAAGGAGAAATTCTTCTTCTTAGTCACTTGATGATTCTCTCCCGGTTCGTTCGAGGATAAAGTGATTGTTTACAATCTATCGGCGATTAACTGTTGTACGATAAAGTGATCAGGAACATTCATTTACGAGCATGTGTGTCTATGTGTGTCTGATTAACGCCCAATCGGTTAAGCCAGGAATAAGCGGTGTTCGGCCTCCTCGGTCAGCCCAGTAGCCGACGATTAATTCCTCGGGGAAATTATAACTCTACTAATACCCCCTTTTTGCCACCCTGTCTCCCTCTTTTCCATCTTGAACAGCAGCGTGCTGCTTAACAGCGATACAAGAATTATTAGTCGATGGCTTTGCGGTAATTGGGTCGTTTGTCACGCGTGACAATAACCGGATAAATGATTATTAAGTCCGCCCGCCTGTCCGCACTCGCCGTATCAAAGAGGAAAAATAAGTTCGCGCGACAATCGAGCGTAAACAAAGGAGGGAAATTAATAGTGTAAAAGACTACATTTAGTAGAAGCTATTGAATGGAATAGTAAGTTGTTCTTGTTAGTATTTAGGCTATTTCAAAGAGAACCTTGAGTTTCTTAGTCGATATAGTTTAACATTCAATTGGCTAGATTTCCCGTAAAGTCAACAGGAAGTCAATAAAACCGTCTCTGGTAATGAAGTATCAAAGCGCGGACGATTACAGGCGTTTTGTAGAGTTGGCGCATAGCAGGGATCAGCACTCGATCGGCGATCGAGCATCGCCGAACAGAAGTCGATCGGTATCCAGCTCCTCGGGATAGCGGCGATTATCTCGTATCGGCTTTCGAGCCCTTCGATCATCAAGGAACTCGATCGCACGGACTGGTTCTACCGATAGAAATACGAGCGGGACACTTCCATTAACCCACCATTAAATTCCAATTAGTTGCAGTATTACATAACGAGAGACCCGCTGGATTGCCGACGCATGGAATGTTCAAGGGACGCTCGGATCGTTCGATCGTGTTAATTCGATTTTCACAAAAAATCCAATCTCTTTGAGCGTTGACAGTAGGCGTTGATCGAGCAACCTCTTATCCTTTGTTCACCATTAACTAGAATCATTGCATACACAATAATACAATTCTCCCTTTCCAATTCGAATACGTTAAAGTACCGAACGGGTTAATACTGTTAGAATAAAAGCTTAGAAAAAAAGCAGTCCTTTTGTAGTCAAAAGAAAAATACTGATTATCCTAACACAGGATTGATGAGCTGTGAAATGGATTGAAAGTATGGCACGAATTTGAAAGCATGAAAGAATAAAGGAAGAAATAAAGGATAAGAATGTTAAAAAGGTTTCTTTGGGAATGCTTGCATCAATTACTAGTTAATTATTTGAATGATACGTTAATTGGTCAGCCAGTGAAAAAGTCGAAAGATGTGATTAATGGTTGGTCTGTTTTTTCATTGACAGTGTCGGCCGGGGTGCGTACTAAATGAGAAGGGGAGCGGCGGCGCATCGTATCAGAGCGGAGGTTTGAGTGGCGCCGCGTGGCGCGCGGGGTGGTGGGCAAACGATGCCTCCTCCAAATGCGTCGCGGTGGCCAGATGAGGAAGTGCAACGGGTGGCAAGTGTCCTTCGATGCGGCTGGTAAGGTGGTATCGGGTTTGCTTGGTGAAAAAGGCGAGCGAGGGTGCCGAATAAGAGAGGGAAAAGGCGACAGAGGGAGTGCTCCTCGCAACAGGTTGTGAAATGGATGGTAGTACGCCAAAGAAAAGCGAAGCAGTGCTAATATATGGATGCCCATGGGTGGAATTTGGCCGAGATGTGCCAGCGATACCATCACGCTGTACCACCGGCAGCCCAAAATTCTTCACCAGCTAGGGATCCCGCCGCTGCCATTGTGCAGGGCCTCTCAACGGCTGCGCACATCGAGCAAGCCAGCCCTTCTTATTCCCATTACACGTAAGAACAGCTTTCATCCATTACCACTATTATTCACTCTCTTTCCTCTTATCCTCTTCAAGGAGACCACCTTCATCGGCCAGCAACTATCCTCGAGCTACCGGCACCCTTTCTATCAACCGACTCTTTCTACTTAATGGAACTCATCATTCTACTTAACACATTCCACTTCCAATATTTACCCTTCCAATTCAAGAAAATTAACCCTTCTCTACTTTAATATCGTATGTCTTTTTCTTTTCTATAGATTGACATTCTAGTTTTGTCAGCAATCTCTGACACGCCTGCTAGCGATTCGTGACTGCTTTAGTTATACCGGCTTCGATTGATAGTTAGTACGAGACACTAAATCACCAGGCGAATTTATCGACACGCTTTCGTCCGGCTATTTTAAATTAATTATCCGTAAAGGGAGCTGGGAGAGACGCGAATCAACGATTCGCAACGGGCATTTAAAGTCTCGCGATCACTTTACCTTTTCGGTTTATCCTCTTGGTGAGAGAGCGCGCGCGCGTGCCTCGCAGAGTAAGCTTGGTCGAGCAGCTTGGTCGAGCATCGTGCGCGACGCAAGCCCTTCCCAATTCTATCCTCCAATGTTGTATATATGATATTAATAACGATACGGCGAATTAGGGATAAGTATACGATTGCGCGGTCAGGGCTTGGTAATCCTGTTATTAGCGCGCCGATTAGGCCAAGATGATCCCCAGGCAAATTGCAGGGGCGTACACCGCGGTGTTTGGTTAACGTAATCGGCAATCGCTATCGTCGATCCTCGCAACTAACAGGACCAAGAGACGGTGCGTTTCTCTAAACCCCTCAAGACCACTTGGCGTTTCCCTTCTTTTGCCATTTTCTCGTTTATACTTTGTACTCACTCTCTTTCTCTCTTTTCCTTCGGTGTATCGTGTCCTTCGGAATGAAAGAGAGAGAGAGAGAGAGAGAGAGAGAGAGAGAGAGAGAGAGAGAGAGAGAGAGAAATAGCGTGACGGGTAAAGGGTGGGTAAGGATTATCCCAGGACTCCATTAAATTGCAGTTTACGCTCGGTTTCAATATTTCACTGTTATTATCCGACTAACTCGGTACTCGAAACCGATCATTAGAAGTGTCTCCCTGGACAATCGCAGATCACGTTGCAGGCGGTGTCTTAATTTATAGCGGCACCACTTTTTCTCCACACTTTCGTGTCTGGTGGCCCGTCCTGTTTCTCGAAATTCCACCCAGCCAAGTGACGAATGGTCATTGTGAAATAGTGGAAAACAGTACTTTTGAGATTAGTTGGAAAAAGTTGATCGGATACAGTGTAATAGAATTATGAATTCTGGGCTGTTATTATAAATAATTTATTGATTGTTCTTTGTTAAGTTAAGCGAAATGTATACTTATGAGTTTCGATTTTATGAGGGGAAGACAGTGAAACAAAGCGATTTTAACTGACATAGTATTTTCTTGGCGACAAAAATCGTTCCTATTAGAATAACTTGGCCTCGGTTTGATAGTGCGCATGCTGGCTGCCGTCGCATGGATTGCCGAGCGTGTCACGACATTCTCTCTCCGCACTTACGTTCCTATTTATTTATTCCAGGCTGGTAATCCCGGTAGCCCGATTCCCAACTATCAAAGAACGAGCCATTAGTTCTTTTCTTGTGGTGGTGCGTGTCGTGCAGAGATTAGCGATTCACTACTTTTTTATAAT
This sequence comes from Ectemnius lituratus, assembly GCA_910593735.2. Taxonomy (NCBI): domain Eukaryota; kingdom Metazoa; phylum Arthropoda; class Insecta; order Hymenoptera; family Crabronidae; genus Ectemnius; species Ectemnius lituratus. The sequence continues at coordinate 19,511,437 of OU343034.1, forward strand.
TAATATTCGAACGGCCTTCGCGGGCAAATTAGATTCTCGACTTGAAGCTACGGATGCGACGGCTTGCTATAATGAATTCCTAATTACACGCATGACTTTGAGACGCTCTAGTTTTCACTGGCATAAAGGAATACCTAATGCTGCCAATCAACTATTAATGATTGCAGCTGCTTTTGTTGTCAAGCGCTTTTAAACCGCACGTGAATATAGTCATTCAATGTATCGTAAAATCTTGTAGCTTTGGTGAATCTGTTAAAGTCATGTTTAAGCTACATTCACTTTTTTCTTGCTACATTAGTTTTTATTAGACACGCAAGGTGTTTTTACTGTCGGAAGATCAACTATTAGTGTTCGAATACGGTTCATCATCCTTTTCAGTTGTTCAAACAATCAGCTGTACTGGCAAACATCAATTATATCGACGAAACGTCAATAATTCCTTGAACGATACGACATACCCAGCGGTAACATGTGCCATCGGTTTTTCTCGGTAACCACCTAGCTCGTCTTGACTCGATTACACTTCCTTTGAAAATCACAGTGCGATCTTTTTGCGATCCCGTGCAATCCAGAGTTTCCCCGAAACGCAATTGGTTTTTTTTACCACCCCACCGATCGTAATGATGTAATCGATGACTCCGACTGTTCGATATAGCTACTAGTAATTTCTATGATTGTGATTAATCAGGGAACGCTGACTGGATGATTCGAGCGTTTCGATTACGAAGTAATCATGAATTAAACTTAGCACATTAATTTACAAGAAAAATAAGATGAATGACACTTTTAACCGCGTTCCTTTAACTTTGACAAATTTCTCACCACCAATAATACTAGACTTATATCATAGTTCCATCGTCGATCTATTATAATTACATCGTAAACTCCATACTGGCAATTACATTAATTTGCATCTCCATAAATAAACTGACTCGCTCTATTCTTCAGTGCATTGCATGTACCTTTCTACAGTGAACCGACAATCATTAGATTTAACAAATTCCACGCGCAATTAATTTAAAGAATTATCGACGTACTTGTGACTAATTAAGGCGTACCCATGGAAATTTGCCGCTCGCTCAGACAATAGTCGGACGGCTATAATATTATTAAGCACTGCCAAGAGAATTTCATCTACGATTTTGATTATTACACATTATTACATATTACACGTGAGAAGACTATTTCATTAAACTACGATCTCCTCTATCTCTGCCTAGGATCAACATACCAAACTTTTCTCAAGAATTACAAAGCGTTATATTTAATATCTTAAGATATAATCATATTTTGCTTAGGGCGAGTTTCGTTCAAAAGGTTCAAAGTAGAATATAGCGAGTGGAATATTGGTCGGGTGAAATTACAGTGACTCTTTAGTAGGAGGTCGCGTAGAAATCTTCGATTCCTCTGGAGCCGGTGTTGCTGTTGCCGCCGCCGCCGTCGCCGCCGCCGCCGCCGGCAGGAAGTCGTACGTAATGGCTGTACGGTCTGAGGTCAGACGGGGAAGACGAAGGTATACATATAGGATCCGAGGTCGAAGCATACAGTAGAAGAAGAGAGTTAGTATCGCCAAGGTATAAAGCTGTAGAGGGATCGGCATAGCGCATAGCGCGGTGTGTTGCGGACGGTTCGTTCCGCAGGCTTAAGCTGGTAAAGGTTTCGGGGATGCGCTTTCTTCGTTCTCAAATCTGAAACGCGCCGGAGCGTTAGTAGTGCAGAGGTGAGCGGCTGGGGTCGGAACTTCCGCTTACCAAGTGAACCGCATTGGTCATTCGATTTAAAAGTTTAATCAGAGGCCTATAAAATTACAGCTCCTGCCCCACCGTCTCTACAACCGCGACTTACCTCGTCGTTCTTTCTATCGATTCTCTTAGTAATCCACGCGTATCAATCAAAGAACGGCGCCAGAGTCTTAGATCTTAACTTCGCACCTTGTCTTTCCAATTGTAAACTATACTCTATCGATAGTGTCGATAAGTCTATACATCGATGGGAGGTCATAATAAGTGACGACTGAGGTGGTATGGCGTGCGTGCGTCCACCGCAGTGGAAAGAATTCTCTTCTCTTTTACAGTGGAGATTTCTTTACCGGGTATCATCGGGTGGCTTGTATATACTCGTATGGGGAGAGAGCATGGCCGCGTTTACCGAGCCGAGCAATGCGAGAAGGGTGTGTTCGAACGTCGTCGTTGATTATTTGAATAAAATGCGCCACAGCGCCTCAGCCGTCGAGCCGTCAGGCGCCCGTTGCCGCCGCCGCCGCCGCCGCGTCGCACCGCACCACGCCGTGCCACACCGCTCGAAAGCTTTCCTCGTCCCGTCCACGCATACTTCTCTTTCGCCCCGTTACCGCTAAAGGCATGGACCCCCACGGGGAGAGGGGGGGGAGAGAGAGAGGGGGGGAGGGGGAATAATTTACCTGGGGGAACAAGTGTGTCGCTGACGAAGCGAACGGGCGAGGAGCGTCGCTCCCGTTGCCGGCGTAGCTCTACTCTCCTCGCCTCGCTGACTCTCCTGCACTTTCGGCTACCAAACGTAAGATCGGCCTGCTGCTGCGCGACCAGCCGAATAACACATCTACACACGAATCCTTGCTCGCTTGAGCTGCGAGAACCGAGACGACGAGATTCATGAGCCTCGACGGACGGACATATGCCGATTTAGAGAATCTTTTCTTGAGTTCTTTGTCTCCTTCTGCACCCCTTCGTATTCACTTTAGTTCAGTAGCACGCCTTGCGTTTGACCCTCCTTGAAATACTTTTATACTTTTATACGTTTAGTAGTCGTGCAGTGAAAATGATCGAGTGTTTCGTATTTCTTTTTTATTCGAGTTGCGCGATGATAATTTTTCATGGATTCAAATGATTCATAAAATTTGTAATGTAAGAAAATAATATGTCGTTGTATTGGATATGATTTCTTTGCTATCACACCTTCAATAGATCATTTATTGGTATGTAGACTTGAAATTCGACTTGTGAAGAATCGGTCGTGTATTATTAAGTATTATGTTTTTTTTAAATTGGTTTCCACTTTGGTACGATGCTGATTCTTGTTCGTACGATATTTAGTTTTTATGAGTTTTCATACATCCATTTACATTTTTATCTTGCATGAGACAAACTGTTTTTAGAACGTGGTACAAAATTACTTGGCACTTTTTTTACATTTTAATATCCTTTTTTTCATCATATTGGACAAGAAGTGTAATTTTCTCTACCGATGTTTTCCGTAGCGTCGGCAAGGCTTAAAAAGTACATGCATTTATTTCACACAGTAGATAGCTGGGAAGTTAAAACGGTCGAATTGACAAAATAGCAGTCGTGTGTATTATTGTTTACTAATAAGCTTTGTTAGGTAGTTAAGAAATTAGTAATATTGCATCCGATTTGCCAGGAAGGATCACTTTACTGGCACTGTCGTCGGTGTTAGCCGGCGGCGGCGACGGCGGCGGCGGCGCCGCACGCCGTGAGAGTCCACAAACAATTGAATGAATTTGTTACAAATTTACCGATTACTTATTGCGCATTGTGCGATTAACGCCTGTTTCATTTTGTATGCTCGGGTAACAATGGCTTCCCGAGATGTAATACATGGAGCATTGTAGTAGGACGTCGTCGGCGTCGCCGTCGCTCGGACTTTCCGCGACGGGAATCTCTCTACCTTTGCACTGAGACTCTTCGGCTCGTGCGCGCTCACTCAAATCCACGTTCACTAGTGTTTTTTTGCTCGTGCAAGGAAAATATGCGCATCCTCTTTATTGGAATTTCACACTCGGCCGTCGACTTGCATGGCCCGTGGACTTCTTACGTGAATGACAAATGTGCGACAGCATCAGGTGATTAATGACGTAAAAGCGTTGGACGATGAGAACGCGGAATTCTGTCTGGGATAAAGATCGACTAGGACAAACAGATCGAATACGAATTAATATTTCCGATACGAAACAGTGAATAGCAGTAGGTCCACGACTGCATTTGCAATTGGAAACTGCTTCCTTCGCTCCCCGGTACAATCACCCCATATGAATCATTAAAGAAACAATGCTGAAGGCAGTGGCGTATCTATCATATGCGTGGGCGAGTGGCGCAGCTGCACCGAGGCCAGCGAAACCCGGAGAATCTTGACCGTGAGCCTTTAATACCTTCCTTAATTTTTTAACCTGACCTTATCTGCCGACCTTTCCTTCACCACACTTTGTACTAACTTTCAAATACTACTCTTTATCTTCCTCTCTCTATCATCATTTACCACTCCATCAACTTCCAATAGAACTTCGTCCAAATACTTCTACAATATTTCATTCGCTGCTCTTTTTCATCTACTATCAATGTTTTTTCTTCATCTCTTACATATTTAGAAAATATACCATTGATATGTATATTCACCTGTAATTTCCACCGCAGTGTCCGGTGTTCGTTCTTTCACGCCAGCCTTGCAAACTATCTGTGTCCTGAGCTGTTCGCGCGGGAACACGCCAGGATAACCCGATAGCCTCACTGTAAACGAGAGATTGGATCTTCGACTTGGCGGCATCGAGTCGACCGAGTGCTTTTACCGTATCCCAATTAAAAGAGCATCGAGTGTTCGAAGAGTGGTGGTACGGTTATTTAGCCAGGCTGTCAAGTGGGTGGTATCGATCTCGAAGGCTTATCAGCATACGTGTGGCTCGGCTTACAAATAGAAGCGTTGAGAACGCAAGCCTGCGGGAGATTGAGGGGGTTAAAAAAAAGGAGGGGGGGGGGGAGAAAAGTAAAAAGAGAGGTGTGAGCGATGCTGGTGGTGTTGAGAGGAGCATAGATATCTGGCAAAAAAGTATTGCGAGTGTTAGCGAGTAGTCTTATTGAATGAAAATGCCGCTACGTTTTTGCCAGAGCTCTCAGCATCTCTCAGTCGCGCGAGCTTCGTCCCAACGAAACAATGGCCATTATGTGGAACAGTCGCGCGCGCGCGCGCGCGAGAGTGCAACCTGCTTATGTGACTCGACCAGAGTCCCGTGCGTGTGTCGCACATACGATTTTCCGTGCGCTGTATAATAATAGTGAGTAGTATTAGTGCGTAGTCAGCCAAGAACGACACGTGTGTGCGAGAGTGCTTACCTCCCGCACGATTCTACTCTGACTGGCGTGAACTCGCGTGCGCAGGAGACGCGTGTCGCGTACGCACGCACGCACGCACGCATCCATGCATTTCTCGTAGAGACGGATAAAGTATAAATGTGATGGTGGATGGAACAGCTGTTCCTACCATTATACCTGGCACGCTCGCATTATGCCCTAAGGACAATCGTGGGAATTCCATTAAGTGGCCTTGAATGGTTCATTCATGTCGATCAACTCTTTTCCTAACGGGGTTGACAGATCAATCGGCCGTGCGCGGCCGGCACGAGCGACCCACCGGATTTCTCCTTCTGCTATACGGTGTACTGATCTTTCCTCCCCTTTCCTCTCAAGCTCTCTTTCTCTCTTTCTGGATCTTCAGTGAGTGCGCTTGGCTTCTTCGAGAGCCAAGAAAGAGAGAAAGAGAGAGAAAGAGAGAAAGAGAGAGTGAGTGAGATCACCGACGGAGTCAATTACCTCGTGCGCCACAAATCGATCTCGCGTTCTTCTTCTTTGGCAATATATGTATGCGTGTATGGGAATGAAGCGTGTCGAGTGAGAAGAGAAGAAGAGCGACTCTAGCTTAAGCGAGACTTCTCTTTCTTCGAGAGTTTCTCTGTTCACTGCTGCCGACGGATTCGGACGTCGATCTTTCAGAGTGATCACCGTACTTGGTACTCTTGGTTGCTCACTTACATCGCAACTCTACCGTCTTCTCTTCTACGTTGCGAACGCGGAGCACTCGTCGCTTCTGATAAAGCAATCACTACTGAGTTAAACGTACATTCAACTCTTTAATCGTGCCGCGTTTGTTTATGTCGCTGGTAGATGGATTTTCGAGCATTGTCGAGCGAAAGTAAGCGAGGCATCGTTTTACGAAGACTTTGTATCAGAGCGAGGAACTCGATCGGATGAAAGAATCTGTGGAGAATTCGGCATGGTATAAACTTTTCGAAGTAACGAACATGTAATGACCGGCACGGGACTTGTAAGTCGAAGAACTCGTATCAGTCGCGCTTCGAAGCCCTAGTGGGACGAACGGATTTCGATCGAACGCCGCTTCGGCGGCGAAGTCATGCGCTCCTCAAAGGTGCACCTAAGTACTTACATACGTACGTAAGTACATACGTGCCATTTAAATACTCGACCCCGCTGCCGCCGCCGCCGCCGCCACCACCACCGCGTAACACTCGAGCAATGGAAATCCATTCACCTAAATCGAATCTAAATGTTATCGAATTCTAAGAGCATGGAAAGAAGCGTTGCTTTAGTGGACGCGTGTCTGTGTATATTCAAAGTATTTCTAATATTGTACAGTATGCGTGTATTGGTAGAGTTGGCGGTGCAATAATTCCTGTCGCAGTGTGCATTAAGGACAGCGCATTAAATGCGAGTAAGGTGCAGTTCGAGGCGCATTCATCGGGCGAATAAATCGCCAATTTCAGCGAGATAACCGTTCCGGCGCGCCGCTCGTTTGCGTGATTGCTAAGTGCAGCGGGGTGTGTTGCGCGATGCGAGAATAGTACTACGCGCTGTGGATGCCACGACGACGACGACGACGACGGCGGCGGCGTCGAGATGCAAGACGTTAATGGCTAATAAATCGTCTTTGAATTTCTAGAATGCTGGATAATTATGACAGGGGTGAGGTGACACCACCACCGGTGAGCAGCTATGGCGGATCATCGGGACTCTTGGCACTTCATTCCTCGCTCTATGCCACTCCCACGTCGAGGGCCTACGACATCGAAGCAAATATCGATGGTAGTGACAGCTCGATGCCCATCGATACCCAAATCATCTCGGTAGGTACTCACCCGTACACCATTCCGCTTCCACTTCCCTTTCTTCTATCCTTCTCACCGGATGCATCCACGTACTATATCTCTCATTTACCCGGCACATGGCCACATCGAACGACGGAACTCGCCGCGCCTACACCTACGAACCGTGTACACACTTCTCGCGAACGCCACTATCATTTATCTCGATCCTCATAGCGCACTAAAATTAATCAAACTCACGCGAAACCTTCCAATATTCTTGTCAACATGAAATTCGTGGTTTTGTAGAATCAAAGGAAGTCTATGTTTACAGAAAGTAATCTTAGTCGAAACACTACTGATTCTTGATGAGGAGATTTATAAGTGGAATAAAAAACTATGTAGGAATGTCTGTGTTTCTCTAATTATTGTGAAGCATGATAAATTCTTTCGCTCGTTTCTCTTTGCTTTATTATATTATAATGACGACTGGAAATAAAGTCTGCTTCCCAACTTTTACCCGCTATTATGTACAATTAGTAATTAATGCAATCGAATATATGATACAAATTTCTCTTAGTTTGTTTAATGCAAACGAACCCATGCATATGGGAGATACAAACTCTCTAAATGTTTGGGAAACTTTCAGATACCGGGGATGCTGAGTGGACCGGGCCAGCAACGATTGGAAGACATGTCGTGGTTGGCATCGGGCCCTTCTCTTGACTATCAGCAGGGGATCTCGTCGATTCCCGCGGGAGTGAAGATGTGCCATCCAGGCAGCACTGCTCAGAGAAGCCTCAAGGAGCAACGGATCCGTCGTCCCATGAACGCGTTCATGGTCTGGGCAAAGGTCGAGCGCAAGAAATTGGCCGACGAGAATCCCGATCTTCACAACGCCGATCTCAGCAAGATGCTAGGTGAGTCTTACCGAAGAATCTCTTTCATCCTTACTCTTTCACGTTTTCATTTTTCGAGAATGCTGCCTCTTGGTTATATCCTGCGAGGAAACTTCTCGAGGGCAGAGAGCTTCTCGATGGAAGATGGTGTTCCGTTGTACTCGGTGTGTTCTTGATTCGAAAGGAAGTCGTACCCACCTATTGTCTAACGGCCAATGGAAAACCTTGCGAGTTCTATGGGCACCGCGCGAATGGGGCTACGTGCCATCTCTGGGAATAAGAAAGTCGGAAAAGTCTTTTCACCTGCTACCGTTATTATTAGTTTAATTGCTACGCTTGCCTGTTTGACGTACGATGAGTGTGGGATAAGAAGAAATGGAGACGATTGAGATTCTCTGATGATGCGCGCGTGTCTTATTAACAATTCGTTAGCCGAGATTTTCCATTCCAACCAGTACAGATCGTGGTGTGATAAAGATAATCGCGAACACTTTCTCTCGTCCATCCGTCGATTAACACTATCCTATGAACTCTGAAATACATTCTGCCGTGATTGCTCAATCCTAATTATTCCATCACTCAAAAACATCGGATTGTATATAAATAGTACAATTCAATCTATCCTAGCACGAAATAGGAGGAAGCTGCTATCGAAACTTCTCTTTGCATCCTTCATCAAGCGTATTTACTCTTTCCAGTGTCTGTTTTTCACTCGGTGGCACTTGGGCAGGAACAGACCCGTAAATCAGCGACCTCCCCTGCGCTCGGCCGTTATCGCCGGCTCGCCTTTGCGCGACTTGTGAGCGGGAACGATGGTAGAGAGAGCGAGAAAGAGCGAGCGAGAGAGTAAAGAAAACTCTCTGGAGGCTTTATCGATGGAACATTAGGCGATCGGTGCGATGTTATTGGCATGACGCGGCTCCGATTACTATGCGCGCCAGGTCTTAGCCGCCCCCACTTTTCCTCGTCTCTTTTTCTTTCCAGACATCCTACATATTCATGCGCCTGCCGTGTGTCGATCCGTCCGTACGTCCGTCCACACATCCGTATGTCCGTTAGTTCATCGATGCCAGTATACCGAGGTCTCCATGTCTTACCTTTTCTTGCGGCTGACTTATACGCGCGTGGAAGAGACGTGCTAGTCGATATGACAATGTCCTATGTTTCTACATCGTCCTTTCTGTACAGAAACGCACTCCTTAGAGGACACGCGAGGACACGCGAGCACGCGTCTTTCTCTCTTTCTTTCCATCCATCTCTTTCTCCAGTTTCTTCTCTAGTTGGCGACAAGTAGAGTCGATAGAGGAACGCGTACATACGCATGTATGTACATAGGTACGCAGAGATGCCGATGGGAACGGTGTGGGCCTTATATCCGGTGACACGCGTGCCCGCGCATCTTTATTAATCATTCCTCAACCGTTAGCCCCTCTCTCTTTCTCTCTTTCTCACCGACTGTCAACACGGGAAACTGCAAATTGGATGCGTCCACCAACCGCCCTGAAGAAAACGAGGCCTTTTGCCTCGCCTTGCTCTATACTTCCGATAGTCCTTGCTAGACCGAGTCATTTCAATGGGCTCTATTCGATTTATAACATAGCCGGGTCTAACGGGATAATAGTAGAAAAGTTTGGATGTAGTATGCTAGAGCATCGAAACGAGGCGTTCAGGTAGATAGTGACGGAGAGTCACTCGTAGAGGCATTGCTCGCCGATCAATGGATGGTGAGCATAAATAGTGGTCGTCAGGGTGGCGTTAATCCTCGTTAATTCTCTCGTTAATCAGCACGGAGCGTAAAAGCAAGGCAGGGCTCGCGGTGAGGGAAGGCGTTCGTTATCCTCGATCGAGCTCTTCTCGCTCTGTGGAAGAAAGGCGGAGGAGGAGGAGGAGGAGGACGGGCGTCGTCGTTGCTCGGTCCGTATAAACCGGCGACGACGACGACGACGACGACGACGACGACGACGCCACTGTCGCAAGACCACCTACGACAAATGTGGCAGCCTGCAAATAATACCGGGCGTGTTGTACCACCAACGACAGGAGAGATAGAGGCCTCTAACTGCCAACACGGTATCGTGGTTTAGTGCCTCTGATTACTCTCTCTCTCTCTCTTTCTCTCTCTTTCTCTCTTCCTCTTCCATTCTGGTCCTCCCCCGCGCGGTACGTCCACCTCATCCACCTTCACCTCTTGTGCTCCTCTCGGCGTTCCCTCTTCCTCAGCCAGACGTATTCCCCGGCCGGGGAAGGAACACGAAGCCCCTCGACCGTCCGTCTGCCTTGGTCCTCCTCTACCAAGCGAGCAGCAGCCACTCCACTCCGATCCCCCTCTATCTTTAGCGCCAGCTTGAGAGCTGGAGCACCAACAGCTCTCTACTGGCCGACGACGAACGCGCGAGATTCGCCGCTGGGATAGCCAGCTTAAACGACGGATCGGCACGTATACAGTATCTCACAATAATGGTGCACGGTGGAAGGTACGATAAGGGCCCGGCTTCCCTTGCTAGATTTAAGGGAGCGCGAGACCTCGTCCTCCTTCCAAACGCCCCGATTGAGAATTATTGGCCCGTGTATATGCCGCCGCCTTGCCACCTCGCCCCATTTCCACTTCAACCGCCCGGTGTTCTAGAACATTGGAAAGTTTAAGTTTAAATATGCTTTCGTGAGAAAAGATCGTGTATATTACGGAAGCGTATCGAGTAACAGAAGTCTTCCTGGACTGGCAGGATTCACCTGGTGTTTCGAGTGCGTGTTGCACTTGGATGCTGAGGTATATGAAGGAGAGAGAGAGAGAGAGAGAGAGAGAGAGAGAGAGAGAGAGAGAGAGAAAGAAATGTGTCTTACTCTTTTAATTGAGAGTAAGTGATTTATTAGTTCTTATGAATAATAATTGATTATTAAATATAGATTAAGGTAGGTAATGGAATGAGATTGAACGATAATAGGGATTGAACGCGCCTTCTCGATCGGGTGGCGAATGCCCGGCAGAATGATCTAGGCAAGCCGGTCACTCGAAATAGCCAGGGGTTGAGAAAGGAGTAGGATTTGAAGATAGAGAGTGAGGAGCGGGAGTGTGTGCGCGCCGTGTACGATAGGAATCTCGGCAATAATTATCGGGAAGCCCCCAAGCCGTGGTGACCTTTGAGAGTGGGAGAACGTTGCGAAATAGAGTGTAACGAAAAGTTTTGCCGGCCGATTGAAATTAGCATAGAGCCTGGCGGCGAATGCGTAAGAAATATATCGTTTCGAACACGGGGGAAAGGCTCGCTTTTCTTCGATGCGTATACATCTACTGCTCGATGCCATCCTCTGCCGCCTCCACCACCTCTTCCTCCTCCTTCTTCTCTTCCTGCAGCACCTCCTGCCTTTCGACGGACCGATCGAAGCTGCCTGGCGAACAATAGCACCTCGACTACACGGTGGATGAACTTCTGAGGCCTGGAATCGGCTCTGCCCACTCTGTGAATTTCGCGTTTCCGTAAAAATGGCCGTGGAGAAAAGAGGCCGGCCCCGATCTAAAGGCAACCTACATCCCGCCGAGGTAAACGTACTAAAGTACAGGCCTCGATAATGCATCATGCGCCGCTCGCCGCGGTGGCCGAGCGTCAAAAATAGAACGCAAACGAGTACAGGCTGATGCGGAAACATCGGAGTCAGTTGCAGTCGCTGATACTAACATCTGGCAAATCTTTACCCTTTCCTATATCTGTCAAAGGTTCTACTAGTTTTCTTTAGTTGATACATTACCGAGAAGATGATATTGATAGAATTCGTGATAAGATGGGACAAATACGAATATCTTGGGAGGAAGAAAGGAAAGTACATCATCTTGGGTATACATAAGGCAATTAGTGATAACTTGATAGAGATTCGACTGAAATTCCTCTCCGTAGCTCTCAAACGGACTAATGTGGATCGACTCTAAGATCTTTCTCGTTGCGCACCTGTATCAGCCGTCCTAGTTCCAGTATCGGCAAATGTGAATTATTATCGCGCTCGAATCGTTCTTAGCGCTGGATTGACTCATATCGCGCCGAGAGCTCTCTGCCCGCTGTGTTAACTCGACATTTTGCTCCGGCGTTTTGCGCCGAGGATACATTGCCGCTTTCCAGCACGATTTGCTACCTTCTGCCGTCATAAACAATGCTTCGGCTTCGAAGAAACTCCCTTACAACTTAATTCGAGCCCGATGGAAATCGCGGGGAACACCTCTCGGTCTCGCGGCGCCCTCGACACCACAGATCGTAGATCGCCCATGAGCGGAAGGCAAGATGAAATTTTGGTCGTTGATGCACTCAAGCATGCCAGATGTATCCGCATCATGTGGATACATGTCGAACAGATATGTCGTTATTATCCTCGGGGAAAGCTACTTCTGGTTTATACATTTCATTCATTGATTTATTATTCCAACTTTGATACGTCTCTTCTATTAAGGAGAAAACAATACAAGTGACATTTGATCATGAAACAATTGTGTATATATTCGTATCGGGTTATATGGATATATGAATGTATATAATACATTATTTACCCTCGTCATTCCTTAGCTGGCTGAAGTTCTGATCGGCAGAGTTCGCCCGGCTTGCCACCCTGCGCGCAAGGGAAGCCTCCTCTCTTTGCTTTCTTCCTTTTCTACGGCGTTGCTCGATTAACCCAAGACAAGATCGGACTCTGGTACGATCACGAAACTCATTTGTTCCTTTATATCGGGCCCTTGCACACTGTGCGCCTCCGCGGTGCATTACTTACATCCGTTTAGATCTACCTGCTGAACCTCGTTCCGCGGCTTGCTATCTACCTTTTCGCATCTTTCGTGGAATAGCGCTATGATGCGTTCGCCGAAAGTTTCTGTTAACGAGGAACGTGCATCTGTTCGAGCAGTCCCGTTCAAGAGGATATTAAGCATACTTGATTACTTATGCACGCTGAGATCATTCTTCCTCGTAATCCCCATTTATACTAAATTGCTTGGGTTTTCACATCGACTCACTATTGACAAAAACCTCTGGGGAAAAGTATGAAATCCCAGTGCCAATTGATCTGCTTCCGATCTTTTTTTTCCTATCGGACATCGGAAAGGTCGAATGTAAGAAGATAGCAAAGTGGAGTCAGCTGATTTATTTCTGGTGCGGCATTCAATGTCTTTGGTTGCTCAGTCTAGAAAAAAGGTTATGGTATTCTGCCAGATTTTCGTACTATTATACATGTATTATAATGCTAAGATTTGTTGGACGGTTTCGAGTGAAAAGTGTGTATGTACAGCTAGTATTGCTAGGATAATAGTTGAGCGCATATGAGAGTTGATTGTTGGCAGGCGTCGGGCGTACACATTCGCAAGTGATGTGGCATAGTGTGCGGGCGCGAGAGATAGTATGTGCATACGCGAAGGACGAGGGAAGCCGATGAGAGTTGGCTAAGCTAAAGCAATAATAAGCCATAAGCGCAGTGTCTGCATAGAATGCTGGGTAATGAGGTGGAGTCGAGAGCGGAGTCTGGCCGCACCCTTACCTTACCTTACCTTCCGACGACGACGACGACTCGACGCGACGCGACGCGACGACGGCGACGCGCGACGATCAGGACTCTCTCAACCGTATGGCATACAGTATACAAGACTCGCCGCTCGACGGATAACTCCTTGAACGACGAGCGCGCGCAAGATTACAACATCCGCCCAATGCGTGCGCGAGAGAAATAAATTATTATATTTATGAAAATACACAAGGCTCGATCGGGCCGAGTAACCCACACGGAGGTGGGACCCCTCGAGCACCAAGCACCGAGCCACGTCTTCCTTCGAGACTTCGACCACTTGAGACTTTTGTCCCTCTCGCATTGCAGCACCACGCCTGTGTACAGCTCCGCTCAGAAGTGACGGATGCGATTGAGTCGTTCCGTCCAACACTCCTTCGATCGTAGTCGATCGAAATCACTTTCTTACAATCCTCCCATCTACTATATCTTTTCTTTTCCTATTGCTAAGTTCCTCGCATCCTATTCCCTGATATTCACTGTCATTCTATTTAGTCGAGTGAACCTTTTTATGGCAGTGGTACTTGTGTGACTGGTAAAATTTTAGTTCATGTATCTTTATACCGGTGCCGCCCAGAGAGTTCCTACTGCCGGGATGAGACAGTCACTAAGATTGACAGACTCCGAGCAGATTCCTTGTAGAAGTCTTCGAGGCGTTATCGTTTACTCTTCCAAGTATGTTCTAAGACGAGGAAGAATTCCTATTAGCAGTAGAAACTACGTAGACGACTTACGCTCTGCCACGAGTAAAATCACCCACGGCTATTCCTTTGAAGTAGAAGCTTCCGTTTACTGTCAGAGTTCTGCCATCTCTTTGCATCCCGCAAATCGTTCTACCGTGTTGGGAATGCCCAGCTTGACGTTCAGTATTAAAATCAAGTCAAACGGAAGATATTCCCATTTCAATCTACGTCAGCGGAATGCATCAAGGCCCAGAGGAGTTGGAATAACGAGCCTTCAATCGTTGCTAGCTGCCAGGCGAGATCCACTCAAGATTTTCATTAGAACCTCGTTAAAGGAAGCGGCGGCAAGTGGCAAAGCTGGTCCACTTCATTCATGAGGTACCACGAACTCCGAAGTGGGACCCATTGCCCAAGTGAAATGCATCAGAGATAATCCATTAAGATCACGTGACCGCTTGGTCAGATTGTCGGGGACAGATTAGTTTTCCAGCGAGCGAAACCGGCAGTCGAGAATTCCCACTGGGGATTGACGGGATTGTAATGTGAAGGTAAAAACGAGAGCTCGAGAGACGTAGCATGCGAGCGAAAGAGAAAGAGAGCTAGAGAAAGTATGTGTGTATGCGTATGAGCAGTTCTCATTTAATCCACGTGCCCAGCACGTACCGGCGACACCTTTGCCAGAACGAGAGTGCGGAGAGTGTGCTATTCTTCAAGAGGCTACAAGGGGCTGTCGATGTCTTTGTCCCGAAAACTAACTGTCAATGTCGAGATGCGCGTGTGCGCTTCGAGGGAAGCGCGTGTCCAATGCGTTGTTGCGTGTTGCATCGTAACAGCATGGTGCGTGCGACTCCTCCCAATCGCGAGGCACAGGGCACAGGCACGTGAGCAAGCACCTACTGACGACAGAGAGACTATCGGCCTGTTATTCCGATACATATACGATCGGGAGAAGCAGATGGAGAGAGAAAGACAGGCCACAGGAGAAGCGAAGATAGCTGAGAGATTGTAGAGAAACAGAGAGATAAGATGTGCCAGAGGAGAGAGCGAACCGTAGGAATGGACCGATGGATCTATGTATGCAAGTTTGCTCGGGCAGTGTGTGCGACGAGTGGCCGAGTGAGGCGAGCTTGTGAGTTTGAGTCTCGTGCTTGGATGCGCCACGGGTGTGTGAGTGGCGCGTGTGTGTGACTGTGCGGCTCGCGCGCACCACGAAGGCTAAACTCCGACACGGCAGGACACGGGGCACACAACGCACGACGCCAACGGAGATGAGATACATCACGAGACGGGAGACGTATTATTAATGGTGACAGTGGGCGACCCAGGTTGGGCGGGGTGCACGATGCGGCTCCACCGATGTGGGGCCCGACTTCGGCCCTCTTCTTCTACATATCTTCTACCTCTCTCTCTCTTTCTCTCTCTCGCTCTCGCTTTCGCGCTCTCGTGTCTGCTGCCTCTCTTTGTGGCTCCTGACTGTATCAACTATTATACTATGGAGCCACGCACTCGTAGAGCCCGGCAACGCCAAATGAGACGATTTTCTGCCTCGTAATGTCGGTGGTGCGCTCGAGTGCAGTCAGCCGATCGAACATGCACGCTATACATCTGGCACGGGTGATTCGTTAATTTCCTCCTGTGTTTCAATCTCCCTTCCTTTATTGACCAGCCGTGTTTGATAGATCGAATTGAAAGAGCCCTTAAAAGTTGTGCGAAAGGCGAGGGTTTACATTTGACACGTACATGGCCACTCGTCAATCGAATGTTAGAGGGAGGTTAGGGTATGATCATTGAATTGGAGGTGCGGATTCAAAGAGTCGGACTCTTTGCCGAGGATCAACTTAAGTCGAAAAGAAGGTGACGGCTATCGGGCAAGCTTTAATTAGACATTCGACGGAAACCGAGCGCGCGCAGTTGAGTAGTCGCTCAAAGAGCGCCGATAAATTCAACGATCCGATTTCCTGAGAAACTCGGCGACGCACGATCTTTATGTAGAGCAAGAAAGATTGCGGCAATCGAGCAGCAGCGGTCGCGCGGGCCTTCAAATAAATTCAATCGGAATCGGCGGAGCTGCGCCACTCTACACGAGTCACTCGAGCGCCTGAGCAACGACTCAACGAGCAACGAGCAACAGAGTCACGTAACTATCGCGAGCTAGGGAGACAGCTGCTCAGCGCTGGAACCAATCGCTATCGTCGACGCTCGCTGCAGAGATGTGTTTCAGGCCAGCGCTGCAAAGATTTATTGGGCATTCGTGTAATTAAAGGTGACCCTACCCGAGTATAAAGTGCTAACTAATACCGCGCGCAACCAGAACCTCGGCAAATGCCGATCAAGCCAAGAGTTAGTTTCTCGCTCGATTCTGGAAATGTCACGTTCCACAGTGGCAGGGCGCAGTGCACCCGTGTACGACGCGCGCCGAAAATTCCCCGTGTCTCGCGGTGGCTATGTGTATACATAATATATACGTGTGTGGATCTATATACTGTTTACAGTTTACGGGGTAGCAGCATGCACGTGGCGCACACGGTGGTGCTGATGCCGGCGTCCAATCGGGCGAGATCGTCCGATAGAATAACCGACGGAGCGATCAGCTGCGTAAATCACCGGGCAATCGTTAATTAGCTCGGTGGAGAGAGGCACGGGCGGTGGGAGGGCGCATTCTCGAAAATGTCAGGCCTCTCTTCCTTTAGTGCACGACTCGCACGGAGACGAAGACATTTCGGACACGAGCGTGTCGCTCTCTGTGCCCAAGAAGCGATGGAGAGAAGAACTGTTACCTCGATCGGTTCGGCCAATTTGTCGCGATCTTTCCGGCGCGTTAATTTATACGCTCTGCAGCCAGAATTCATGACTCGGCTGGGAGCATAGATTAGGCGGCGCGGATAAGCGAGCCTATTAGCTGCCGGCTGAAATGAGGTTTCCGAGTATATTCGAAAGGGATCGACGTGCTGCCGACGCCGACGCCGACGCCGACGTCGAGTCGCGTGTACTCGAAACGTGCGCTGCTGGCGAGAGCCAACCAAGCACAAGCACACATTCAAGCGGCGGGCCGAGCCTGGCAGCCGGCTGTGCTGTGTTAGCGGTCCTACTGCTGGGGAAGGATAAGTCCTGTCTGTATGCGTGCTTTCTTAACAGATCTACCGTGGGGCCCCTGCGATTTAATCGCTCGTTCGCATAGCAATTGGACTGGATTTAATATCTAGTATCTCGCACGGGCCCGCCGAATTAAATGCGAGACTCAAATTGTTCCTGGGTGAGTGTGCGGCCTCTGGCTGTCTCGTAACGCCACGCCGCTCTCTCTCTCTCTCTTTCACATTCACATACTAGGATTATGCCGACATCAGGGATTACGTTTAGAGTCTTAGAGGATCAGAGAAGACAATCACGTCAGATAGTACAAGTCTAATCCACTCGCGGCCTGCTTTTACTCGAAACATCGAAATTAATGAAGTCGTCTGGGACTAGGCTTCCCCGGGAACAAGCTAAATTAGAGGTACACGGCAACCATTAGAATACTTAACGAGGACGTCATGGTGGGAGGCAGTGCGCGGGTGTGATGATGAATCACTGCCATGCCGGCTAGCTCAGCGGCGCGCACGCCCAGGAATATTAAATTAAGTTTACTTCTTCTTGGCCCGAAGAGTGTCTCGGGCGCCTCTTCTCTAGCCACCGCTATGCGTCGTGACGCGACGCCCAGCTGCCACCCAAATCACTGCGATGCGGTCCTTTCTTTTGCCTTATCGCCACGACCGCACTTTTTCTTCAGCGACTACAAGAAAGTGCGTGGGTGTGGGTGCGGAGCACGAGGCACACGAGCGCGCGCCACCTCACTTGGCATGACTTTCCTTCTTGCGCGACAACTATTGCCAAGAGCAAATCTGCGAAAGAGCGCCACGGTGTTTGACTGTTGGGCCAAGTGGACCAGGTAACATATGCCACGCTAGCATAAGTCACGTCTCACAAGAGACTTTGATTTCTAGTGGAGCGCGCGGATACTTGATTCCGATTGCTATATCGAGCTTTGGTATAAAATAGCTATAAGTAAAGGGGAGCTTTCGCAAGTGGTTGCGAGAGGACCAGAGTGGAATACTCGACGAAGGTGAAGGTACGCTGCGACAAAACTGGCCTTTCGGGGAGATAGATGTAGAAGGGCGATCTCTCTTCTTTTTCTTCTGGCCTTCCTCCTCTCCTCTTATTTCCTGCCTGCCTCCCCCCTCGCCACGAGTCCTCGCCGGGCTCGAGCGTCTCCTCTCGAGTTGAAATATACAAAATGAAATATGAAATAATGGTTCGTGCCTTGTGGCTGGCTGAAGGCACGGGCGCACCCATATCTACGCCCCCATGCGCCTATGTACCTATAGCGGGCCGTGTATGTACGCCGATCCCCCCGTCTCTACATATGTACGCCGCACACCATATACATCCGCCTCGCTCAACTTTTTCGCTCTTGTCGTGAACATCTTACGTTCGTATTAACCCTTATCCCTGCTTAATGATATTCCGGCCTACCATCTTGGCATATTGAACGCAACTGAGGCAGATTCCAGGCTCGTCGTTGGGGCCGGGGCCGGTGCCGGAGCCGGAGCCGGCCAAGCCCCTCTTGTAATTCGTATCTACGCTCCTCTTTCTCTCTCTCTCTCAAGACTCGGCCGAGCATTTTTCTACTTCCGCTCGGTCGAACCGGGCAATTAGGGACTAGCCCCGTAACATGAATTAAGAATATATCGCCGGCTAATCGGCAAGAAGAGAACAGACCAAAGACCACCCCGGGGGGTATTAATTTTCTTCTGCCTTTTTGGACGGCTGGCTATCGGAGCGCATGCTGGCAGAGCGAGAAGATGACGAGTGCTGCCGCGGGTCCTGATCCTATCCGCGAGAAAGGACAGGGCACGCTCCATACGAACGATACTCTGTAGTACATACTGCCCGAGTTATCGGTACGCACCGCATCCTGCCACACATTCTAGATGAATTTCAAAATTCCGTTATTATAGTTGTAAGCTACTCATACTTGAGATTTCATTTCTTTCTTTCACGCTGCTCAGCAAACACGCAGGAGGAGCCTTCCTGTCTGCTCTGGTAAGCGAGCACTTCGGTGCACACTTGTTCTTATTTTATCAGACTGCGGATGTTTATGCTAATCTAACTATTTATCTATTATAACACCATGCACAGACCTTCGATGTCAGTAAGTTCGATTTTTCTCACACGTGGGCGGTCGATAGAATAGATTATGCGCCGATTGATTACCAGTACGTGATTGCGCTGATAATTCATATCCGTTGGGAAGAAGCGTTGGGGGTGGAAATAGTATTTATCTTGCATCGACTTCCGCAATCTAGATATTATAAATGTCGTGTGTCTGTCGTCTGTATTTACATATAGGAAAAAAAGCGTAATTTCACACAGAAAAAAAAGGTCGAGGACTAAAGGGTTGATCGGATTGTTTCTTTCTTAGGAAAGAAATGGCGAGGATTAACCCCGCAAGACAG
The DNA here is from genome assembly GCA_910593735.2 of Ectemnius lituratus. Classification (NCBI taxonomy): domain Eukaryota; kingdom Metazoa; phylum Arthropoda; class Insecta; order Hymenoptera; family Crabronidae; genus Ectemnius; species Ectemnius lituratus. The sequence goes on from OU343034.1 coordinate 19,530,905, forward strand.
AAGGCCGTACGTCGAGGAAGCTGAGAGGTTGAGGGTGATACATATGCAGGAACATCCAAATTACAAGTACAGGCCACGACGTAGGAAACACGCGAAACGAGCACCAGGGGCGCCATCCTCTCCTCCCTCGGCGACTAACACGGCGGCGAATAGGTCCAACCCTGCTGGTACCACGATTCATCATTCCATGTAAGTCGATATCTTCTCTCGATCACTATCAGCCTTTCCTTCCCGTACGTTGTACGCGAAAGCCGAGGCGCCAAATTAATCGCAGGTGGGAGGAATACGCCGGGTATCCTAGCCTCCATTGACTGGAATATTCAGATAGGCTTCACTCGATACTGGATCGGATCAAGTTCGAGAGGACTTGGCTTGGCCTTTTTTTCTTGACTGGACATTTTCTTGCCTTATCGACTCTGGTATAAAGGAGAGGGGCGAGTGCGGGGGGTCAGACGCGAAGGGGATGGTAGGAGATAGTTTGCTTTTGCGTGGTAGATTTGCTGTCCGATAGAGGCTGTGGGATCAGCCTCTACTTGGCAAGAGCTCCGACCGAGGCCTCGTAAGTTCGCGCGGGAAACGATAACGTGTTATTTGATGTTGAAGGTCCAAGATGGACAGCTATCAAGGCATTCCTCAGATCCCGTGGGGCGGCCATTCCCCGATCTCATCTCTCTATCACCAACAGCAACAACAGGCTATCCAGGAGTACAAATCAGAAAATAATTCCCTTTACGGTAGCCCTTATACGCCTATCATTCACAGTCCGGACATCTCTCCGGTTGCCAGCCCCGAGCCCGATGGTGGGTTTTCTTAATCTTTCATAATCCTTTCATACTTACTGTAGACAAGTTGAACTTTCTATAACTTTTTCTTAATCAAACTGGGCTATGCATTGCGTTGGCTAGATATATAGATATATGCCTGTGCGTTTGGAAAGGGTATTAAGAGCGATCGTTTCGATTAGGCGAGGGAACGCATTTGCCTTCCACTCAGAATCCAGATCCCGAACGTGATTTAATGGAAGGTACTTCAAAGCAACGCAACGAAATGGCGGATCAAGCGAAACGATATAGTTTCATGAGCACCGATAATCAACTACATTCTGCTCACCCTGGCAATACAAGTATATCATCGTGTCAGAATTCCGGTGCTTACACCGATACCCTGACCTATAAGAAATCGGTAAGTAATACAGCCGGTGCTCGACATCCGATACACCCAGTAGCCCACTGTAATGATGAGGAACTGCTTCGAAGACAAAGATTTTATCACCTTGGGAGAACTGGTGACAGGAACGTAACGTCAATCTTTCAGGTAGGATACCTCAATTTTGAGAGACAATCTTCTAGTATAGCAGCGGTTGGCATAGCGAACGGTATGATGGTATCGTGCAACAAGTTGCGCTCTGGTTTTGAGAATGTTGGCTCAGTCACCGGCACCTTTTATCCTCCGGTCGCATCCCCGCATGACCAGTCGTTGCAGCATTACACCAGCAGTCAATCTTCGAAAAACACCAATTACTCGATGACATCGACGGTCGAGAGCAACTATAATCAGGTCCAGTGCTCCAATCGACAGCAATCTATGGGAATTCGTGGTGCCGCCGAAGGTTGCTCTGGTAATATTTTCTCTATTTCCGCTCTGTCGTCTACTTTTTCTTTGCACGTTCTTCCAAATCTTTTCCCTTTTCATTAACTTTGAAGTTGGTCTGACGTACTCATCTGATTTTCAGCTGGAATCTGAATATTTGGTGTCGAATCAGTACAGAACTTCTGTCTTGGTGACACATTTTGACATAATTTCTTGTTCGATACATGCTCTGTTCCAGGCGTACCTCACAGGTATCAGATGTCCCATCACCAGGATTATCAGACAGAGGCTGCGAATGCCGCGCAACAGCATTCAATACTCGGGCACATGGAGCCAAGTATGTCCTCCGAAGAGGAGCAGCAGCAAGCGCTCCAATTAGAAAAATATTTCAAATATTCACATCCGACCAGTGTAGCCCATACAAGCATGTCCTCGCAGAATATGCTTGATAGCAACCACAATTATGCCAGTGATCTGCGGTATTACGCTCCGCAGCAATCGCAGTTGGATATGTCGAACTCTCAGTGCATTGTTGACGAGCAGAACAAAGACACGCGGTGTACTAATGTCGCTTTGGGACATACCATGGAGCAATACCATCAGAACATGGATGTCACCAAATATTCGGAACATTCGGCTCAACAACAGCAGCAGCAACAACAACAGCAGCAACAACAACAGCAACAACAGCAAACATCTCAGTCAACGCAGAGTATGGAGCATGAGTCAAAGGCGGACGATGACTTCAGTGTGATACTTGCCGACGTACGAAAGACATGTTACAGTAGCTAGTGTTCTGTCAGTGCCTGTCAGTCGCCTTGTAATTGACCGGATATCCCCGGCACGACAAAGTTTAGACAATATGACTTTCATGTCGATGGATTCGGTATTACGAGTTTTTTTTTTTCTATCAATTTATTCCTTGTTTCCTGAGAGAAAGTGGCGAACTTAATGGTTGTACTTTTTTCGTCTGATACACGAAAGATTTTCATTTTCTATGGTGCAATACACTGACACGTGTACGAGTTAGGCGACCGGACCCTTCTAAGCCGAAATCGATGGCTTGTTCGAGATGGCCTTCCAAGTTATACTATTTAACCACGACATGTTCATTTTGTAAGTACGCCAACGAAACTTCCATTTCAGATTCGGTCGTCGATAGCAAAAATACACACTTGTGTTGTTAAAGTGTCTATTTTCGCAACGAAGAGATATATTTTTATAGTAGAACCCGATAAGCGCGCGAAACGGTACTTAGTGAAAATGAATCGTTACAAATACAAGGTAAGGTAGTTTATCTTTATCTAGACACTTCATAAAAGAATGCGTTCTGAGCATCACATGTGTATACGCACGATCTCTTATGTTCTTTCGGTTTAGCTGACTGAACTAGACTCGCTGTAAATGTAGGACATAAACGACAGATAAACTTTTTACTCGCAATATAGGCTTCCACTTCTCGTAGTTCTCATGATTAAATATAGCATACGATTATGCGTAGGTTGGCAGTAAGCGAGACTCTAGTGCTATCGTTTCATTACCCACTTAAATATGTTTAAGCCATGGATTTTAGGTACGTGTAAAGAATGTTGGAAGTACTAAATTATTATGACCACTGTATCGTACTTAATAGAAACGGTTATGAACAATTACACTTTCACGCATGTTTTTCGAATGTCCCATTGAATTTCAGTCTCCTTCAGTGCGCTATTAGGTCAGACACTTAAAGATGAAGTGTATTTACCATAGATCTGTGATCGTTGGAATGAAAGACGCTGGTTTAGTTATTGACTCTTTTTATTAAATATATATAAAAAATATGTGTATAAGTTACAATGTCATGTTTAAAGCTGAAATTATACACAGTATTACATCAGATTCGGATCCAGAGCAGTGTTAGAAAACGGTTAGACGCTAGAATATAGTTTTTCCTTGTTCTTAACGTGCAATCGCATTGGAACTGAATCTCTGTAGGTGCAGTTATATTATTAACCCAATACTTCCATTGATTATACGAGGGTGGATATTAAATGATTGAAATTTTTAAACAGGAACAACGATTCCCTTGCGTCTCTTTCATATCTTGGACCATAACAGTTTTCTCTTTTCCTATAAACCCTCACATCTCGTACAATCCTCTTATATGTATTAAACATGCAGTTCCAGCTTATTTCAAATAGTCGAGATCGAACTTTAATATCCCGATATATCCTGCTAATCACCTAAATTTGTCCTGCAACTATATACATTGACATGTACACATGTATATTGCTATTTGTTAATTCAACTTTGTTTACAAGCACCGTACAAACAAGTCTATCGATGTTACCGCGTATCGAGCGACACGGGTACGTGCAACAGAATTGGAGACAACAAAGCGCGTTGTCGTTTTCTATCTCATAGTGGTGTTAGTCATAGTGTAAGTGCCGCTACAAAAGGATGTCGTCAATACTTCTTACGTACTTTTCATAGATATGCGATTATAGACGTAAGTATGTATGTATAACTTTTTTCCTTACATCATACGACACACTATTACAAGTCCGTCTCATATTTACGAGGAAGCGCGGTGAACTGCAGTGTATTTTTACACATGCACGTTTATTACTAATTGGACAGATTTTGCAGTCTTGTTTTATAGTAGTTCGCTATGAAACGTATACCCCATGTCCGTACATTTTAAAAAAATGCAAAGCAATCGTTCCCTCAAATTGTCGAGACTTGGGTTTCTAATAGAAATCGATGCAGGTGTAGCGGTAACTACGAATCTTAGATCGACTGTACACATTGCAGCTATTAATATACGATCCTCCCTATGTACAGACTTAATTTCTTTACGTGCACCTTCTTTGCGCTATATACAATCGAAACTTAAGACGTACATATACAATATGTAAATGGCAGCTTTACAAGTCATGTATAAAACTTTCTACAGACACGTACAATTCATCATCAGTGAATAAATAAAACGCACAGAGTATTTAATTGGTGAATGGATCATTTGTAAACCGTTGTGTATGTAAATGTAGGTTCGCTGCTTTATCGCCACTAATACGTACTGCGCGCATGCGAGGAATGAGTTTGTTTTAAATGCGACAACTACTATTTCGGAATGTCAAGTGAGTACACAAATCGAAATTTACAAAGTGCATGATAGGGCCAAAAAGTAAGCATTGGTGTTCAGGCACAGTAGGAATGTTTCAATTAAAAATAATTTGTCCTCAGCCCTACACACGGTCACAAATAAATCCACTCGACAAATTCTATAAAAGTGAGCATATTAGCCGCGTGTATCCGATAATATGAGTACGGTGATAATTATTTAAATTCGTATAGTTCACATAGACTTTGGATAGAGACTTTGCCCTATTTTATACGATCAGTGCTTTTCCAAACTCATAGATTGAAGAAAAATATTGATATGAATTCCAAATAAAGCTATTATTTCCCTGTATACGTGAGCAGTTCGAGAATCAGGCGCTATCACCTGTTCCAAAAAATAAGATTGGGTTCTAAGTTAAATACCCTTGATTGTTGCTTATTCCGTAGAATGCGAAAGTAAAAGTTCCCGAAAATAATCACTTAAAGATCATGGAACTCATACACCGTTTCGAGTATAAATGATGGCCCACGCATATCCCAGATTAGCTTGGATATAGTATAGTTCGATGAAATATCCTGTCAAAATTTCGGGGAAGTCTGCGTAGTCCATCTGACATAGTGTGCCGGTATTATAATAATTCTGATTATACTTCAATATATTAGTTTTCCCATTCTTCGACTAGAAACTATTATGCCCTACACCTATACTGTTCTTATGTGTCATTCGTCCCACAGACAGTTTTGCTTCATTTTCGAGTAATAGGAAAATATAAAACATTTCTTACAGGTTTTAATGCCACATTTGTAAGGGGTAGGTGCCTTTTTACCATCAGATTTTCCTTTACAGAACTTTAAGCCACAAGGATACCATCCGATACATAACTCTAACGAACATGTACAAGGTGCCCACATATTAGAGGTATCTGCGCACCTTGTGACAAAAAAGGACCTTGTCTCATTTGTACCCGGTTGAGCTAAAGAATTTGAACTGAAGTTGTACACAGCTGTCATAAGCGACAATTCTGATGAGCCTGGTGAAAAATCAAATAACACTATCTTAACATGTAGAGGAAGATTTAGCTTTGAACTAAAGTTCTTATGTTCCTTAAATACAAATTTATAATGCTAATATATTCTTAAAACCTAATTAAAAGAGTGCCGTACTCACCAGGCCTTTGGATCCATTGCTTGAGATCATCGCTTCTAGTGTAAGCAGAGCCAGCAGCTTCTCCGCACAGTGTGGCAATGTGCTTAGAGATGTCCTTAGACTCGGCGACATCCAAGAACAAATCCATTGTATAATTCACATGGCCTTTGTCCTCCTCTGCTACGCGCACGGTTCCTGGATTTTTTTGCCTCAACTTGGACATTGCATCAGAGGAGATGAAATCCACTTTAAAGAAGTGATTAACAAAGCATAAAACTTGATATTGATTCTGGCCTCGCTCTTCTTCGCCGAGCACAAGGGCTTTTATGATTTGAACATCCTGAAATGAAAATTTTAAAATCAAAATGTATACTCGAACTATGATGTTCAGTTGTTCTGAAAAAGTTACTTACATTCTTAAAGTCAATTAGCTGGGTGACCAAGGTACCGTCCGAGCACCGGAACTCCAAAGTAATCACATCTTCCGTGACATTTGAGGCGATTGTCTCTAGTAGTATGTCACCACCCTGTGACATAAAGCAATAAATCATTTTTACTTAAATCAGTCTCTTCTAACCAATTATATGTTAGGTTAACTCCGCCAATGCGAGGAGTCAAGCTTTTCTTGTGATAAATTCTCTTGTTCAGACATTCTCAGTGTAGAAGCACTGACAACAAATCATTTCAAATTGGAAAATCGAAAGATAATTGCTTAGTACCTGATTCTTTACATTGATGAGCAAATTCGTCGTGGAGACAGCATAAAAGTATTGTAGGACGAAGTAAACCGCCAGGAATTCGTTGAGACTCTTCATTGTCGCATATTGCAGGCCACTTGTCGTTGACCAAGCACTTTACTATACTAAACACGAGAACTAGGCATTTCTATCGCGCATCGATACTTTTTAATTATAACCTACAGTAATAGACGTCCTAATTGTTGAGCTACACACTGCACACTGCTAGATGCGGCCGATACAGCCGATACAGCCTGCGCGGCTTGCAGATTGCAAGGTTTGCAGCGTTTGCAGTAGCAGTTCCCAGCAGCTCCAAGAGCGTCGTAGCGTGACGATCGACTTCCGATAAGTTCTAAATAAACTTCTCGTGAAGGATTCAGTTGGAAAAGTGGAGTTTCAGTACTACTTCATTTATTGATATTGTCAAGTTCAGTCCAATAATGTAAACATTACATAGTTAGGATCGCCGGGGTGTTATTTCTTCTTTAGTTTTCACTTATTGTTGATACTTTTGCCATTTGCGATTGGTATAATTTTCTTGAAAAAGCGACGTGCGTACAGTTGATGGAGTCAACCTGGAAGATTTGTGGGACCTAGTGTCTTCGCTGGAGATTAATTCCCGTAATTATTAGTTAGATGCATATTTCTAATTTAATTCACGTTAACCGGTAACGCAATGTTGTAATGTATTTACTTATACATCGATCTTAAGGTGGGTAGAATCGATGGGATGTCTGGTCTCTCTACAGGCTTGAGATCGTACGTCTTCAGGTGTATGTAGACAGCAATCTGTGAAAAGTAATTTCGTTTAATCGAATTAGCAATTTTTAGGTAGCAGTGAATTTCATTTTGCAGGTGCGTGAGAGTTGGATTTCTCTTTGAGTGTCCCGCCAAGAAGATCTTCGTATCCTGTTGTAATTACACGAATCTTCTTCGCCGAGTACTCACGTGTGGCAAAGAGGTGTCAAGGATCGTTGGTTCCGTGTAAGTCTTGGATATCTCGGGCGTTTGATAGAAGCGGCCGAGCACCGGATGATCCAGTCCTTTACCGTAAATTAGATTCGTCCCAGCGCCAACGCCAGCGATTGGCGCGGTACTCAAGTGTGTCTTACTTGGACCGCTCATTTCCGAATCAAACGTATGCAATTATAGTATAGTCAGTTAGTCTTTACAATAGACCTCTTTAAAGTGAATACTACTTAAGGAGAATAAGCTTCGGGAAACTCAATTGGGACGAGTTGCGTTCGGCAAAACGAAGCAGAAGATGCAACCACTTAACTTTTAAGAGACCAGACTTCCAGATAATTATTCGAAGATACACTTCAGCGTTACTACTGCCGGCCGAGTTCGCAAACCGACCCATCCTATCCAGTCAATATTTGGTCGATAAGACTCACGATGCTTCCCACCGCTCACTATTCGTAAAGTGTTGTCCGAGTGTTTCTAAGCAACTGTCTCAGACAGACAGTACAACCCTCGTTGAGATAGAAAGTATTTAGTGTAATTAAAGGCAACCTTTAGAAGAATCGTGTGAAATAGTTTATCTTGCAAGCTTTGGCGGGTACTGAAAATGTTCCGTTTCAGAATCTGTTGCAAAACTTCTTTTTAGGGGCAAAAATGATACGCGCGTAACATTAAGCGCGAAAGGATAGAAGTGGAAATTCTGCTAATGTGGTGTGATGGAAAAACACGTAGGATTGCAAGGAACACGTGCACACGTGGCAGGCTGTGTAACCTCGAAAGCGGTCTCTCGGGACATGCACATGGTATGCGTACACATTGAAGGGTAGCGAGCACGTGAATTATTATTCCAGATTTAGTCCTTTGTGTTTACGCTGTACGTCGACGATGGCATACGCAGGTCTATTTTTAGCAGAGAGTAATTTGCGCGAGGATGCTCCTTTCGGCCGGCGCTCGTAGTCGATCGGGTCGATCCCCTTCACTCGGGCATGAATGGCAAGAAATTGTGAATCGATTCGCGCAGCCCCGACACTACGCCATCGAGATGCAAGATATTAATTTCCGATGATATTAATTCCACCCCGATATTATTTCACAACAACCGCATACCTTATACGTACATCTGTAAGCACGTATAATATGTCGGAAACCTAACACTGTATTTCTTTATTTTTCTTTATTCAATACAGTATTAGCGAAACGTGCAGAGAATTTTTTTGGACCTTTTTATTCGAACATTACACAGGGGAATTGATACTCATTAAAAGAAATGGGAATCCACAGGTTTTTCCTACCACATACGAGGTAAAATCATATGATTTTATATTGGTTTCACATTTATCTCCTCTCGCACCGTTTCATCGATCCATCAGAATTGATATGTTGTAGCCGTGTTTTCTCTTTCCTTTTTCGCATTGTTTTCTCTCGCCATGAAAAATTTAAGCCGCTATCTATTTGCATGGGATTTATTTCAATTGGCATCAATTTCAGCGATTCACCTAGAAACGGACTTTTAATTAGCGGAGGCGTACGCTTCACAGGAGATGGGAGATGGAATTCTCGGACAAAGGATTACAGGAGCGGATGGAATTATATTATGAATAATAAAATGGTCTGTTAAAAGAATTTCTTTTAAGCGATGCTATAGGAGCTGCCAGTATTAAACCCAGCTCTTCTGTACTATAAGAAAGGTCTCGGGGGTCGCATGTGAAATACCGACCAAAATAATCTTTCTATATATACACACATCACATACATATTCGATTATCACCAATGCGATCGGTACTAGCCAAGGGATCAATACAAGTGGTCACAAGGTATGGCCAAATTCCACTGGGAACTAGTCCTACAAACCTAGTTACGATAAAACAGTGCCAAATAACCTCATCACTACAAAGCCCAAAGGTAATCCCATCAATGAAAGGAACTCTCCCCCTTTAACGGGCCAGTCGTCAGGCGTAAACAGCGATCTATAAGAATTGGGTTGACTGACGTACGCTTTGAAAGCCAAGAGGTTGGAAAGGTTATGCTGTAACAAGTGTGGTTTTCAAATAAAATCCGACTATTATCGACACAACTTTTTATTTATCGAAAAAATCATCTCTACCTTTCCCTATCAAGCTATGAGCACACATCACTTTTTGCGAGGCAACGTCGAAAAAAACCGGGAGTCAGAAAGAAGGTTGAAAGGTAGATGAGTTTCCATCGATGAATTCCAAGGTGTCTCTGGAGGTCAGGGGCCCTTAAAATTAGGGCGGGAATTGGATCTGACGGTGGTATCAGTGACGTCGGTTCCGACGACACTGGGCCGAAAGGGTTGCACTCGTCGACGACGACGACGTCGTTGTTTTCGTCGTCTCTTGTGCTCTCGTGTTCCGATAGAAGCGTGAGGTAGAAGCCGCTAAGCGCATACAGTCAGGCAAGTAGGTAGGCAGGCAAGGGGTGCTACGACGCAGAGCGTCGGCTCCGTCGGAACGGTGGAAAACGTAATGTGTTTTATCGATTTCGTCGGGTCGGCCATGTTCGTGTTCGCCAGCGGTCAGGCGCACTCGTGCTCTACCTCGAGAGAGAGAGAGGCCGTGCCACGGATAGATTTTCAGCCGTCTAGCACCGTCGTCGTGTCGATGTCGCAGGGCGTATAACGATGCGCTTGTAAAACGCGAGCTCCGCTTTACCTTGCTCACCTCCGTTTTCGTACCGAGGACGGTCCGCTTCATCCTCGCACCAAGATCACCCCAGTTTCACGGTGAGAAAAATCGAGAAAAAGCCGAGGAAAGGAAGGAAACCCCGCGAGACAACACTGTCGTCAGCCGTGAGTAGCATTTTTACCGGATCAACCCCCCAATCCCGACAAACCGCTACCGCACTAATTCCAATCCTCCTATCTTTACTAAGACCTTCTTCAGAGCACTTTCATGCAATCGGCACGATTTTTCACAATTTTTCCCTCTTTTATTTCGCTCGAGCCTCGGCTGACCAGTACTCGACCGCTTCTACTTAGGCTCCGCACCGTCGACTTTATCCTTGATTCTACTACTTGCCCCGCAACATCTCACATTCCCGGCTTGCTTTTCTTGCAATTTTCACACCAGAATAGTCACCGGATATTGGTCAGTGTGATTTAACAGCCGCGATCTTTTAATGCTTGACCTTTAAGTCATATAAAATCGATGATGTTACCTTCGACAACTTCGGATCCGGCTCTGGCTCTGATTCTTCTCTGGCATACTGGCCGTAGATCGCAGATACATTCGACTCGTCTTCTCATTTTTTACTCGACTTTCGTTTTAATAAACGAAGTTCAGTAAAGTCAAACATGAAATGCTTTCGATAAAGAAATCTGAACGTCACTTCGGGTTAAGATTATCGCCTCTGAATACTATTTATGGTGTTCTCTGACCCTCTAATCGCCTGTGTAGTGTATCTGTCGTCGCCACAGAAATTTCCGATCTTCCTGAAATTGTCAATGTAATTCGCAACTTTTCCCTATTTGTGGATCAGCGAGACAGATTGTGGAGGAGAAAAAGAGCGAGGAAAAATGCTGGCATATCTTAGTTAGCTCTCGCAGGCTCCTTCGTTTTCCTCTTTACAAGGTAATTGAGTGCAGAGATGATCCGGCGCAGTTGCTCTTTTCGTCTTTACTCATAAAGCACACATGTGCCCGAGAGATACCCACGCGATATAAAACCGTCGATATTAGTATTTTCAGTCGTGTCTACAAATTCGATTTATTCCCTTCGACAAAACATAGCACTTGGTTTTTATATTTGCACGTAGCAAACTCTCGAACTGTAGAGTTAACAATACGTTTCCCCTCTTTTTGAATTTGCTTGGTTATATGTCAATATGTATATACACACTTGGTACTGTAACAAAGGTTTTCTCACTGAAATTTTACGAATATGACGCATATCGAGAGCTTCATAAACCATTTGCAACCTGAAAATTCCATCGGTCACCGCTTTATGGGTTCTAGTTCCATTAAACTTTAAACAGTATCCAGATATAGCTGGCGTGGGAAAAGTGTCGGTAGCTCTTAAACTATCGTCGCTACTTGAAAAATAGAGCTCGCTTTCCCAGAGCTTCGCACTGTACTTTTATCGATGTCTGTTCTCTCTTGTATAGCTGAGATAGTTGGAGGCGCGGAGATCTTCTACGCGCACGCAATAGATTGTGCAAAGTTCATTCATGAGAAAGGGCGCTTGTTAGTTGGGGAATCATAGTAGAGTGATCCCACGCTTGGCAAGGATATAGGCCAGTCGATAGTAGAATGACTGAAAGCCACTTGAACCAGGGAAAGATAGTGTGTGTGATACTCAGTTGGCAACGGTGTCTGCTGTGAAGGAGTATCATTAAAATTTATGGTGTCGGGAATCGCGATCTGAAAACGTGATTTGATAATTAAACATCTATCAGCTTTATATTTGAAAAAGATTGTAGCTCATGATATTTTGCCAATTATCGTAAGTAATTAAACTATTCATTTACCTGTTTGTACCTTTTGCTTTGCACTCAACTGTGATTAAACGCCGGCTCTCTGCTCCCGGAAATGTGAGGTTTCACAGTATCCATTTCCGAGGGTTTTGATTAAATTGACCTGTGGAGTCTGTTTATCGCATCTGCCATATCTGGAGCATGACGTTCGTGGTATGTGTGCAAGATCCATAGGCATTTCGGTTAGCGAAGCTGCGGTTAATATTAGTGGGCCGGAATCTATAAGACCTGGGTTGTATCGATTAATCCTCTCAGAGACCACATTCGCCTGTACTCGGCTGAACGAGACAGTAGCTCAGTTTCACTCTCCTCTGCGGTTGGATAAAATCAACTTCGGATCAAGTAGAATTGACGCTTTAATTGTAGTGCAGTCATAACTAATGAGGGATTGACTGTTATAGTATGTAGTTCATCCACATAGAATGAACTCGACTTTCCTATTATTCCAATTCACATTTCTGAATCGTATTACCAGTTTCTATCTCTTGGTTTTCTCTTCTGCTAGTCGGCATTACTACGATGTCGGCTAATTACATATTCCCTCAGCAACTGAATTTCATCGTTAATTCAGAGGAGTAATATCGGTTGTCGATGGGATTTGCAAGTAAATTATTTCGTCGATTTGAACGTGCAATACCGCCGAATTCATCACTCGGCCGACCTGGGAGAATTTCGCTTTCAAGTTCGATGAAGTAAGAGTCTTTGTGACTTTTTAATGACGAAAGAATCTTCTGAATTCTCCGAGGACAGTTTCTTCAATTATAGGATTAAGTGCACAGAACTCTGTTAAAGCGATTGCCCTTGTGGCAACCAATGATCCCTTGGTCATCGTTCCAATTGCTTCCGTTCTCTGCTATGAAACTTTTCTCTACCAATATTTCATATCATCTTCCATTTTTCTCTTTCTCTCTTTCTCATTCCCTCTCAGCATCGAAGGAACGCCAAGCTAGGGAAAGAATCCGTTATGGAACTCTTATGAAGAAGTTGGCTGCGCAGCGTCTGAATAATCCTATTGAAAGATATCCGTATCGATTTTGCACAATGTTCCTGGCGAGTGGTATGTGTCTCGGGCGACCAATCTACTTGCATAGACTTCCCTTACAAAAGACTGACTATAATACAAGAGTCACGAGAGTTTGCCACGAGAGTTCCCTCTTATTCTTGATCATTATGAGACATCTGTAAAGAGTAACAAACACAATCAGATGCATGTTCGTAATTAGTCGAGGAGTTACTCGAGAGTTTCTTCGTTCAGTTTGGAGCAGTTGGTTGTTTCCTAGCACGAACGCACGAAGGAAGCTGTCAGTCTCGTGGGAGGCAGGAGATCAGCTTTGAAAAGCGTGGGGTGCTCTCCCGGAGAGAAATCCCAGTGATCCGGAGTCTCGGAGCCTACAGGAAGTGGGCGGTACAATGCATACCCGGAACCTAATGTACTATCCCGACAGAGCGAATCTTCAACTTGAAATCACGATAGTCCCATTTCGCGGGTACAAGTCATTGCGTGGACGAAAAATAGTTAGCGAAGAGCCAATGTTGAGCGAAGACCGGATATAACGAGAAGCTGGAGTCAAGAACTTGTTCTTTCTTAGAGATTGATCACGATGATGTACGTGACACGGTAGCCGCGATCGCGACGAGAAAGCGCCATTACGATTAAGTAGTTGCATCGTCTTCACAGCTCGCAGGTCGCCTACACCGTAGACTATGCACCTAAAAGCAAGGTATATGGTAACGTGACATGCACCCCAACCCTTTTCACACACCTACGCCTTTGACACGAGAAGCGTCGTTCGAGTTTCCGACGAGCTCCAGCATAGTTAATGACATGCCTCTCGTTAATATTAAATCGATCTCACGCGTCAAAGTGTTCTTCACACTTTCCAATTTCCTTGGTAAGAGAGGTCTTGCTATTTGGATGCCCTTCCGTGGAAAGTTATTCGACAATAAGTAATCGTTATCGACGTTTGTCCCTTTAACTCATTGTACCATGATTCTTTCTTAATAGCACATTGATTTCGAGTCTTTTTTCTCGAGGATTTACGTTCTTCAATTCTCCTTTTCAGGATTGTATCAGAAGTGCTTAATGAATTTCTCTTTTCACCGTTTTTTCTTCCATCCAGTGGATTCTTCTACCTCGCACTGGAATTATTTTTTACCCATTAGGAAGAAAATTGTTTAGTCCTTAATGAATTAATCCCTTTTGTCCGGCTGGAATTTCCCTCGGCGCTGATACAGTACACAGCTGGGAGAGATTAGCGCGAACCATTTCAGTTTATCTAAAGCGTCACTTTAGAACCGCTCGCGCGCCTCACGCTTTATTATCTCGCCTGTCAACCAGATTGTTATTGATTTTTGCATTTCGCTGCACATCGCATGTGACCGTTGGCAGCGTTTCATGCGCAACTATGCTGCTCCACACTTCTTCACAATTACACACGCGCACATCCGATCCATTGTGGTTCACGTATGCACGTATATGTATGTAGAGATGTGTAGAAGAGCCAATACGACCCGAGTAGTCGAGGGATACAAATTGCAAAGCTGTGCTACATATACGTGTGTACATAGGTGCGTGTAACCTTCGGTCTTCGGTCTCTCCGCTTATGCGATTATTCGGCCCCTTCCTATCCACCGGACGAGTTTCCTTGAAAATGAACCAGGCTTACTACTCACGACTCGATTTACTCATTTATTTCACTTCCCTAAGGGAAGACCTACGTTAATAGTTTATTCTATTGCTGCAATTCTATTGCACGAAAATTACCATGCTTTTGAAACTCATCGTTGAACTTTCTTCTTTCGACTTTGTTGTCTTTCATCTGCTAATTTCTTTAACTCTCCCTGTAGTTTGCTTCGACTTAGGTCCTTTCAAAGTTCAATTGTTACCCTTTGAGGGGAAAGGATTGCAAGTCTATTGAAAATAAAGAAATGTTCAACAATTAAAGGATCAAGTAAAGAAAGAAAGTATGCAATATTTTTGGTTTTCATGTCAGAGTTACTAGGTCGGGAATCGCTTGTGCATCGAGAATTTAATAATCAAGCTAATTACAGCAAATTCTATTTTTCTCTCTACAAAGGTTTCTCTGAATATTATGAGTCGGAATCGTGTTCCACATTTCCACGCAATTGCCTCGTGGAATTATTGCAGCATCACCATTCTTTGACGGAGAGCCTTCTGATAATTCATGGACGTTTTGCGAACCACTCCTCTTCCTTTTAATTGTACGCAGTTGATCTTTCTCAGAGTTCAGGGCGATGTTATACCTGGCTGACGTCAATCGACATCTTTCCCTTCGCGTTAACGACCCTTTTCTAAAGGTAGAACAAACACACGGAGACTTTCCTATCGTGGTAATAAAATTGTGATACTCAACGTCAACATCCACAAAGAGGCACTGCTAGTGAACGAACCGTGTCCGTGATAGGTTACCTCCTAGAAGCCTAACAGAACCTGTCAATCATACCAAGCAAAGTATCTTTCCTCCGTAAATATTTTATGAAGAATAACGAAGTCTGAGGATCGTTAAAGAGGTAAATTACTATCCAGGCAGTAGTGAAACAAGCTGAGAGCGAATCTTTCTTCAGCAAAAGGAAGTGGTTTTCATCGGCGCCATTATATAGAATATATACGGATAAAGGAGTAAAGCCTTATCAACGCAAGCCCACATTTTTCTCTGAAACTCCCTCGTGCAATAATCTTCCTTCACCATCTGCGCTTTATCCCTTTCGTTTCCCTCTCCTCTTTTATTCCCCAACCTGCCTTTCCAACCCACCGATTCTCTTTCTCTCTTTCTCTCTCCCGTTCTCCCTCACGCACGTCATAATAAAGCCTGGGCAAATAGATCGAGCAGGGTTGACGCTTGACGCGCCAAGCGAGAAAACTTCCAAGCCACACGTGCCGGTTTGCCTCTCTAGCGACTGGCGGTGAGGTAGAGAAAACAGGGGTAGAAGTTAGTGTAGACAGAAGGGTAAACGTCTGGCAGTGTAACACCTAGCAATCCGAGCCGACATGTCAACTGCTCGCAATCTTGCGCAATAGTGGTTGCTATCACATTAGTGGTAGATGTTTTTTTCTCGTGATACGTGTGTATTTCTAATGGATCTCAATCGGCATTGGTTCCCACAGTATTGGGAAACTAGCCACTACCATCACCCTCGAGTCTATGCTCTTGCTA
The DNA here is from genome assembly GCA_910593735.2 of Ectemnius lituratus. Taxonomy (NCBI): domain Eukaryota; kingdom Metazoa; phylum Arthropoda; class Insecta; order Hymenoptera; family Crabronidae; genus Ectemnius; species Ectemnius lituratus. Next base: position 19,547,110 of record OU343034.1, read on the forward strand.
TTAATCAGGGCTAGTAGAGTAGTGCTGTGCCTGGTCAGCCGTTGCGCCCAACGACCACTCATCCTAATCGACTTGCCTAGGATTTCTAGCCAGCTGAATTCTAGGGTGAGGGTTCGATGATGCGCTTGAGTGCAGAATGTACACTGGATGATTGGCTGCGGGAGAAAGATGATAGGCTGAGATGAGGGGAAAGTTCTCTTGAGAGAACCACGGGCTAGAAGCATTTACTATTTACCATTTACCATTTACCATTTCAGTGCGTATATTTCCACTACCCTCGACGACCTTGCCATTTGACACGCTCCGCATCCTCGAGCTTTTTCTTCCCTTGTTGTCCCCTTTGCTTCTGGGAATGGAGAAAGGAGACACAGAGAGAGAGAGAGGGAGAGCTTCGTTTCGCCCCTCTTAACCGTGTGGTAGAAGCTCCCACGCAGCAGTGGCTTAGGAGAATTTATCCTCGTATAGGTTACCTTCGCTCCTTCCACCTTGGATACTTTTGCGTTCTATTACATTCTCCTGGTATCAGCAATCCTCTCTTTTTATCGCTTTCTCCATGGCTAATGTTAGAATCTGCGCTGCCGTTCCGTAACAGAAAATAGAGAGAAAAGGACCTGCTTTGAAAGCACACCTACCTTCAACTTCTCTTTCTCGCCTTTTGCATCCTGGCATGATATGTGCTCTCATTGTGCCGTGTCTCGTGTATGGGAGTTCATATGCTTGTTTGCACAATGCACATACACAGATGCAGCTCATTAAAGGCGATGACTATGCTAGTTGTTGTTAGCGATAGTCGTTATAGGTATACGCTGACAACCACGACACACGACATACATACACGACTTTAGCCTTGGAATGCGGAAGGGGAAGAAGAGATTAGGAAATCTACGCGTGTGCCAGCTGTAATGTGGCTACCGCTAGATATGCGCGTACAGTGATTCCTTCGCACTCTGGTAGTTGCCCTTTAGCAGAAAGCTTTCAGTCGGAAGACCTGTAACATCTGTTTTAATCCTTGTAAAAATGTGAAAGGGATTTGAGCAGTGATAGCTGCGTACCAGATAATAATAGTAAACTTGTGAGGGTGGATTTGGTGAGAATGATAATTGAACATTTTCAGAACATGGTTGTCGTGAAGAGGCAGGCGGAGGCGATACCTCAGAAGGAAGCCCCCGCCACCGTGGAGGAGATCGATGAATCGACATTGAAGACATTTTTGAGCACAGACGTCGAAATAAAAGAAGGTGAACTATTGAAAATAGACATACAAATATTGGCACTTTGCCTACTGGATTTAACTGCAAACAGAAAAGTATTTCAATCACACTGGAGAATGCTAAAAGAATTTCTTATCTGCAGGAACGGATGAAGCCACCACTGAAAGTACGGCCGAGTCGGTCGAACACCAAATCGAGAAGCTGGGAGAGAAGGTGGCGGAGGAGATGGGAATACCGACCTGGGGTCTTGTAGCCATTTTAATAGGTAGAGTACACCAGCTGTTATTGCCTAGCAGTTTATCATGTCCATTTCTCTATTCATATCCCGATTTAGAGATTAGAATAACACTTATGACGAATTCCATTGAATACAAATTACAATTCACACAATTGCCTTTGGATATAATGGAAGCTAGAATGCGTTCTCTCGGGTGAATGTGTGAAAGCGGTGGCTGTTGGCTGGCAGATAGGATGCAGCCTTTCCTTTAATTCATGTGGTCTTTCTCGCGTGAATAGCTGTAGGCATAGTGGTCCTCGGGATTTGCTTCTGCTGTATACGAAGATGCTGTCGCAAGAGACGTGGCAAGGATGGAAAGAAAGGGTTGAAAGGTGCGGTGGATTTGAAATCGGTGCAGCTCCTGGGTAGCACGTACAAGGACAAGGTACGTAGTCGATGTTCGGTGTTAATTGGTAGATCTTAGACGCCGTTCTACGCTCGTGGGATCCACTTCGATCTGTTAAGGTCCAGCCTGATATGGAGGAGCTGACTGATAATGCCGAGGAGCCGGACGAGGCTGATAGCAAGCAGAGTGAGGTCAAGCTCGGAAAACTTCAGTACAAGGTGCGTAATTGAGTCTCTCATAACAACAGTTTAATTGGATTGGAAACGAGATGTTACCCAATACGTATACCGGATACCGAGAACGCTTTCACAGACGATCGATCTCTCTATTCTCCAATGGCATGACATAAACGCGCCAATTTCCAATCAAGCCTCATTCCCATTGATCGATCGTTCCTGTATCCTAGCATTTGCTGAAAACCACTAAAAGTAACTAGTCAAGCAGAACTGATCCCTATTAATTACGGATCGTTTGATTGCAGCTCGAGTATGATTTCAATTCAAGTAACTTGTCCGTTACGGTTATCCAAGCGGAGGAATTGCCAGCTTTGGATATGGGCGGTACATCCGATCCCTACGTAAAGGTTTACCTGTTGCCGGACAAGAAGAAGAAGTTTGAAACAAAAGTTCACAGAAAGACATTGAATCCTGTCTTCAATGAGACTTTTACCTTTAAGGTTAGAGTATTTCCCATTTTTTTAAAAGATACAACGTTATGCCTGAAGTATTACTCACTTATAACTTCTTTCAGAGTGTACCGTATGCCGACGCAATGAACAAGACCCTGGTATTTGCTATCTTCGATTTCGATAGATTCTCGAAGCACGATCAAATCGGTGAAGTAAAAGTACCGCTTTGTCAAGTGGATCTTGCTCAGACGATCGAGGAATGGAGGGAACTGCAAAGTGTCGAAGGCGAAGGTGGCCAGGTACATCAATGTGTTATAATTGATTCTATGTCTTCCCTCCATTTAAACACCTGTAAATTCTATACGTTCATTAATCGATAGGACAACAAACTCGGAGACATCTGTTTCTCCTTGCGATACGTGCCTACAGCCGGTAAGCTGACAGTGGTAATCTTGGAGGCGAAGAATCTGAAGAAGATGGATGTTGGTGGATTGTCGGATCCTTACGTAAAAATCGCTCTGATGCAAAATGGCAAGAGGCTGAAGAAGAAGAAAACTTCCATCAAGAAGTGCACTCTTAATCCTTATTACAACGAATCATTCTCATTCGAGGTACCCTTCGAGCAGATACAGGTACGATTGTTAAAACTCTTCACCTTCGTTCTTACGTTTCTTGAATAAGAATATCATTCTGAACTAATTGGAATTACAGAAAGTCCAGTTGGTGGTAACAGTGGTAGATTATGATCGTATTGGTACTTCGGAACCAATTGGAAGGGTCATTCTCGGATGCAATGCAAGCGGAACAGAATTGAGACACTGGTCCGATATGCTGGCATCACCGAGACGTCCTATTGCTCAATGGCACACGTTGAAGGATCCCGAAGAAGCCGACAAGAAGGATTAAACTGATGATTGAATGTTCAGTTAAGGTAATGCACATCAAAGGTTCTAAAGAAAGAGAGAGAGAGAGAGCGAGAGAGCGTGTGAGACAGAATGAGCAAGCAACAGATACGACAAATGTACAGAAGCAGTTTTCATTTTCCTTCTGGTTTTTGCTTTGAATTCTTAACAAAACTATGCTCTGTGTATGTATATTTTCCGATGATACGCCAAAGAAAATATCAGACACCAGAGCAATCAGGGTGAGATTCAGTTAGCAAAAGAATGAAATTATAAATCCTCGGGAATCACAGATCGTTTCTTTATAGACGTAATCGGATGCATGCATGGGAACGTAATGAGAGAAAGAGGGTGAGAAAGAGAGAGAGGGGGGAGGGAGCAAATGCAAGAGAGGGTGAAAGGTAGAGTGCGAGAAAGTGCGACAGAGTGCGAGAGAACGAGAACAGTCATAACGCGAGAAAACAACAAAGTCGTATCAACAAACATTCAGTAGACATTAATTAATAATTGATTATTAACTGAACAAGTACCATCAGGATGAGGGATTTAGTATTGGAAGATCTGTTCTCATGGAATGTGGTGTCTTGTATATGTATATACATACGATATCTACAAATACTTCTCTCTGTAGATGTAATATCGAATGACTTGAGATAAACGAGTCCTCTTCGAGATATCTTGATTGAGCATTGAACATTTGCGGGGTCCATTCACTTCTATTCAGCCTTTTGTCGGATCGGCGCGAGCGTTCAGTTGCACATAATCTGTCAGATGTTCTCATCTTAAATAACTTCTTGAATATTGCGCGCAATGGTTTAGCTTATTTCCGGCATTATACGAGGAGTGCTTGTGTAATAATTGTAACTCGGTTTGAACTGTGTACTGAAACGATGGTTTCCATCGTGTATTCCGAGTGAAATATGAAACGGTAGCAATCGACATTCGATAACGGTAGGGTCGTTTTCGCGAAGCCCCGCTGTATTCCAGACAATAGTCTCTCTGATTGGTTTGCTTGGATTAAAGTTGAATTGATTGCGCGAGAACTGGCTCTTTTATTTCTCCTTATCAAAGTTGAGAATCGCAGCATACATGTGCGTGTGTGTGTGTGTGTTTCGTTTTTCTGGGCATCACGAGGATAACGCTCAAATTGGTGCACCTTATCATGAATTGCATCAAGCAAGGTTTGTACAGGTGCAGGATGCATGAGAGGGTGCACCGTTTGCCGCGTGCAAAGAGACAATGCTTCGAATCGCGATATCTTGGCATTGGCATATACCACCAAACTGATCTTAGTCTCTATGGCGCCACCTGTACGGAGAGTTTAGCCAATCGATCAGGAAGCGAGACTCCTACTTCCGGGGGTAACTCCGCCAATATCCACTCTGATATCCATAATATTATCGGCAATCCCACCGGGCGCACGCTCGGCGCGGTAATCCTTTTCGTTGCAGCAGCATCCTTCGATTATAATAATGTTACTCTAGGCATTATCTCATAGTATACTCGCTCTATCGATGAGAGCCCCCCCCCCCCCCCTTATAATCGACAGGAGCGCGTGCACCGAAGGTGCGCCCACGTGGAACCGGCTTTTCATTTGCCAAGCTCTCCGCTACACTGCTATCGAGGGATATCGCAAAAGTATCGGAAAAATTGACGCGATCACATCCAGTTCTCATGTACTCGCGCCCGATTTTCCCCCAGTTTTTCGTCCTCGCTCAAGATACTTTAAACACCACGTGTATGTACGTGTAAGATGTAACCACATTCATATAGTATATATATATATAATAGCTATATTAATACATATATTATATAAATATATATATATATATTACAACGTGTTATATATGCAAATATGCAGTTATCGTTTTTCAAGACAGAACGGGCCTACCAGCTGTAACGTGCGTTATTGTTTCGTTGACCTGTTTGTCGAGAATGAATAGTAAGAACTACGAAGTACTATGAATCGAGAGAGAGAGAGAGAGAGAGAGAGAGAGAGAGAGAGAGAGAGAGAGAAAGTTAAGCGAATGATGATAAATATCCATGTCCTGTAAGCCAGATTTACGAAACAATTAAGAGTATTCCAAGGTAAAAAGAAAAAGAAACTATATCAGAATGAAATAGAGAGAAAGAGGGCCATTGATACCGCGTGGAAGGGTGAAAAGAGAATTGTTAGAGAGCTGACTTTATACAGTATTATATCTGAGTTCCGTTTATTCGCCGAGGGGACATTCATATATTTTATCGCAACGTTGATCATCAAGCTTCAAGTTCGACTGAGAAGAAAACAGGTCGAGAGATGTGGTACAATAAAAATAGAGCCTGTTCGGCACGACAGGCCAGGGTTTGCAGTAAGCGCGCGCCCGCGCTCGCGCTTGCGGCAGATTGAAAACCCAGCGAGGCATGAGATGAGACTCTCGAATTTCGGCGGTCGTGTCAAACGGATGTAGCTTGTAACTTCTAATTTTAACGAGAGAACGAACATGTACACGGGCCTGAATGCATCCCCACGTTTTCCTTCCGGTACTCGTCGCCGCACGAGTGCCAATCACTGTAAATATCGCGAACCTCCACCCCCCTCCCCTCTCCCCGTTTCCCCCAAAATCCCACATTTCTGCACCCACTTGTCCTCAGTTCACGCTGTGTCAGCCGGATTACGTTTCTGTACACTCCAAATGCTTTGTCAGGGTGTAGCGCGTGCCCTCTGTGTTTAACAATGATTCCAGCGGGCGAGGCACGGTTCCTGTTGTGACAAGCATGTAACAACATTACTGACAATGTAGACAAGTATATCTATGCACACCAATAACACAAGACTACTGGTGAAGTACGATCACAGTGTGTGTGTCGGATGTCCATGTATACGTATCGGGAGTTTCGTGGCACGTTCGACTTTAGCTTTTTATGGTAGCAACGTCGCCGATTAGAGAAAGACGGCAGTGTAAAAAAGGCTAGGCGAACTGACTAAGACAGGTGTCGCACCCTTCTGCGGTGGATGCGTACTTAATGTATCGAAGAATGTATCTCTCGAGTTTCGGAGCTGATCCAGTGATACTACATATATACATCATATTATAGATGTTAGGAGAGAACTTATATTACAAGAGTCCGGCAGGAAGAATTATCGATTGTTGCTAATGATGAGTTAAGTAAATTTCGGGGGGCGCGCTGAGTCCGTGAGAAATTCAACGGGAGGTATTAGTCTCGATTGTCATGCTGATTGGATTCTGAACGACCCTTGGTCCGATCGAGCGCCTATTAATTTCGAACGTACACTGTTGATACCGCGTGCAGCACTCCTTTTACCTCTCGAATCTTGGCTACTTTCATAGAGCACTTCAATAGATATCCGCACTTGAGTAAAATCACTTGATCATCCATAAACTCTCAGTCCCCATTTAAAGGAACAATGCCCTGCAGGCATCCACTACCTTTCCCCGCTTTCCTTTTGTTCGACTTATTCTATGAGTGGCGGCGCGCTCGATCCTTTCCTTCCCTTCGAATTCTGGGTTGGTGTCCAATACCGGGCAACTTTCCACATGATATGCATGTGTAACCATTGTGTACAAAAGGAGTGGTCAGTGGTGGAGTCGGGTCGGGTCGGGTTGGGTATCGGCTTGATAGAAGCTCGCCTGAATGAGGAAGAAGGAGAAGAGGCCGATCATAGACTCCATATAGTCTGTCGACGCTCTCGGAAGACGTCCTCGTTATCCATGGAAGGATAAGTGAAAAAGAGCGGGAGAACGAGCAGTGTCTCGTGCTAGATAATAGGGGGCGATCTCTCACCCAAAATAACAACGCATACTTACTAATCTCCAGCGCGCGCATGCGCTCACAGTCTAGAGCAGTCTTCTACGTAAATAAAAACACGCCGATCAGCGCAATTAGAGTAGGGTGATTCTAGAGCTAGTGGTGTGTAAGTGTAGAGCAATGTAGAGCATCGTGCAACGGAGAAAGGAAAGAGTGTAAGAGCTTTCCATTCGCGCCCTCCCATCAGCCTTCTCTGGTTGTGTGGTGGTGTGTGATCCAGAGTGGTAGCCAGTGGAGGGTGTCGAATTGTGCAAGATCCAAGTGTTGGGATCTAGCAATCTTACCGGCGCGCGGCGTGCATTTCGTGTGGTGCGCGCCAGTATAATGTTAATCGCGCCGCACCATTTGCGCGATTAAACGTATATTTAACCAAACTTTGGTTCTATCATTTTTTCAGGACCAATTATTCGTAAAGGATTATATCGGTAGCATGTTCGAGTCGTGTTATGACGCAGCATTGTATTTAAATCTTTATCAAGAATTCCGAGGGGTTCACACCGTAAACGGCGGAGCTCGCGAGCGGCGCTCGCGGACGACTTTGCCTCCTCGATTGGCAATCGTTCAGACGCGCGCGCGCGATCTTATCACATTTGCAGCCATTTTTACTTGCATCCAACACCCGACCCACCCCATCCAACCCTTAATCGAGTACACATAAACGTGCGGGTAGAAAAGTAGCGCGCAGAACCATTCTGTTGGCATGTTTCGGGGTAGCGGAAGCCTGACGGCTCTGCGCTGCCAAGCGTTTGCTGTAAATATTGGCGTGTACGGAAAAACAGAAGTACCGAGTCCTTCGAGAACAAACACTATGATCGATGCGCGCGCCCGCGAGAGAGAACTACTAAATTGTTGCATGTGAAACGTTGGCCTTGACAAACAATCTTATAATTAGTTATCGAAATGAGTCCGGCGTTTCATCCGCGACAATCTTTTACGTGTACGAATATACAGTGCCTTTGGTCTTGCTTTCGAAATGATTTCCCTGTGTGACAATTGCCGTACCAAGACGCATCCGATGGTAGTAGCCGCTCGTGAGCTCCGCCAGTTTTACGATCCAGTTGACAGCATATATTAGACGCGCATAAACATTTTCATTGTTCGTCCTATATCTGCGCCGCGGCGGCGAAATCATCGCGCATTCACCGATATGATTACAGGTGGAGAGATTTATCTAAAGCTCTAAAAATAATAGATTCCCATAAGAGTTTATGCGATTACTCTATTCTTTGCGAGCCTGGATAAATCTTGCCGTGCTATATCAATTATCGTGCATTGCCATTTACCAGTATCGAATATTACGTAATCTAGGGCTAAAGGAGAGTCCCAGTAGATCGCACGCGCCGATTAAGTGAAATCAGCGGAGAGCAGGAATTGGATATGAATGAAAGGTAACGAAAGCAATAGAAGTAGCGGTGATCGATCCGTGAGGAGAGTGCAAGAAATTGTTGTGATGACTTGTTCCAATGATCTTCCCTTTGTTCCTATCTTCGTCTACTTATTTCTTACCCCATCAGCAACAACTAATCGAGGAACCAAGTAAGCCTGACAAAATAAAAGGAATACCTCCTTTTTCACTTCCTGATTTTCCAAGGCACGTGTCTTCATCGAACGTTCAGCACTCTCTCTCGCGGTGAGAGCACGCTCGAAAGTATTTGGCGGACCTTGCCAGAGTGATGGAATGTGATGCATTTCAGCACGAATGTACACCACGTGCCTAAAGTTCACCTTTATGCTTTTTTTCTTACAAAAAATAGCTAATGTTACTTGTCTGCGGTGGTTGAATACTGTTTACAGGAAATTTAGCATTTTCTTTGTCTTCTTCTCCGAGTGAGGTGCTTATGGTTCCGTTCGATTTTGCACATATCAAATGCTATCAATTACCAGTAATGATAACTGGTGAATTGTGCAATCTAGCAAAGTGATCTGTGCTGTATCAGAATTATTTGGCTGTCTGTCGAAAAACACGTGATAGAGTAAGGGGAAGAGTGTTTCCAGGTCGGACAAGGAGCGCCAGTCTTTCGAGCATGATCGTTTCTGCGAGCATTGGCAGGCCTGATAGATAGGATAAAGCACTGATTAGAAATCCCCATACGATATACATGTATCGATCAGTCGAAGTTTGGCATTTAAAGCAGAATAAAAGTCATGACTGTTCAACGGTCGTATATTGTCCGACAAGACGGCAAGTAGGGCACGAAGAACGATGATATGTAAATAAAAGTAATACCAATCCATGATGAATCTTTGTAAAGCCTTAGTTTAGATCGAATAACAAGTCATTGATAGAAATTCAAAATGGATCTCTCGAGCAATGCGTTTCTACCGCTCATTTCTGACTTTCCCTTTCTCTCTTATTAGAGTGGGCGCTCTGTTGTCGTGCTTGATGGAAACATCAAGGCGAATTATCGCTTCCAGCCCTTAAACTCTCTATTGAACTATGAACCGGTTAATCGTAATTGGCAAAGACTAAGAATGAGTTCGATCGTTCGAACGTCGCCCTCTGCACAAGAAGAACAAGCTTGATCGCAGCAGCCTTTCAGTTCTGTGAAAATGAATGGATATTATCATATTACTTTTACTTTAGATAAACAATTTACATTTTCTGTTATCATATGCTTCGGCATACTTTCTTTCCGAGGCTGTAATCCTGTAATCGAAGGAGCCTGAGAAACTCTATATGTCTTTTGAGTATGCGATGCTCATTGAAGGATCTCGCATGAAATCCGTCGATCATTTTCTAATCGAGAACCCCCGAGCATTGCTTTGAGAAGGGCAGGCGCAGAGTAGTTATGTACCTATGTAATGTATAGATACAATGTAGGTAGGTTGCGGTGATGAAGGATTGTGTCACGTGGCCCGTAACTTCGCACTCGAGCCACTTAAGCAACAAACTAACGAAGCCCCGAAATGCCTCCAGCTTGAAACGTGGATGTATTAACAACTTGTACTCATTCCATTGCATATTATTACATAATTAAGATTTAGTGCGACAATGTACTGTAAATCCATAGAAGTTATTATTATATCGTAATTATTATGTAATAAATATTGTTGTTAACATAAAATTGTTGACTTTTTATTTAGTCTTATTGAAATTGCTATCAACAGTCGCGGAAATAGGAGGCGGCAATAAACCTTGTATTTCACGGTGAAGACACACATATATCCAATGAAACGCCCAATCATTTAGATATGCGTCATATATGCTGATTTCCAAGTGAAAGTTAGTCATTGTCAATAAGCGGATGTTTCGTGTGTTAATGAATGGCATGGAAAATAGGAGTTGGATGAAAAGTCAATCTATTATAATTAGCACAGATTTAAACAAATGCTTTGATGTTTTCATTTTTGGACATATTTGTCGAGTTTATTACGCAAAACTTAGCTGACAAGATTTACAATGGAGAACACAGCAGTGGCAAACAAAACGTTTTATGGTACAACATCTAATAACATATGCATATCCTATTCTATAATTATATTAATCAGTTGTTTGAGTAAACTCAATACTGGCGGTAGGACGATCGCTTCCGACTTGTCGTTCGCCGGCTTTTTACGGGAAGACCTCGGGCGTACGGTTTGTGTGCGTTTGTTGAGAGATAATAAATGCCTCGAGCTCTAAAAAAAAGTGATGCCAATTCTATCTATCCAAAAATGTCTTACTCCTGATTTTCTGAAATACGTCTTTCTTAATTACTTACGTATGAGGCGCGTCTTCCCCCATAAGGATGTGCTCTTCCGGTTTGGGATTGCACCAGCCGATCAAATAAGAGAAGAGGTTTCCGCAAGGAGCCGCCCAAAATCCTACCTTCGTCGTGATCGACTCGATGTAGTACGGCGTGACCTTCGTGTGATCGCACGACAGAGTTTCTGTGGAGAAGGTTCTCTGATCTGATTTCATTTGAACGCCCCCGGACCAATCCCGGAACTTCTTTTCCCTTAATGAGGCTCTTGCCATATGAATTATGATGACTCTACCATTATTAAGCGAGCTGTCAACGTTCAACTTTCTTTTAGTTTAATTGCTCCACTACTATTTATTCCCCGACAGATCAGACTTTCCAATTGTTGCTAGTGAAAGGAAGGAACCGCAAAGAGCTAACAAAATTGATCTAGCTAATGATTGTTTTATACGGTAAGAGCTTAATTTCGGGAGGAAGCAGCTGATGGTGACGGGTGGCAGATGATCGTACTTACGAAGTAAAGAGGAAGTTGCGCATCCTGGTTGACTCGATCCTCCATTCACGTAGAAATCGGCGTGACCGGTTGGTCCCCATTGACCTAGGATTCCAGCTCCTGTGTGTATGACATCGACGAATTCTGCGTCCGATTCGTCCAAGTCCATCGAGCGATTTCCATTCATATAGAAGAATATCGTCGGATCGAGACCTGCTCGAAAAGGATGATGAAACTGAGGGTGCACTGAGTGGGAATGACAGGTAGGTGAATTACCAATTCTAATAATAAAGCTTTGAAAAGCTGGAGCACCTGTGATCCTTCCGATCTTGTCATCGGGTAAGTAATTGGCAACGAGACCGGCGATGTGAGCGCCCACGCTGTAGCCAAGCATGTGTATACTTTCGACTCTCGTTCCCCGAGGATGATCCCTCAAGTACCTTACCAACTGAGCAATACATCGTGAACAGAAATCGGGACCCCATTGTATTTGGGATAGACAGGGCTCGCGTACCAATGTACCGTAATCGACGATTATAATATTGTAATCGCCTCGCGCGAAATACGCTGAAATCGAAAGTTGGACATATCGGGACTTAAATCACTTGAGTCACTAAAGAGTCATTCGAGTCATGGAGTAGTGCGCACGAGTTCCGAAAATTGAATAATAATTCTTTCTTTTTTTTTTCCTGCAGCGCGATTTAAACGCGAGGAGGAAGACATGCAGGATTACTAGCGCAAAATTACTCGAGTATTATTAGAAACTTTCCAAGTTCTTTCTTACCTCGTCGGAGGTCCGTGCTTGGCACTAGATTCCTCCCTCCACCAAAACCATGAATAATGATCTTCGTTCGATGTAATCTGTTGAATCTCGAATTCTCCAGGGAGTCGTATCTCCGCACGTCCAAACGCACGGGATTCTTCTGAGTTTCCCTGCGCAAATTTGCGCGTCATTTTCTAATTTCAGTGAAATCTTGAGGTCAATGCCCTGCGCCACTGACCCCGGATGAAACAAGCAAAAGCCCGGCCAATAATTCATTGGGAAGAACGATCTGCATAAATGTCGAAATTATTTTAGGTACCCTCATTAATTTCGCTGTTTTTTATAATGACTATATAAATATTAATGAAAGAGACAACGCACGCGCGGTGCCAATGACACGAAAGTGCGCGAGTTAAACTGTTGGGGAGACGTGTCAAGAGAATGAAGAGAGGGGGCGAGTACGCGCTTGGCTATAGTTGGCGGAGAAAGGTGAGCCTTGGAAACGAGGCCACTTTCGATACAAGATGATCGTGATCTTGAAATCGAGAGTCTTACGCTCTACCGTTTCCTCCGTCCGGTTTACAAATTCGTAAAAATTTGTAAAAATCGAAAGGATTCACACAACTAAATTATACGTTTCTTTTTTTCATTTATCGGCCTGGCAAATGTTTTCGATTCTCTTAATGATTAATAGACGTCGTTAACCGTCGATTAAACTGAAAGCTTACCGAGTGTACAAGTAGAATTCGATCTGAGGATGAGGACATTCGTAGGGTGGCTTGGCACAAGAGGTATTGTTAAAAAGGTCCTTCAAGTTCTTGTCCTGCTGTGCCTTCACATCATCTATCCAAGAAAAATCGACGACCTTTATTTTCTATTTGCCGGAATTTTAACGAACACTTACTGAATAAATCGAGTAAACGAAATTCAAGAACGATCAAGCTTCTATTCCGCTTTTGTTGTGTATTTTAAAGGGTGCACCGGATCATTACTGTACTATTGTCGATACCGCAAATTATAGGTTAGTCATCGTTAGCGATCGCAAACAACGAAATCACCAGCATAATCAGTGTTGCGTGTATAATGAGAATAATGAGAATTATTGGACCGTCCATCGGAGATGGTGGAAAAGCAGGTGAAGGTCGATCTTATCATAGAATAATACGTGTGTCTAACAGTTTTTCTTAGATTAATGTCACTCGAATGTCGCCTAATACTACTAGTTGAACCTGTTTCACATGGAAATCGCAGTATTTCCATAGTGACATTGACACACTATTTACTCTAGCATCGGATACAATTTTCTTCTATAAAGCAGTGACTACTCTCGAGAAATAATTAGTCTTTAACGTTCATCGTAAGCAGGATAGTTTAACACAATCTTCGTATATTTACACATTCCCCGATATTTGACAGCAGTCGAATCTTAGTAATTCCGGTTTCCGATGAAAAGGAGGTCAGAGAAGCGGAAGGTCGAATCCTAACGTGTTTTAAACAGCTCTTACGCGTGAAACTTTCGATCTCGTGGAGCTAATGAAACTTTCCTCTTACAGCTCGGCTTTCTTCGAGCACATGCTAGAAACCTGCTATTTCAAACACAGTTCCACCACATACCTTTACCAAAACAGTTCGTACTGCTTTACGCGATTAACGTAATACCACGAGAGTTGCAAACACTTCTAACGAGGGATTGCTTCATAAATGCGGTTTTGACAGAATCCCAGCGGATAGAAATTTGAGCAACTTCTAACCCTATTAGGAATCATATTCTACACTCTATAAATCTTCGAAATCAAAAACACAATAAAGAAACGTGGATAATTTATCGAGGGAATACTTAGCAGACAGAATATATATTATTTATGGAAAATAGGGAAGTGTCAGTGCTGAATTAAGGACAAGTGTAAGTACTTACGGTATCGCAGGAGAACGTGAAGAACGAGAAGCAGGAATCTCACGACACTGACCGCCATCTCCCGCACTGCCGTCGTACGTGATATAACATGAAGACAGACGCCGGTGAAAAATCAGCAAAAGTGATTGCCGCCGCTTCTCGTGGCTGATTGCAAAATGGAAACTGACTGGGGGTATGGTACAGTGGGATTGAGTCGCCCTCATACTTAACCGACGGAGGGGGACAGAGAATTTAGAAAGTAAAGAGCGCACGACAGGAGAAGTGCGATGCGACGCCAAGCGACGAGCTTCTCCTTTTTACGCATAGAGCTTGCACATGTTACTCGTGCGTTCCACTATGTTACACTCCTCCGTCGGGAAGCTACCCTCTTTGACTCATCTCCTAATAGCCGTGTAATTAATCCTCCCCTCTGTCAACGGGACCGGCAAATTGGACCGTCCTCCTTTCCGTTGGTTGCGCCAGTTTCCGGGAAAGTGTTGCGTGTGTGCGGATTTCCGTCTCTCTCGCGTGCCGCTACCACGGACGTCGATGCCGACATGTACACGTGCACGCAGCATCTCTACGATAATAGCCAACCGCCGTCACTCTCGTTTTCTATCGATTCCCGTGGAACTTAATAGCCGTGGGAATTACCAACATAATCTCTCTGTCTCGTCTCTAACAAAGTCTCGCCAACCTCGAGTTTACCGCAATCCACAAGACTTGTGTAACTCGTAGTGTCGAATGCGATAAAACAAGTAATGGTAAGTCTGAAAAATGATCGATCTAGTTTTAAATTACAAGAGTGGTTGTGGTTGAAAATTTGCAAGTGATGTTGATGTGTGAAGAAAATCTACACGATAATTCCTCGCGGGAAGGCAAAGTGATGATTATAATTCAATTAACGACATTTTCATTATTAAGTGAATATGAAGCAGTTAAGTGGCGAAGCTGTAAACGCAGTTTGCACCCCGGTACAGTAACCAGACCGACGGCAGCGTTGCGTCGCATCGCATCGCATCGCATCGCGTCGCGACGGCGTGTCCAAGAAAAGTGTGAGCTTTAAAAAAGATCGACTTACACTTTATTGTCAATAGTCAGTATTTTCTTGTCTTTTAATTACATAGTACACTCAAAATTACAGTATACATACATATTGTACATAATTAATATCTGTAATAATTCTTAACAAACGATCGGCCGTGATTGGCGCGTAACAATGACTCACTCTAAATTGCAACTATGCGTATAGAACAGGCCAGCTATCCGAACAGTCAAAATAGATATCTTTAATGGGAAATTTAGATGGTTTCACAGGCGTGGGATGGCAAGGGAATAGGCCAACTAGTGGGAATCGGAGAAAAAGTGTGTAATCTCTTTGAAAAGCGATTAAAAAAAAGACACCACTTGAATCTGCATAGTTGATTAAAGCTTGCGTGAAATGCAATTCAGTGGGACGAGAAGTTCATTACTTTCAAATTGTTTCTATAAATATTGATCATTCCGTTGCATCAAGGAGATCGTTATTCCCAGTGCAATTGCAGCATCTTCCAGATAGAAGTATTACATGAGAGAAGTGACAATTGGATACTAATTTACATGCCTAAACACAGAGCTCTGCCAGCTACAGTCTTGGAAATTTCGAGCGCAAAAGACACGCAGAGTTTATGGTCGAGAGGTTGATTTTAATCGATTAACATTGGAATCGTACCGAAATGGACAGCACTTAAAATGCACAGCACGGAAGAGCAGATTCTTTTGATTCACGCGTTACATACATGTATATAAGTAGTATGCATATGTATATGTGTGTGTGTGTGTATATCTAGGCTCGTCGATACTCTTAACGAATATATATATGTATACGTGTATTGTCTGATAAACTATAGATCCGATCAACGTCAATATTGTCAGTTCGTTACAGTAGGATTGATCGAATGTTACCTGTTACATGTGTACCCATATATGTGTATATTGCACATGTGTATACATATGGTATTTATAAATATGTATGTATATGTACAAACTACTGATGCGCACGCGCCTAAGACGGTTCGCGAGAAGGAATCGAAGTTGGTAGCAGTGGAGAACTAGGGAAGGAGCTATAGAAAGCATTCCAAGTGGTAGCGTGCATTAACCAACATTATTCCCCAATAAACATAAGTGTCCAAAAGGTGATTAGTTCAATGTCATTAGCGGTATACAAAAAGTGTGCTTTACCCAACTAAATCCGGACGCGAAATCTCGAATGAAGAATCATACCGCGTGACACAAAACAGTCTCCTCGACCGATCACATATGCACGCGTGTGCTCATGTATTTCGGGAGGTGGACAATTAACATTAACAATCACTTAAGCTAGATTATTTGTCATTATAGGCATTAAGCCATAAAGAGCTTATTACAATAACACTTATAGATCTGTTCACGGGATTCCCGTCTTCCCAACACAGGTTTGGTCAGCTGACACAAATTTCTCTCTAGATTTATGGACTCGAACTTGTCAGGCTAACATAGATCCACCAAGTACTCGAGGAACTCGGGGATCCCGTTGGATAAATCTTATCGCCAGTTTGCTATTGTTATTGTCTTCACAACATAGAACTCCGAGGCTCGTATACGCCCGAGCACTCACCATATATTGTCGATATAGTAATCTTATAGACTCTGCATCGAGTAGTAACGTGTCATCGAGATCGAATGACACAACTCCCATATCGCACCCTTTTCTCCCTTAATGCTAGACTTTCTCGACGAATGTACACTATTCACAACCACTACGGAATACACGCAGTTGTAAATTCTACTAGTTACAGTTCACAAGTGTTCCTGTGTATATGTAATGTGGAAACGGTGTCCTCAGTGTTGTATAGAATTATTGTAATATCAGCTAATTGTAAGTACTTTCTTTCGTGTTTGCATCCCCGCTAGAGCGCAGAACGTAACCATTCATACAAGCTATTAGTAGGCGTTACCAAGTTATGCTATTACTATATTGGTTTCGTAATGCCGCCTTTATGCAATCTACCGGAAGAGTCATTGTCCCTTGAAGAGGGAAATATCAGCAGGCTGAGTTCCGCCCTGCGCTCTATGCGGCCAGCCTGGATATGCCTTCATTTTATCTAATTTCATTCCTTCAACATTACGCGTACATGCAATTCCATACTTCTCCATCAAAACGTTCACTTTCACCTGTGCTATGTACTCACGTTTTCCTACATTGCCATCACACGAGTAAATGAGGTCTCGAACATTTATCACTGAAAGGACACGGATTCTCTTTGACACTTTAGGAATGATAAAATGAGATTTAACGATCACATATAATAGCTAACTGCGATGATATTCTTAGTAACTTTAACGGAAAAATGTGTCAAGAAAGTCAACAATGTAATTGCAATTTTTAACTCGAATTGGGTAAGGGAACTTACTCGACGCTACTTGATGGACTAACACAATTATTCTTATTAACACCCTCGTATTTCGTTCTACTTTGCAACATCATTTCAGCAGCCACACTCTCAACATACCACAAGTCTACTATCTGCCACACGGTAAATATTGTCTTTGTACGTGTATAAGAGCAAAAATAACGTAGTGCTTCCGACGAGAGAATATCGTCCCATCTACTTAGATGCTTTAAAGTACATACAACCGGGATGTGTAGATACCAGCGTGTAAAGCTGGTATCATTCATGAAATGGTAAAAGACTTCATAAAATATGCGAAAACTTCAGAACTTCGTTATTTCAGGAGACAATGAATCAAGATTATGTAATTCCTAGAAGAACACGGTCAACCGTCGCAAATAAAGAGCGATTAATTCATTAAGTTGACGCACCATATCGGGCCACTTGGTGCCTCGGTATTTATTGTCGCAAGTTATTACTTGGCGTGTATGTATGTATGTATATATATATAAATATATCAGTATTATTGTTCGAACAGCATTTCAACTTATCCTAGATACTTCTCTCGTAATGTATTAATCAATGAATAGATATATATGTATGCAGTATCTGCATGAGTCTATGTTCGCGCGGTTTGCATCTCGGCAAGGAAAATCCATAATATTAATAATATTAGGCCAGTCACTACTTACAATCACAAATACATATGTATACAGAGACCTCCCAACCAAATATAATTCGAGCCACGATTACCTCCAACAGGATAAATATTTCCCTATAAATGTCTGGAAAACACGGAGTTAAAGGGAATAGAATTTAAAGAGAAAAGCTCGTATTCTGGAATTAATCTTTGTTCCTGAACCCAGAATTCAGATTGGTGTATTAATCAAACAGTCGCGTCAATTCTGCAGGTATAAATCTCTTGGACGTTACAAGAGGCAAGAAAGATAGAGTCCATTTTTATTCCATTAGTAATGCAAGGAATAATTATGATTCGGTGTGAAACGTTATCATTAAAGAGGCAGACATGATCATTAATAATTAATGAGTCAGGCGTTTATTGTCGAGGCAAGCAATCGTGACTCTTTCCGGGTTTCGGTTAATATCGAACCACAACTATGTTGTCCCGAAATAAACTATAACAGGCGAATAACTTGTCTTTAAAGACCAACGAATGAATTCCTATATTATCTATCGCTCCTAAAAGGAGCATCATCCTTCGGCAAAGCAATGGGCCATCGCGCGGCAATAACGCAGCGAAATGAGGTCAGAGCTTTTGCGGAACTAGGCCACCATGAAACGTGACAAGCACGCTATCTCGATTATAAACGAGATTGAGTAAGCGAGATTCAACAACGATAAAGCGTCTACTCGAGTTTGGTTGCGTAGCATAACATGTGCACGGGATTATTACTGTATTATTGTCGACAGCGCATTTGTTTACGAGAGAAACAAGTGTAACTTGACGCGCGTACGCAGCTTTACTTTCTATACCGACTCATTGCTCGTCCAATTAGCAAAACTCTCCCTTACTGCGAGCTCGCTCTCTGTTACCCTCGATCATTCGACCTTATTCATTCGACACCAAGCATATATCTAGATACGTAAATGCATATGTGTATGTGTAATACACTAAGCCGCGAGATATAACAACAATGAAGTGAGGCTGAAGTGTCTGTTGTGACAGGAGATACATGCACGTATACCTTTTGTATTGCTCGTACATCAGCTACTCCCAATTGAAATTCGTGTGAATCTCAACGGGTGGATAGTGCATTATATCCTCACGTATATGTATATAGATATACATACGCGTATGTGTATGAATATGTAATATGCATATTACGTGCTTATTGACAAGACAAGCGGCTAAACTCGTAAGACACCCAGCACTCATGATAGAGTTGAGTGCGTATATCACTGGCTCAACGGTCCACACCTTGTATCTTCCGATTACATCCACATATGTATAGTATATGTATGCCCTTCTTTCCCGTACAGTTATCTGCCTGTACGTGTACGCATTTTATATACGCTTTTATATGAGCTTTTATATGCTCTTTTTTATACGCATTTTATATGTTGTGTTAGATTTATAAGAACTAGAAGCCTCCATTTTAGGAAGGTCTCGCGAGAATTGACTAGCTTTTCATGGATTGATTCTCGGGCAACGAAATGAGAGGTTGCTCCAGTAATGTACAACGGCGAGGCCCACCTGTGGAGCCTCAGCATCCAATTACAACCTGGATAGAGCTACGTGTGTATATATAAGTAACATATACACGCCTTCTTTTTTTTTATATATATATATATACATGCATTTCGATTTGCACGTGAATATATGTATATATAGTATTGTAAGATCTCATCAAGACAGGCATCACACCGATTTCCTTTAGCGTCGATTTTTTCAATCGCGTAGACATCGGTGTATGCGTGTCGAAAGACCTGTGTCGTACGTTTATAAATGACCGACATATAACTAGAGATAACGTATAACGAAATCTTTCATCTAAATCTCGAATTATCTCTTTAACTTTCACATATGAATATATGTTTGTATGTATCTATATACTTTGATCGAACGAGAAGCCGCAAAAACTCGAACATCCTGAAGCTACCGCATCCAACAAAACATTGTAAAATACTCGTACTGTTTCGATGCCCGCTCTTTTCATGGAATACTGCGTGCAAATAATTGCTTGGCACATATTGCAGAAAAAGTGACATATTTCTGTTGAGAGTAAGCCCCGGGCGTACTGTTTTTTCTATGTGAGAGATGGAATTAAATTGAAGGGTATACTTCAGGATATAGAGTTTTGCGATACCCGCTACCTTATCGGACTAATACTTTCGCTTTGTTATCACTTTCTTAGGAATACTTTCATACTTTTTCGTGTTTCGTGAACCTCAGCTTGGTATAAACGGCCTAAATTCCTCTTTATTTCTGGACAGACGTCCCTCGCACTTCTGGCTCTACTTGTCCCCGGTGCTATATCCACCTTACTTAGGTATCAAGCGATTCACCATCTTCACAATGCCCACAACCCGCCTGCGCCTCTGTTACCGCGAAAATATTGACGTCTCCATGATTAATGAAATATATTCGTCCATTTAGAGCCAGCTACCTTCGCCGAGATCCTATTGTACTTGTTGTCTTTCTCGCTGAGTGCCCTCAACAATGCATTCCTTATTGTTGACACCCGACGAAAAATATTACTCCATTCGTTTAGTTACTCTTTATTGCTATAGGTCCAATGACTTTTTCGTTCGCATCTCTTTCTCTCTGCTCCGGCAATCTCAATGGCTAAATTAATTGCGTTTTGTTGGCTGGGAAAAAGAGGAAATTGCTAGAAGTTCATCGATTGTGCTCGATCGCGGCTGCGAGAACGGTAAAGCCTTCGAGAATTCCTCCTTCATTGCTATTCAATGAAACCACCGCGTTATTATTGTCCACGGTACACGATTATTGTCTTGCGAGGTTTCCGCCGGTTATTGTCTGACTAAACTCGACTCGGCCACCGTCTCGGGCTACTTTCCTTTATCAAGTAGCATTTAGCGTCATTATTCAAATATATCTATCTAATACTTTCTTACGTTACAGTTTACTTTCATTGAGTTTTCATAATCTTTGGCTCTTTGCCGATTCTTAAGAACTTGTAAAAGACGCCACGCGACGCGCGACGCGCGACGCACAGTTAACTAGGCAATTTATGCCTCTTGTTGCCGATGTGAAAGTCTGAATTACTTTACGATGAATAATTTGTGTAGAAAGTCAGAATCCACCCAGGAACAGTGTCACATAACACTGCTTGAAGCAATCCTATTTTTTCAAAGCGACACTTTCAAATACTTCGAGCATCCGTATATACTTCCTTTTACATTTATAACTTCAATTTCATAGAATTCCATTTCCAACCTGCTTATCTTCTTGTTGATTCACCGCACCGTATCTTTCCACTTTTAGGTATTCCAATGAAAATATCTGCCGTCTCATTTAATGCCCTACCGTTTCTCAGTTGTAATTAATGCCCTTCAAATCTATAACCAATGTCATTGTTCGAAGGGAAATCTTCCCTTGCATCTAACACGGACTATAATAAGACCTGCAATACTATCGTTCTTGTCGCACAATACTACCTCGCACAAACATTCGCAATGATTGATGTTCTACATGCTACATTATGTAGTCGCACTCGCCTGGACAATCGACTGTCTTCGGAATAATCTTCAGCTCCCGTTAACTTCTATCGTCTAATATGATCAAGCAAAATTTAGCGAGACGAGCGACGGATATAATTGCCGTCGCAACAACGATAGATGTAACGTGGAATACGGAAGAAAACTCGACCGTCGGATAGTCATTAATATTGTATGCTCGCAAAAAATCACGAAGCAGCCAAAACTAAGGCTTGAAGGTCGTAAAGGGTTAAGGTATACTTTCCTGGTGCACGGTGAGAGGAAGTTGCTTGATCAGGAGTTCAATTCCACTGTTGTTGATCCCGCATCACATCGTACGAATGATCATCCATCGTCGACGGTTGCACTGCAGTTGTGTTGACGTCGGTGGCGAATGGATTCGTCGAATGGAAAGGATTGCTGCTTTGTGTTTCTGTGGAGCCGTAACTGATGACAGCTGCCTTCTCCTGCTGAATGTACTGGCTGTCATCGACCGGTGCCGGAGGTGGCTGCTGTTGTTCGTACGGATCCCAAGTGGTGCCACTACCGCTCAGCGACGGTTGCTTCTGGGGAATAATCGCTTCGTTTGAGGTGTCCTGTTCTAGTCCTAGCGAGGTAGTATGCAAATCCAGTACTAAATTACTTACTATAAATTCAGACTGCATAACCTGGGGTGGCGGGGGTACAGGTGGTCTAGGTTGACCGAGGTCATCCATCGCGTTCCAACTTTTTTGTTCTTCCGCCGTTGGATCTGCCCAGGGTTGCAATTCACCGGAACAAAAGATCGCATAAAACGTCACCCCGAAAATATGTACGCACGCTGCCACGATGAACACGTTCTTCCAGCTCTCGGCATCCTAAAGGAAAGATCGACGAGTCACAATTTTAAGTTTTCTCCTCACTATAAAAAGTAGGATAAACTCGTGAAATATCCTGTGAAACAGGGATGCTCGATCGATTGAACGATTCGAACGATTTTTTGTCAAAGTGAAGACACAATGGAAATCGGTTGGATGTTAAAAAAAGATCGAGCATCCCTAAGGCGAAAATTGATGATGCGCGCTACCTTTTTCGCGGTCATATTATCGACAAAGATCGGGACAAAGAGGCCGGCGATGGTTCCGATCCCATTGGACATTCCCATTAATATACTAGCGTATCTGGGTGCGATGTCGAGGTGATTGACATTGAAGCCGGAAATGGCAAAACCGCTGCAAGCCACTCCGATCGCCAGTGCGACTATAGCAGCAGTCCCGTTTCTATGTACAGTCGCATTCGCCACCACCAGGAAGAAAATCGCTTCCATGCCAAATCCTCCGCAGTTGAAGAGCTTCCTGACATTGGTCGTTGATAATATACCCCGCTTACGAAGATGATCGGCAAGCATACCTCCGACAGGTACTACCATTGTCATCAGCAAATGTGGAAGGGAGCCGATAAAGCCAACCTGTCACCGAATAATTATAATAAACGTGCAAATAATAAGGTAAGATAAACAAAACTTAAAAATCAATAAAAATCAAAGAAAGAAATAAACTTACCTCAACAAGAGGCATGCCAAAGACATCCTGCATGAAAGCTCCCTGGAACAAGACCAACAGGTAGAAGTTCCAGGATCGACAAAAATTGGCGACGATGATCGCATAGACCGGCATGGAGGTAAGAAACTTGCGCCAAGGTGTTGTCGAGAATGTTGGAATAGGCATATTGCCTTGTGCCTGACCGAGAGAATCTTCGATATATCGCAGCTCTCGCGCAGAGATGCAAGGATGTTTCGAGGGCTTCTCGAAAGCGAGCCAAAGCCAGAAACAGTACCAAATTATTCCGCATACACCTGGGATGAGGTCAATATGTATATGTATGTATGTTTAATAAAGGTGTTTTTTTTTTGTTAGCCAAATTAAGTCCAATTGTTTAATCGGCTCGTACCATAAAAGTAGAAGGACGCCGTCCAGCCGAAGGTGTGATTGAGTACAGCGGATAAAGGCATTCCTATAACAAGAGCAGCGTAGGAACCGCAGAAAGCAAGGGTAGCTAATCGCGATCTCTCAAGCGGCGGAGCCCAGTACTTCCAGATACCATGACACGCCGGATATGTAACACCCTGTCCCAAGAGAATTTTAAGTAAGACGATAGTCACCGACAATATATAAATACACACTATCTATATTTATCTACTATACAAGGCCATCTTAGATGATAGCCACTTTGACAAAAGCACGCAAACAAGCTCACCTCGACTAAACCTTTGAGAATTTGCACGCACATGTCGACAACGGGATGAATCTTCAAAGCACCGGGTACAAGAAGATTAAGAAAGGACGATATGGCGATCGCACCACCGAAAATCTTATTCGCCGGATATAAGGATGCGAGAAATCCACCTGGTACTTGTGTCACTAGATAACCCCAAAAGAATGAGGAATCAAGTGCACTTTCGATCGCCACTGTCCAATTGTATCTTAAGGCCGATGATGAATTACTATTTGCCGAGTCTTTCATCGCACCTTTTGCCATAGCCATGTTACATCTCATTCCGAATGAAATAATAAATCCTGCAAACGATAATCAAACCAACCGGTGATTATCGTCACCTCGAATGTTATTCGTATGTATATTACTATCTCTCACTCACCTAAGCAGGCTAAAGTTGCTATGGTATAACGCTTTGATAGACATGGACATTCTGGCATACAATACGTGTCTATGTGGCGTAGTGGTGGTCTTTCAGGCTCAGGAAGTGATTCAAGAGAGAGTTGCCTATGGTATTCACTCTCCTCTTCAAGTGCACCGTTCTCTTTGCTACCGCCGTGGGGCACCTCGAATTCCTCATAGCCGGCATTACTTCTTCTCAGTCTGAAGAATTATAACGCTCCGATATTACTCGCATTCCACGATTCCGCATACTTTCTTTCGCTAGTATTATTGATTTCATTCATATTCCCGATCTACTTGTGAATGCAATTGGAAAGGTTTCTTCCTTTTTGCTACAGGAATCATTTACAAAACGTGAAGGAATTTACCCAGCGAGTTTTTGCGATGCTTTGGTCTTGAAGGAGTCGAAGGCCACCAGACTCGCCGCCGCGAATCCGGACATTTTTCAATTATTGGGGTTGCGCCAGGCCAGGACTGGGAGTAGCGTTGCGATGCTAATAGGCAGCCCCTAAAGTATTCATGCAATTTTCTTATGTTGTCACATATGTACACCACACTTAAAAAAATAAACTCTATCCTTCGAGCGTACTATTGCTATTAATGTCAACTTTATACCCTTCATTTATGATCGAATAAGAACTTTTATAGTATTTATTGCATCTATGTATGTATATATGTACTGGAGATATATTGATCTTGCTGGCTAATGGTTATGTGCTTTTCGTATTTCGGCTTTAATGATTCCGTTGGTTATATTAAAGTTTCCTAGAAGATAATCCCAGTGGTTATTGCGACTTGTCAAAACCTCGGATATGTCTCCAGAAAGATCCGCTCCCTCTTTCCGCTCACTCTTTTCCCGTCTCCGTCGATCTCGGGTACAAGGGGGCGAGTTAAAGTAGGGATGTTTATTTGGAGTGGCAGTCTCTCCACCCTTAATCCCCGAACTCTCGGGGGAACGACGTCTTCGAAGGGTAGAAAACTACGACAAGGAAGGGAGCAAACCCATTCCATCCTATCTCGGGTCATATTTTTCACTTAAGCTTTTCGTCGACTTTTTACTTCGAATTACTAATGGGATTGGCAAACTCATTCAAAGGAATCGGATCAATATTAGACTCGAGTTGAATTTCGTACAGGGCAGATCGTAATTGTGAGAAATCCAAAAGTAGGACGCTATAACGATTTTTAGATGTTAAAATTGTTAATCAATACAGCGGCTATCGAAAGAACTGGCAAGAGGTGTACGTACATCCTGGAAATAGTTGACTATTGAGTGAATTTCAAGTGCAACGTGCAAAAGTCGCTCGCACGATCACTTGGCTGGTGATGGGACGAACCGAGAGAATCTCGCCGTGGGAAATACAATGGTGCTCGGTCTCGATCTCCGATATTAAAACGGCACGTGGCAGACAAAAGCCACGAAATGCACAGCACGTGCTAACGAATTAGGGTGGAAGCATGAGGACGCCAACAAAGGAGTCTACGTAATGGGTGGTGCAAATCACCCCATGCGTTCGTTCGATCACAATATCGATCATGATATCGATCGATTATTGAAATTCGAAATTATTACTGTTCAAATAATGAATAATGATATATAGCTTGATAATAACTTATATCGCGATAGATTATATTCCAAGTATCATCATTAAGGAATGATGATCACGAAAAATTGTTGGTAATTCTCCCATTTTTAAGAGGAATTCGGTCTAACTAGGCCAGTCTTCCTTGAAAAGAAGGGGCGAGCTCAAGTTAACGATATACCACTTTCACATGCACACAGCGCCGAGATAGAATGGAAATCTCGAAACCGCGGCGAAGCGTAAAAAAAATCAATGAGAACATCCAGCCCCGGATTCACTGTAATCATTCCACCTCCACATTTTTTCTGCGGGGTCTACCACTTTTTATACCACAATTATGAAGAATGTTTCACATTACTCTATCCACAAGGATCACTGCAGCTTTATCACTTGTCACAATTTGTAAGCGTCGTGTTAAAAAAAAAAGAGAGAGGGCCGAATAGCAAGGTAGACCAAGTTACTAATGTCTCCGGAAGCGGTTGTGAACCATTGTCAAGATCGATCAAGGAAGCAATAGAAATTCCTTGCATATTCTGACGATCCAGCGAGATAAATTTACAAACATAATGACGAGTAATGAGAGTAGAAAGGCAAGAACTAATTAACACAACTCACCAATAATTACGTCCAGATATGATTACGAGCGGAGTCGGTAGCGGTTGCGCGGGGTACGCGACGGAGAACGTCGTCGACGTCGCCTGGCGTCGTCGTCGTCGTCGTCGTCGTCGTCGTCGTCGGCGGCGGCGGCGGCGGTGGCGGCGGTGGCGGTGATTCCGCGATGTCAGCTTCTGGCCAAAGCGTCCGCGCACACCGACGCTAGGTTGCCATTGGCCCAGGCATCGGGACGCATCGATATCACTGTCCAATCCCAGCCGGTTGCAACCCCCTTTAGGATCGACCTCGGGCGGAGCTTTCCCACCCGGACTAGAAATTTTTAATAACAAAATCCTACGTTAGAACAAAAGTCGAGAATATTGTTAAGATTTAATCGGAATGTCGCGACTGACACAAAGTTGAAACACGAGCGGAACTCGACAGGATGACAAGGAGCCAAGATTCCTTTAGCGCGGCACCGCTATACTTCTCGTCCTCCCTCGTGATTAACAACGAGCTAATCGAAATCATGTCAGATCCTAACAGACCCTCTCAACAATTAAACCATGAAACTCGATTTAGGGGAGTCGGAAGCATTAGTACGATACGTAAGCCCCGAAAAGTTTTGCACGTATCATCGCAACTCTATACACCGCTCCATAGACCGCTTCATAAACCACTCGTAACAAAGTTTCGATAATTTAACAAACTGCAACAAACTGTTACAAACTATAGAACCATACTCGCAACTAAGCAGATTTCAATAACTTTGTCTGCACTTGTTTTATTAATATGATACATTAATATCAGATAATACTATCATGGTAATTGCCAAATTTTATAGTTTAATAATTTGATAAGTTGTTACATGTATAAATATAAGTATATCCTGATTGATGATATGTGAAATTTACGAAAATTTGGTTTTATTTCATTGCATCATTCTGTAGAGATAATATTGTAATGCGAAATCAATAGGGGGTGTATGTACATAAAAGAAATGTTTCATTGCATCATTCGGTGGGATGATGAATTCGTACTGTCGATTACAGTAGTAGTAGGGATGCGCGTAGGACCCTCATCCACTAGTCAGACAAGAGAGGTCTGCTCTACTGAGCGGAGTAAAGCGAGCATCGGGCATCTCTAGGGATAACCGTCATACTTTGTAAAAGGGCCTTTTTCCCCTTCTCTCTGATATTAGGTTGACTGAAAACAAGGAGAGTATGGTGCAGATAAGTATACCGGAAGAAAAGATAACGCGGTCGAAAGAGGGGGCTGAGATAGAGTAAAGCCGGACTATCCAGTCTCGCGGTGGATGTTAGAAGCCGACTTGCATTGTTACAAATACAGAGAGTAACCGGGGTGGGCACCCTCTCTGCCGGTTGCCAGCAAATATCGATCTGCCCAGAGGGATGGATGCTGCTGTTCTCAATGGTTGGTGTTCACAATACTTTATCTCCACTTCGGCACACCAGACTGCTCCAAATAACTCGGGATTTCACTATCGTTCTACCGCATCTGGCAGCCGCGGAGACGGCGGCGGCGGCGGCGGCAGCAGCGGCGACGGTGGCCACTCAATTCCGTCTAAGTACAACTTGCATTTCTCAAACATTGATTCTTTTATTGTCAGCAATAAGTTGTAAATAGCGAAGACTTACTTCCCATTCATTGTCTTGAATATCTATATCAAATCTATATATATATATATATATATATATATATATATATATATATATATATATATATATATATTATACAGATGTAGTTGACCGTTGTTCAATACATGTATAGATACACGTATAAATCGAATTGTAATCGGTATAATTCTAGTGACTCAAACTGATGCGAGTGTCATCGGTGTTGAACTGTCCCTTTTATCCAGAGTTAAATCGCTATCATGTGGGAAACGTTGCGAACCCATAAAAGCCGTCTTCTCGAGCGGTACCCCCTTCACCAACGAGTCCCTAGCACTCCTGCAGAGTGCTACGTACTCCGACAGTTTGATGCGGAAGTCTGATTCTATGTCACTGATACATCGCTCGCAGGTGTCAGTGAGGCCAATCAGTTTGCTGACTTGCATGAAGCATTCGTCATTCGATAGGCTCGGACGCTTCCCATTCTGTCTTTTGTCTCGATAGTCCGAGTCATACCTTTTATTAGCCTTTCTAGACACTTTCATGATTGAGTGCTCTTTATGTCTATGCTTCATCTCCGATACACGTTCCCCATGTTTTTTTCCCAAAAAATTTCTCTTCCTACTGTTATTCCATTGGGACGTGGCAGTGGTGCACCGCCTTCCTGAACAAACGCAGGCTTTGTTTGAACAGTGCCCTTCCTCTGTATCACGCTTCGACTCATCCGCAATAATTCGGTAACTCCCGCAGTGATTTCTCGTACGCAACTCACTAGGGTCTTTTATAGTATTTTTCATTCGGCAGGTCAGCATTGAATTGAAGAGAGATTCCCTTAAATTTTGGGAGATATGAGAGCCATATGAACTCGTCGCTTGATTATTGACCGAATACGTCCAAGATTCTTTGCGATTGTTTTCTTTGCTGCCAAGTCCAGGACTGCATGCACAGATATATTCACAAGCGTATCGCGAATTCGATTTTTCATCAATGGATTTTGGCATTACCGAATGCCGGAGCGGGGATGCTGCGCGTACAAAGTAGGGCTCGCAAATGATTTGCTTGTGCTTTGACTTTCCTTTGGATACGCTTATAACATAGTCATTCTTTTTTAGAATCAAATTAGACGTACTGGTCGCTTTGTTCTTTTTATCGTGCAAAACCTGTCCTAGCTTTCTGCGAATCAGATGCTTGATTTCATGAAGAGACTTGATGGAGGTGCCGCGTATACGTGATTTGATCCGATGTGTCTTGGCGAGAGCGCGTTTCTTCATTCGGGAGAAGAAAGAGTAGTTCGGTTCGATTTTATTTCGATAATGTGTCTCATTTCTCGATAAAATACTTTCTATGCTTAAAACAGAATTCGAAGAGAGCTGCATAGTGTAATGTGTCGGACTCGTTGGTTTCCGTACATATTGTAAAGTCGTTTTGACAAAAGTAGTGGTCGGCGAGCGTGGACGAGGTTCTAGCATCCTCGACACTAGACGGATTTTACTTTGGCGAATATGACAGTTGGCTTTCGTGGAGTTTGCTGAGATTTTAGAGCGGACAGTTTTATCAAATTTTACGGCATACTCTCCTGAATCGTCACGCGGTCCAAGCTTTTTCTGTGCAGTCGAGGATCCCTTATTAAATCCTTCTGAAATATGGAAAACCCTTTGTTCGGACGACTCAATGTCATTTGCGTTCAAATTCGTTCTGGATGATTGAGACGAGCAGAAATGACGTTTATCATCGATCGACCAATCCTTGTCCAATTGTTGTCGAATAATTTCGATACTAATCCTTTTTGAGCCTCTCGCTGTTCTAGGCGTGCCGATTAAACTGCTACTTGTAATTGGATATACTACTGAACTATATCTATTTATAGTCTCGAAATGATCACCCCTGTGAATAGCAGAATCATGCATGCTCACTCTTGAGACCTGTGTACTGCAGCATGGATTCGCAGAATCAATTATTCTCGTATCAACTAGTACAGTTTGGCCTTCGTTATCAATACGTCCATTATCACCAACGTCATTATTCTCCAGATAGGAACGTGCGATTGTGTCTGTTTCGATTGTGGAATAGCGTACAATCCTCTCACATTGAACAAATTGATTCCGGTACTGCTTCTCTGTGCATGCGTTGACACACAAACATTGTGAATCATTCTCGTAAACCCGATGATTATGTATTATTGTAGTTGACAGTATTTCCTCATTCTTTAGAAGGATTTCTTTATCTTTCGCAGTTTCTTTCGCAGAATCATTTAATCTCTCGTTTTGACTGCTGGCGAGACTATCGTTCGAGCAAGGTGAATAAAAAGTCTTGGATTTTTTACATTCGTCAGTGTTCTCTTCCTTTTCTTGGACTTGGTCAATAGGTTCCACTCTATTCCCGGCGTCTTTGCTTTCGAGTGAACGAGAAGAGATTCCTTGTTCCGGGACCGTATCAGAAGTATGAAAGTCCCGGCAAATCGGCACTCTCATCACCAAGAGGCATACTTTCGATAGTTTCGATTTGTTAATACATCTTGACTTGAGCTTAAAATTTATGCGATCCGACTGGATCTCACAGATCAGCTTTAATTCCTTGGTATCCGCTTGTCCGAGAATGTTATTCAAGAGAGTACATACATTATGAACACCATCTGTAAACTTGATTCTCATTAGACTCGAAGAAAATTCTAGTACAGTAGGATCAGCTTGGAATATTTCAAGCATCAAGTAAATCGGTTTGCATGGCAACTTAAGACGTCTCACTCTCAAAGGTCTAAGCCGCGCTAAACAATGCCCATTCTTAGGTATTGTTCTATATATGGAGATCCTTAATCTCGAGTTCTTCCAGTTTTCCCGTAGTGGATGGATACGATATGTCAATGAACTTTGTTCGTCACCTCTTCTTCTATGCCTCGTCTGCCTAGAACGTGCCTCGCAAACTGTTATCTCATCCTTCGGAGGAGAAAGTTGGAAAATGATTTGCTTCTCCTCCTTCCAGCATTGTAATGCCAATGGATCGGAATGATCGATATCTTGGTAGCCCAGGTTATTACAGGTCACGGCTCTCTTACAAGATCTGCGACGATTTTCCGAAGAGGTACTCGGGCACAAGCCAATTCCCATCCACAGATTGCTCGCTCCGCTTTTCACGATACTCTCGGAACGCGTGCCAGTACACGGTCTATTGTAATAGATTAATCGTTAGGGAAATCAGTTGGATCAATAGAGTTAGCGACCACTGATTTACATTTATCTGAAACTTACATTTCATTATCAGGCAATCCATACCACCGTTTATCTCTAATGCAACTTGGCCAATTAACAGTTTGGCAGGAATTTTGTTTGTTTATAGAATCAAATGTATCACATATACTAGTAATCCTCTTCTCTAAGCTAATCACGTCGACGAACAGTGGTAATATATACTCTTGAATTGTGGAGGATTTGTCTTCCAGGCACCTCATCAGTACAGTTATGAGATCGTAGAATTTGTACTTGATACGGTTTACGCAAAGATCAATAAGCTCATCTCGCCAGGTGGCCGCCAACTCGAAGAATACGTTCATATATGTATCACGTGCATATCTTGTTGCAGTACTTAATTTAACAGCTTTTCTCTTCAAACATTACTAAGCGGCTTTTGAAAACGGTTTATCCCTTTGCAAGACCGTTGAACGATTCGTACTGGCTTTCTCATGCTACAACACGTGCTTGGCCATGACTCTGATTCGCAGAATTTAACTTTCTCCGAGTGACTTAACCTTGCTTTCATGTTTATAGTTTTCTTGCTAAAAGAGTGAAGTTATTAAGAAATCGAAAGGGCATGTAATCCAGTAAGTACAACGTTCATTTTTCATCATTTGCGATATGCTTGTTCGGCCTGAAAATAACATTTGCGACATGTTTGGTTGGCCCTAAAACAAGATTTCTAGTACATTATATCTCAGTCAATATGTACATTAAACAATTATCGCGGCCTTTGCCATCTACCGCTGTTACCTGAACGATCTGACTTCGTTAGCTCGGGCGGGCCGCATGATGGCTGGATTCGGGCGCCAGCAAATATGCTAATATGCTTCCCTTCGCTTTAAGTGCGCCACCGCGTACGCCAAGGGTCCTTTGAGAGGACCAGCCTTGCATTGAAAAGAGAGACGCCAGACGGCAGACGATGGATCGTGGCGGAGACATACAAATTTGTATGGATTGAAATGAAATAGTCCGCGGCAAAAGAAATTCCAGAGAAATATCCACGATGGAATTCCATAGCATTTCGCAACGAAGAATTTCCATATTTCACAGTCATCGTACTTTGCTTGCAGTAAACTCGACCTGCTACAATTATAAAAATCCTAGCGTTCCTCAAATAGTTTAAATAATCCTACCATAGTGGTAAAACGAGCAATACAGAAGGAAGGATTAATAAGAAATGAATGGTCAATTGCCTTATCACGACTACAATATTGATGAATGGAGAGCAGTAATATTACGCAGGGTCTGACAAGAATCCCGGAGAAGGAAAAATATCTCAAAAATAAAGCACCCTTGAGAGAAAAGTCTGAGAGAAAAGTTGTACTGCTTTTAAAGATGTATCAAACGGGTATATTTATATTCTATTGACCTTGATTGGAAAGGCCATGGTCATACCAAGATCAAAATAAAATTCTTAATTGTAACAGTAATTTTTAATTATACAATATTAAAGTTGACGTCAATGCGCTTTCAAATTATTCCTTTACGATCTTTTTGTGGTGAAGCTCGTGCGTGTCCTGATAAGCTGTCAAAGACGTAGTCTAACCACTATCAACATCATTTGAGGTAAACCACGACAGGTACCATGATCAGACTTTACACCACATTGTTTGTATCGGTGGGTGTGCATGTGTGGGATGTTCAATTTGTTCGTTAACTGGGTGTAAAATCCGCTCGTTTGACCTCCACCTGGTAGACGACAGTCCTGATCGGGATAATGCTGATGCTCGTAGCCCTACACCTTTGACAGCTCGTCACTCAAATAGTCTTACTACTTACTACTCATCATACAAGAATCATAACGACCA
Organism: Ectemnius lituratus; assembly: GCA_910593735.2. NCBI lineage: Eukaryota > Metazoa > Arthropoda > Insecta > Hymenoptera > Crabronidae > Ectemnius > Ectemnius lituratus. The sequence goes on from OU343034.1 coordinate 19,580,210, forward strand.
ATATTTCAGAAACGTATCGACGGCAACTTTAATACATAATGATACAAAATATTAGTATTCCCTTTAAAACTCTCATGTTGATCCAAATAATATGTTCCTGGTCTTCCACCCGAAAGTTAAATCCGTATATCCGTTTTACGTACATATATGGAAAGATATGTAGAAAATAAAAATATGTAATGAATGAGAGAAATACAAATAAAATGAAAAATAAAAAGAGTGCTTGAATGCAACATTAGAAATCAACGGATAAAGTTTTGTTATTTCTCTTTCTTGAATATTTTATTCTCGCCAACAGAGGTATTCGAGTAACTTTTTGCATGGAAAAATCCGCACATGTCAGCTCGCCAATACTTGCATCACCGGTTGATGACGCGACTGTAGGCGTAATGCATGCATGCATATAGCAAAAGGGCTGTAAGAGCGAGTGAGTGGGCGATGAAGGAGGTGTACGAAAAGCATCAAGATTCAAGATAGAGATCTAAGGCAGGTCCTAGGGAGAAGTACGAAATGAGGAAGACATTGTGTGGTGCTCCAGCGTGGAAAGGCACAACGGGGATCGGAGCACCGGAGGAGAGTCGACCGATACGTCGGGAAGGGTGACGAGAAAGAGAGAGTGGAGTAGAGAATGAGAAAGAGAGGGTTATATCCCTATTTCCGAGATCCAGGGTGAGACGGCTATAGCCCATTCACGTAGCAGCTCCGTGGGGATCAATACTCGTGACGCCGAGACAGAGCGTAACAGCCCTACGCCACCTACGCCTCGAGCACACCACACCACCCGTCGCGATCCAAAGATCCTCTCCTCTCATTTCATCTCATCTCATCTCATCTCATCTCATCTCATCTCATCTCATCTCCTAGTTGCCAGCGGCAAGAATCAGCCAGGACTGCGGCTCGATTTAATCTGCTGATGAAAAACAATGTCTCCGTTTAGGTCCTCTCGCGTAACGCAAAGTTCCATGAGGAGTTTTGGACACTGGGACTAAGTATCATAGAACACTCGAATGAACTTAATTCAGACCCCTTTACGTAAGAGCGAGAGTAAACCAGGAGACGTCGATCGATGAATACCAGCCACCCTGTACAATTATGAGGACTTGACCTCTAAGGAGAGAGCGATTACCATGCCACCGCATTTATATCTCTCTCCAGTGTTCTATTATCGTACGCGTCGTCTTGTTCCATTTATATAGATTAAACAATCTCGGTAACCAGATCCTTGATATTCCCGAATGGGAACCCTCGAAGCTCAGAAGGATGCCTGAGACGATTGCAAGGATCACACTGGACCGTTATTATTAACCATTCCCTGCCATGTTGGAGTATACAAACGTTTTGACCAGGAGAAATTCAAATCGTACTCGTGACGATTGACTGTCTCGGTGCTTTTCAAGCTAGATGGACGTTGTATAAAGGAATATTTGTAGGACCTAGCCTGACCGAATATCCGCTTGTAGATTCGTATCGGGCATAATGCGAGCGGAAACAGTAGTGCACGCAAAACTCTTCCAAACATTATTAGAGTATACGTACAAACGAGTACGTGTCTACGACTCGTGCTTCCGCTGGCACGTGGCTTGCGCTTCCGTGAAAGGGTGGACATCCGCCCTACTCTCCATCACGTGTGACGATGTCGATGTCGATATTGACGGTGGTTACGGCGAGCATTTGAGGCAACAATCAAACGATGTTAGTGTTACATCATCGACGGGCAAGATCAAACAAGTCGAAGTAGAAAATCAAAGTAGAAAGTAATTTCGAAGAAATAGAATAAACTGTACATTTATTTAAATTAACTCCTTGACATACAATGACAAGTTGGGATCGTTATTCATTTCATGTGCCACTCTGGACTTTTGCGAGTTTAACTTGTCAGAAGTTTGCAAATAACTGTTCAGTTGAGCAAAATTAAATATTATTTCTCGGACGCATCAAATTCCCTTTTATTTGTATGTCAAGTGGTTAATGATAAATAAATAAATAACTAATTAATTAATTATTAAGCAATTTATAAACTAATTTATAAATAAAATAAATGAATATAGACAAATTTCGTAGAAACGTCGAAGGGCTTTTTGTGAATTGTATTTTATGTAAGTTTTGTCCAAATCAGGGTGTAAGATGATTGAAACTTCCCTTGTTTTGCAAGATAAGTAGCTTGCCTGTGAATGTAATATGTCAGTGTTACACGAGAATTATGGTTTAAGATATATACAAGACACACTTAAATTTCACTACATTAAACTATGCTGTACTACGCACTAATAGATGATTCATCGTTCATATTACTCCAATGAGCGTATTAGGTGTAAGAAGCATGCAATGCACCAGTGAGTTGTGACTTGGCGAACTTGGGCGGAGTGATAGTACCAAGCCAGGCGAAACTGAAAAAGTGGTGGACGGGAACGGAGAACGTATATATCTGTGTTACAGTAGTAGAAGGCCTCCTGCAAATTGTCAAAGTTTCGCAGGCTTTCGAATTGATTACTGTCATGGCTCATCTACTGAAAAACTTCAGGTCCAGTGAATAACCGAGTTGGTGGACCTCTTCTTTCGATCTAGTCGGTGCATCAATGAAAAGAATTGCGAATGTTGAATGTGGCTGTTGATGGTAATTTGGCCCGGCCGGCTAAGAAGTGAACTTCCCCCTAGAATATATTTCTCCCTTACTGGGAGAACGCCGCACGCTGCGCCACGGTACGTCGCGACTTGGCTTTAATAGTCACGCGTCAGGAGGCGTCAATTACGTGGGTTGAAAGGAGGGTGTGGATGGCGCAGAAGGCGAGAGCCAATAAACTTTTCTCGAGTGTGTCGCTGTTGCAACGAAGTAACCATAGACTACCTGGATCAGTTACTGTCGGAGTAGGGGCTCAATATTTAAATGCATGCTGGAAAAATTGGTGTTTGTTCCTTCCACGTGGTTAAGCTCGCGATATTAGGTAAAAGAGCTTTCTCAACCGGTCGATTACTCCCGATTATATGGGCTCAAGCCGATTGGCACCATTGGGTTGGACCTCGCTTGCTTCGGTCACTCTGAGATTTATTGGAAATGGGAAACAACCAGGCCAGATGCAGCTGCTACCCCACAACGGCTCATCGTCAGTTAAGCGGATCACCGATTACCAGTCCGTGAAAAAACCCTCTCCTGGTAATTCTGCACTATCTGACGAAACTCGAATTTTAAACACAAACTCTGTTTATTTCAGCGGAGTGTGTGTATTTATTTCAGCGAAAAGAGCACAGAGAGAGAAAGAGCTTTTCGTTAAATTGTTTGTATTCCCTTGCAACAGCCAGGTTAACGCAATAGAGGAAAGCACTCTCGCCGCAGTGAATGCGAAACACAGTAGGAATTCAATATTAGAAATCGAGTTATCGGCCACACAGCGAGAGACAGTTACTAATGGACGTTTATGTATACGAGCGTAATGAGAGCTAGGGGCCTTTTGATCTCCCGAACCCCTCGTGAAAGTTAGCGACTCTATCTCGTGCTTCAGTTTTGTCGATGGTGCTCAATCACCACAGTAGAGTACGCGACAACCATCGGCTTTTAATTCTCCTCGATATCCATTCTCTCTCCCATGTTCTCTCTGCCCCGGCTTTTTTTTCTCTTTAAGGTTCCACTCTAAAATTTCCACTTGCTCAATAAATAACGTATTACAAATCCGCGCATCATCATTAGTTCGCTTTTCCATCGGAAATATTTATATCTATATCCCCATTTCGGAGGATTACAAATAATACCTTTTTCCTATCTCCGATTCGTTGGGTTTGAGTGGATATGTTAAGTGTCGATAAGCGGTTCAACCCGATCTCTGGCATCGATCATTAGGCCGATTCATTGAAGCTTAATAGCGTATAGCATGATGTTTCCCAGGATCTAAACAGCTTTTATCCGGTAAACAGACATGGCAAAGAGATCTCGTTAATTGCGAAAAGAGGCCGCACCGCGAAACGGGAGCCCCACAGGATTCCCAGATGACCTCTACACGTAAATCGGTTTTACGAATGTGGGTTGCAGAATAAAGAGGATAGGGGAGTGGGGTGGGGCCTGAACGAAGGGGAAAAGCCGCGTGGAAAACAGAGATCAATACTTCGATTCTGGCCAAGACCGCCTAACGCAGCGCCGTTTACCTGATACAACTGCGAAAAACGCGCCTGCGAATCGGACCCGGTCTCGCGTCACCGCGTTAACAAGGAGAGATCTCGAGGATATTCTTTGACCGGTTCAACATCGCCTACTAGATACTGCTTGGTAAGTTACCCCAGCTCCTTTTCTTATGTATGATAAATGCCTTTGAACCTTTGAATCAGAAGTATTGACTAACAATCATTTGTTGGTAAAAAGAATAGAGGTCCATCTGTAATCTTCGGCAGAGAAAGATATGACGATGCTACAGACGGTCCTTCTCTCGATACTTGGTATCACACAGGCATCTATGTATTTTCCGCAAATTAAGGTAATATTTTCGTTCCATTTTCATTATTCCCTTTGGTTAAGAGGTTCCCTTATATGTACGATTATTTGCTTCTTGAAGGAGGAGCAACTCTTTGCAGATGACACTCTTGTCCGTGAACTGATTAATCAAATCGGAAGTGAGTTGGCGGATGTCGCCGATTCATATCTCGGATATCAAGGCAAACCGAAAGAAATTCCAATAGACCTACCCGCAGATTATGACGGCTTGGATACTCTGAATCCCAATCCCAGTATTCGGGACCATGAATACCTGCAGCATAGTACACTCTGGAGCCATCAGCGTATAAGTGATGACGATTTGAAAAATGACCGGCATATAGTAAAACCAAACATAAAAATCATGAAAAACGAGAAGAATCCAAATGGTCTACCCGCTTACTGCACACCGCCGAACCCTTGTCCTGCCGGTTATACCAGTAAGTGATTTTTGAAATTAACTAATGTCTTTGTCGCATGATCTTATAATACAATTTGCGATGTGACTGAGTAAATTTTCAACAATAGCTGCGAACAATTGTCTTATGGAATTCGAAAATACGGCTGCCTTCAGCCGAAACTACCAAAGTGCACAGGACTGTATGTGCGATACCGAACATATGTTTGATTGCTCAATCAATTCCGTCAATGGGAACCATTTGCCGAAAATGCATATTGAGAATTCAAATTTCAATCACATCGTCGATCAATTTCAGGTATCGTCCTTTCTAAAGACTCATTTTGGCTTGAATGTCGAATTCATTTAATCCGCATGACTTGTATTTTAGGAGGACAATCCCTTTCTCTATGGAGAGAAATTGCCAATTGCGGCCAAAAAGGGGATAAATGTGTTGTATTAAGCTTCCCTGATATTTCTATGTGTTTTAAAAATGATTCCTGCTGGAGGGCACGTCCCCCAATTCGGCATATCTAAGCTTCGAACAATGGGATAGGCAAGAGGTGGAAACTTTTTTGCAATCAACACCATCGCGGTATTAATAACACAGGGGATAGGACGCAAGTGCGTTTTCATACACAAATGAATAAATCCAGTGGCTACAAAGATTCAACGCGATTGCCACTTTATCATGTTGTATTTCTTTGTGGATTGTTTACATGTTACGAGAGTTTTATTAATTCTATTAAGATCTATCATAAGATAATGTCTGTGCCAACTATTAAGATTGAGCAGATGAAGCCTTATGTTTTTTCTTATATTGGCAAGAACATTACTAAAAACTATAACAGCAAGAAATATATGTCTTAACAATTACTTATCATATTTTGGAAGCGACCAACCAAATAATGACTTTATTTACAAATACAAATCAACATAGGTGACAGAACAAAACTGCACTATATCAGTCATTTTCTCTCATCTTCTCTTCCTTATCCATCCACAGCTGATATAAATATATAATTTCACTATATATGCATACAAAAAATTGACAATACTGCTACTGTTTCCTAAAGCTTTTTAGTATTGGGTATATATTATTCAAGGCGTCTTGCAGTTCTGTCCGGTGTTTCGCACCTAAAAATCAGTATAAGGCACATTGGAAGATGCGTCTTGGTAAGAAACATAAAGAGGATAAAAATATATCTCAGAACTGACCAGTCAATACCACTTTTCCATTTACAAAAATGAGTAGGACCACCCTAGGTACCACCATTCTATATATTAGACCAGGATATAACTCTGGTTCGTAACTGGAAAACTGACCATGCATATGATTCAAATTCTCTAATTTGATTGGGAATTTTAAATCGCAAGTTGCGACAATATTTTGTATCTTAAAGTTAAAGAACTTCACCTAAAATATCAAGTAACATGAAGAAATTAGCGTAATGGTTAGATAGTTTTGGACACAGATGTCATACTAAGAAAAAAAATATATTGCCTTACAGGAAATCCCAATTTCTGTATTATTCTGGCAAACTTCCTAGCAGCCAGATACGAGTCTTCCTCACATCTTGCTCCAGTGCAGACCAACTTTCCAGAATGGAAGATCAATGCAGTTGCCCTTGGGCTTCTAATTCTCATTATCAAACCTGTAAATCTTGCTGGATTGTACTCTGAGTTCCTGGTTCTTGTGTTTATATGCATTAGCTTTAATTCAGTGCCCAGGTTGACTGTTGATACAACATTTCTGGGAAGAGAAAAGGAACCATATTATGACACAAGTATCTCCCTTAGTTGATGTAATGCAGTGCACTTACTGTAGGCATGGTTCCAGCACTTCTTTCGTACTATTGGCAGGAGTCAGTGGAATCATCGAAGATTGTGGATTGACATTTTGGGATGTGCTCGGCCGTGGTACACTGGTCTAAAATTTAAACGCGCGAGAACATGTGAATACGTGGCGGCAGATTTACAATAATTATTGCAGACTGTGTTGCTTTTTGACATACGGATTGCGGGGGAGCCATAGATCCATCCTCCGTGGCATTTTTAGCTGGGTTGCCGAGCAACCTCTTTAGCTCGTGATCCTCTTGTGCGACAATAGCCATTCTTCGAATAACAGTATCAAATAAATACAAAATCCTCCCGGTCACATGGACCACCGACCATTTTGAACACTTTTCTCTTGAATGCTTTTATACTCTTCAGAGACTTTTCTGTCACACTTCCTTAACACCGTTGCGCCACCTGTATCGGAATTGCTCCAGCTAATCCTAGCAATTTTTAATACCGATATATTTCTTATTATCTTCCCGATACAAAATTGCGTTAGTCGGCAAATGAGTCATTTTACATAAAATGTTTCAAAATTCGTAATTTTCACTTTATAATATGTTAATTGCATCATGCTTGGCATGATATTTATTTCTAAGATGATAAAGAAACACGCTTTTCAGCGGATAATCGTTTTTAAAACTTTTTATTTAGACTTTGAAATACATATATTATTACTCCATCCTATATAATAACGAATTTCATTTTATAAACAGATGTCATAGAAAATATATATTCACTGCGGTATGTTTCCGACTGTTGCCTTGAATGCTTTGATACTGTGTTTTATTGCTATGTTGCTAATAGCAACGATACAACGCTATATATGCTCTCGGAACTACAAGCTATGTATATTTAGGAATAATAGAAAAGTACTAGGGACTGCTCAACTCTTTATTGCACAGATTAGTATTGTTTTTCAAACATATGTGAGAATGAGTTCGATATTCGATAGTGGGGACAATCATCAAAATCTCATTATTTTTGACGCTTCGAAAAACGAACGAAGACTGAACGAGGAATTCAAAGTGCTCCAGAGAAAATTGAAATCCAAATGGAAGTTCATCGAGTATGTTCTTGTTACCTTCTGTTTGGGTCATATACTGTTGAAAAATGTGTTGTGTGTATTTTAGAAATTCTGATGTCTTGTCTGAGGAGTCACTATTAACTGGGAAAGTATTAGTGCTACCCGGACCAAAAAGTAAATTTACGGAACTAGAAATGAATGCCATAAGATCTTATTTGAATTCGGGTGGAAATGTGTTCGTAATGCTCGGCGAAGGAGGCGAGAAGAATTTTAATACTAATATTAACTTTCTACTCGAAGAATTCGGAATAATGGTGAACAACGGTATAGAGACCAAAGCGTGATCACGAAGCCGAAACATTTACAAATTTGTAGGCTCCTGCATATTTTTACAGATTGCGTCGTCCGTATGAGTTACGGTCAAATGATGCATCCTAAGGAATGCTCGGTTTCACAGGGGTTTTCGAACAAGTCGATATTTTTGAGAAATCATAATGAATACACGTAAATATAATATGTAGCATAATGTAAAAGAACTTTATGCGCACTATACATAAAGTATGATCTTATTCCAGAGACATACATTTTGTATATCCATATGGAGCCACTTTGAATGTAGCGCAACCTTCAATAGTTGCATTATCCAGTGGAACGATTGCTATACCAACAAATAGACCTATCTGTGCATATCACTTGAATAACGAAGGCGGTGGTAAATTGTTGGTCTTAGGATCGTCTAGAATGCTGACTGACACGTATATTGACAGAGAGAAAAATTTCCTTATATGTGAAATGATTTTTGAATTTTTTGAGTCTCAGGATATCACACCAAAGGATCTACGTTCCGATGATATTGATGTAAGCGACTCTACTACTAAATTACAAATAGGGCACGCCCAGTACATTTGCATTGTTTCTCCTATAGTTTTGGGAGTATAATTTTGTCCCAGACGTAACGCAACAAGCAGATAATCCAAAAGTCTGCACTCAAGAGTTAGATGTAACGGACAATGTTCGTGACTACACAAAGCTATTCAAACAGAACTTTTATTCAATAAATTTGAATATGGTACCGGCATGTACCAAGGCTTTTGAAGCATTGGGTATAAAGCACGAGTCCTTGAGTTTGATTCCACCTCATTTTGAGGCCCCACTTCCTCCTACAGAAGCATCTGTGAGTGTACACTGTTCTAAGATGTACTTAGCACATCCAAGTAGCAGAGTAATAATTCTATGGTCACCATATGTTTTCAAGGTATTTCCACCGAGTTTCCAAGAGCTAGCACCACCAGCCCTAGAACTTTTTGACTTGGATGAGGCATTTAGCTCTGACCTTTTAAAGCTATCACAATTGACAAATAAATACATGTCTACGAGAGATCTATCAAGTGACATGGAGCTTGAGCATTATACTAGGGAATTCGGAAATATAATCAGAGTAAACAATACCGACAATGCGTCTGCTAAAGAAGTCCTCAATTTTGTGTTTCAAAATATTTGCAGTTATAAGGCGATGCACGATTAAAACATAAGAATTCAATTTTTGTACTTGTAAAATGAACGTGTAAATAAATATGTAGTCATAATCGAGTGTGTTACAAGTGTATTTACATCGGTTAATTTGATCTTCGGAATGTAATTTTAATCTATTGGGTTTATAGATGCGTTAACAAATAACAATTACTTTCTAGTTAGACGTATCGTTTAATTTACTGTCGTCACCATCGAAGAATTCTAATTACAGACCAGGTAATACAGGAAATTGCACGGAAATTGATTTGTGGTTGATTGCGTATTATCACAGTACTGCTATCTGCCGGTTCCCCAGCACGTCAACCCTGACAGCGAAGACCATTGCGAATCGGAGTGGCAACCAACGATGGCAGCAAAGTGTTCGTTCCAAACAATAATCTTGTTGTGATAAAGTGTTTGTAGTGAAAGAATATTAAAGTGTTTTTAGTTAAACAAATTATTGATAGTATTATGATGTATAGTTTCTCGGAAAACTAGTGCTTTATGCCATAGGAACAAAACGCTGTGAAAGATGTCGGTTTTCTTCGTGAATGCGTAAGTAAGCAAGCAACCACTATAGTGAAGAACGATAGGTTATTCAGCTCGAGCAACATTTTACAATCGTTTAACAAATTACATAATTATTCTGCAAAAACTGTATGTTTAATGACAACCTAAATACTTACCTGGATATTCTCCAGTTGATGATTGTCTTTAATTGTTTAGTAATCAAGATAGTGAAGTAGAAGGAGATTCCAATGGGGACCTACAAATTGCCTCACCAAGCAGTTCTGAAGCCCAGCAGGCCCTGGCTCAGTTCTGGCCGAAGGTTATGGATGAAATTAAGAAAATTACCACTGTAGGTATTCAAGGATATCTATGTTGTCCTTCCTAAGAAATTCGTCATTATCGGTACATTCTTCCAGATGGATTTGAAAACACAATCATTGCCTTTAGCAAGGATAAAAAAGATAATGAAATTGGATGGTGAAGTGAAAATGATAAGTGCAGAAGCTCCAATGTTGTTTTCCAAGGCAGCAGAAATTTTTATACACGAGTTGACACTCAGAGCGTGGGTGCACACAGAAGATAATAAGAGGAGAACACTCCAAAGGAACGATATAGCAATGGCAATAACAAAATACGATCAATTTGACTTTTTAATTGACATAGTGCCTAGGGATGAATTGAAACAAAGTAAAGCGCAAAGTGAAAGCACTGTAAGAACCTCTATGAACTCCGATCAAGTTCACTATTATTTTCAACTAGCGCAACAGCAAGCATCTGCTAGTCAAAATGTACAAAGTAATACTACAGCTACTCAACCTATCCAAATAGTACAACCCTCTACAGGACAAATTCAAACCATTAATATTGGTAGTGCAGTAGAACAAGTACATGTTTTTTTTGTCTATATATTTATGAACCGCTTTAGTATACGAATATATTCAATGACATAATTTTTATTAATTATAGGATAATAACACTACGAACAGTACACCAACTGTTACTGTACAAAGTCCACAGCAATCCACCGGACAGCAAATCATACAGCTACAACAAGCCCAACAAACCCCCACTACTCAAACTGGAGGGATACAAATCGTGCAACAAATCGTGACACCTAGCGGCGAAATCCAGCAAATACCGGTATAATTATATATCTTTATTTTTGCATTCTTTTTATTTTTTTGTTTCATTTGTTCTCGACATATTTGCATTTCGTATCCATGAATTTTCACTGCAGATACAGCTAACACCACAGCAACTACAAATGATTAGAATGCAAGTACAAGGTGGGAGTAACCAACCGATCATAATCCAAACTGCTCCTATTCAAGCTCAGCCGCAACTGATACAAGTTGCGCAAGGTGCTCAAGCGCCAGTCTTTCTACAAGCGAGCGCGGCGGACAATGAGTAAGATTAATGAATGTTATTAAATGATATTTAATATTAAGTAATGTTTAGTACAGCATTCGTGAATAGAACCGAACCAACCTTGTGACATAAGCTTGTATCGTAAGAAATAAACATTTTTCTAAATTATTTGTATACCCAGTGTCGTCGATGATTAATAATTTTCACTCACAAATATACATAAATGCAAACAAATCCATGCTTGGCGGCCCTTCTCCTTTGGGAACCCTTTCTCCTTCGCATCAACCATCTACTTTGCTCGTTTCAAAATCGCTGAACATTTCGCATATCAATACCTTCCACGTAAAAGCGGACCTACCAATGGTTTGTGAAAGTGACCTTTAGAAAAGTCGATTATCTTTCGGAAATCTTTTCAAGGACGGACGTGTATTGCGAATCTGTTATAAGATGCCGATCGAAGGGTTGTCACTGAAGCGAAATGAAGTGAATTGAAGCGAAGTAAAGTGAAGAATAAAGATAAGCAGCCAACGTGAGATGTAATCTGACTCGTACGTCGCGTTCCTTAGCCGCTGGTTGCTTCGCATGGCTGAGCTTAGGACTGGCTGGTGCAACTTGTATTATGTTTCACGTTGCTGCGGTTCTTGTCTGGCAAGTCCCGAGTCTCGAAGCCTTCAACAGGCTCAAAATGACACGCAATAATAAATATGTTCAAATATATTAAGCCATTTACTAGTCTCAGGAATCTGCGCCAGCCGGTCCTTTATACACAATGAAATCGAGATTAATTTCAATAATATTCAAACATAAGGGTCGAAGCAAATTGCGAAATATATATATGTGTATACACATATGTATTATAAAAACGCAAAACAGAACTTCCTCATCTTTATTACTTCGGAGATAAAAGACGGTTTCGAAGGACGTTTGCTTTGAAATACTGCTGATCATTTTGTTCAAACAATATAAAATGTTCGAGATACATAAGAATGGGTGCTCGAGAAAGATATATATCTTACGGGTTGCCGCGCGAAGAGATGAAGACGTCTAAGCAAAAGTAGATCGAATGCATATCTTGAACAGGGTGACCAGGACGGAAAGAGGAGGGAGATAAGGAAGAGCAAGGTATATATAAAGAAGATGGTGGCACCTTTTGAAATGCTTTTATTAGGACGGAACAAAGATGTGCTCCATTTAGTGACGTTACCACCATGGTTCCCGTTGCCAGGGAAACCATGTGCACCCAATGTTGCAGTCACAAAAGCGCCTCCCGAGAATTGTAATTCTTACTTCGGCAAGAAGCCGTAGAACACTTCCACCTCGCGATCTACGCCACTGCTTGAATACTCGGATTTCACGACATGTTTACAAAGATCCTAGAGATAAGTTGAGAATGGCCGCTGCAGCCCCATGCCTCCTCCATGGGTGTAAGGTGACAGCTGGCTGCGCCTGCGTTACATGCACACAGGGTGTCCAAGGAAAAACTTGCTCCCATATTCATAAATTAGTATTCACCAATATTATCAGCTACTCCTAAGATACTCGTTCCACATCGCAGTTATAATTCGATATTCGATGAATAAATGGAATCAATTATACGAAATAATTAATGCACGTCTCAAACTTTTGTTCAAGTCCTGAAATCGACAAACGTGAACTGATCGTATCAATATCTCTTAAATCTGCCAATCATTCTACCCGCGAATAGCCATCCGATTTTACTTGCACATATAATATATGAGATGCTCCGATTCTATAGGAGAGATGATAGTAAAAGTCTACCTGGAACCGATGAGACCTAAGGTATGAGGTAATTACTTGACGAGAGGCATTTTATGGCACTTTCGACTTCTCGCGTTGGGCCAGCCGCAACCTGGTGACTGGTGACTGGTGACTATCCCCGGGGTGTCCACTTCGGCAGGCAGTAAATAATCCTGGGACAGGGATGTCACTTTTGCGTGCGACACACCCCGTATATCCTAGGATACGGCGGTGCACGGTGCTGTATTCCTACCAACACCAACTTCCTCGTTGTCCTGTGGAGGTCTCCCTCTCCCGCCCCCAAGCACACATTCAAACGTTAGAGAAAGAGAGAGATATCTCGCTTACTTAGCTCGAGCTAACTCACTCGTGGGCACATCTACGCATGTGTATGTGCTTATTCTTGCAAGATCGTACTTGACGGCCATACGCCATCAGAGAACAGAAAAAAGTTCCTTTAGCCAAAAAAAACGAAGTTTCCCTTTTACCATCGTCTCAGTATAATAACCAATTCCTAACTGACTGACATCAGTCTGTAATTGAAATTAAATCTGACGTCGTGTTCTGCGTTCGTAATCTACGAGTAGCCTTAATACAGAGAGAGATCAATGTTCACTAATGGCGAGGTGAGAAAGATGATGCTGGTCCATTTTGCACGTACATATTGTAGCTAACCGTCGGAAAGCAAGCGAATGTCCCTGGTCTCGTACACTCTTCCTAAAGTGTTCAGCTATAGGTCCACATACTTGGGTGGTCGGACGCTTAGGTATGTATGTACCTACGTGCATCGCCCCATTTGTACCCTGGAGAGGAAGACCACAAGCCTCCCGCATACCTCGAAGCTCCGTTGAAGTTACGAGCCCCTCGTACTTTTATTGTTGGTACAGGACGAGGATTGGGGATGCGAGGCCGCACTACTTTCGCGCCGGGCTTATGCAGCGTCACATCATAAAAGTATTAGCCCTCTTTTCCGTCCCCTTGTTCTCCAGCGGCGAGGACTGTTTCATGCTTTGGCCAGCCCACGGGACGTCGCCGCGCCATGCCTCCTTCACGTCTCTCACTTTATTACCTTCGATCTCGGTCGAACGACGCCTTGGGAAAGTCCGCGACATCCATCCCACGTAATCCTCGCCTCTCCTCTTCGCCACCAGATATATACTATATATATATATATATACATATATATGTACATATATATATATATTGTATTTGCAGACAAGGGTCGCTAGAATGCGTCTCGTCTTACCCCGACTGAATGCGACTTCCCAGGGAAGTCGCATTTCTTGTCGAAAGTGCCTTCCGGTATGCCGTCAATACGGCTGCCCTGAAGCGATACGAACGGAAACTGATATGACATTCTCGAAAAAACCGATGACTCTTCTTCATAAAGTGCAATGCAATGGAAAAATGTCTTTGTTTGATTAGATATTTGAATGAAAGGAAAAACTACTGTTACTACTAATTACTGATTATTGATAAATACGGAGTCCCTTCACAGTTGGTGTCAGTCCTTGTGCAAAAGAATGAATTCACTGTTACTAGGTACAATGGACCGATTGATATCGACTTAGAGCATCCAAGTGGCAAGGATTTCCCATTCAGCAATTGTTTCGGTGACGAATGCAACTATACCCGGAAATGAATGGAGGCAGACGCAAAGTGGTGCAGTATTATGACACGATAAATGATCCGCAGCAGACGATGACGAAGCTAGATAATAGGATAACGTAATGAAGCAAACGATGCACATTCTGTTCTGTCGAAGAGATCGACTAATTGTAAGTCAGAGAGATTAGGATGATCATTAAATGCAAGTTGAAGCAAGTTACTTTTGCAGGAGAGTGCTACTTTTACAACCTCGCTTTTGCAATCTTCTCCTTTAATTCAGCGCAATGCTAATGAAACGAAAGTGCGCCGGCGGTTTAAGTTGCCACCCTTGTCACTCTCCACTTTGGACATTATAGTCGAAACATTCAAGCTCGTGCCAACGTCACACAAATTCTGCTAGAACCAGACGACAATGCGAAAGTACTTGAAATTCAAGTGGCCTATTTGGACTGCTGAGAAAAAATTCTAACAACTGGACGAGAGTAATCATTTACATTATTCGTTTTAGAAAGGGTCTGCCGACTTAGAAAAGCCAAACGGCATCCTTCCTGTTCAGTATGAAGTCATTGATGACAAGATATTCTTAATCTACTACGGCCACTTTAAAGTACGAACGAAATATATTTTGACGCGTGGTGACAGAAAGAGCAAACATCCTGCGCCACTTTTACCGCGTGTATACATATAATCGATGAAGCGAGGAAAAAGAGTGGAGGGATACTCGACTTCCAAGAAACCTGCGAGTATGACATAGGATCGCCAGACCTCCCGTCAGGAATTCTCTATCTCCGATAAAGAAGCGCTGCGCACAGCATCACGATGCAAAAGGACTAGCTTGACGATCGTTGTCGCATCACATCTCCACGGCGCGTATGCACCTGAAAACCTGTCCCATACTGAAAGAACGGTGAGTTACGTCGAAGTCGACGTGCGTTGGTGCGTCCTGCCGATCGGCATTATAAAGCGGCCGCGTATGGCATATTGGGCTCTCGATCTATTAAAACTGGCGAGTAATTATCAATTAGTACAACAGCTCCCGAAGATCGCAGGGGGCAATATCACTGTAAGGACCACCTCCAATGCGTGGGGTTCGTATCGTTAAGTTCTTATCCCTGAGAATGCCAAGCATTCTCCTTATCGAGATCGGTTGGTAGAGTCTCCCAATTACTATTCCACGGGAGGTCGTTCTTTTCGAGAAAAAAGAACCTGTTCTCCTGTATGCACAAGAGAAGATGAATGCCAGCAATCGGGAGAATGGACGGAAGCGCGTGTGTCGACTTGATCTGGAAGAAGGAAGTGTGGCAGAAGGTGACAATTATTCGACTGGAAGGGGCTGGAACCCCTAGTCTCCGGTCTACGAGCAATGAAGCTATCCTCTGTGATCATTTGAATGCTCTTGCTTCTAGTTCCTTCTCCCTCTATTACGAAGCCGAAAGAGCGAGAGGACTAGCCGGCAGCAGCCATCTCCGTCCGTCTAATTAACGAGCGACCTGCGAGCGTGGAGCAAAGGGGAGGGAGCAAGAGAGACAGGAGTGCGGAGGGCAGGAGCTTAGTCGAGAGTGGAAGGAAGAGGTGGCGAGCGAGAGAGCCAGGAAGGAAGAAGCAGGAGCAGTAGAAGGTGCAAGTGAGCAACCGAGAGGGGAAGAGAACTAGCCGGGTGACCACGTGACCAACGGGCGGGGGTGGCAGGCGACATTTCGCATGCTCAGAACTCCACAGGCTGCAGCATATCGCACACCGAGAGGATACCTTACGCACGGTAACAATAGCGCGGCGCGCGTTCGTGAGTGAAGCCGTCAAAAGTTTCTACTGCCGGAGAGTTTGGATCGAACACCTCTTAGTTGTGCTCGCACAGCTTCCAACAACTCTGCCTTGCTGAAACCAACCGAGGAATCGCGACATCATCCGGCAACAGTAGCATGTAATTAATTACCCTACCACCGAAATCGCAGATTGTCTGCTAGTCGGTAGTTTACGCGACTACGCCTTTGTCAGTCGGTCGCTCTCTCGGGGTGGTAGTACCGTCGGTGATAGTGCATTCCCGTCGGTAGCACGATGTTTTCGTGGTTGTGGAAGAAGGTGCGAGAAAAGTGAGAGAAAGAGAGAGGGTGAGAGCAAGAGCGAGAGAGGCTGCGCATGACATACTCTGCTCTGGCAACGTCAGGCGCGGGCATTTGCATCCAGCAATTACAAATTACCTGGATGGCGAAGGGATGACGATGCTACTAGTGACGGGAGGGAACGGTGTCCAGCTTCCTTGATCCGTGAATCGACGGGCGAATAACCCCGCTTCCTCCACTGCCAACACCGGACACAAGGTTTGATTGGATGCTTCTGCGTATAGTAGACTCAGGCTTCTTCTCGTTGCTGAAAGTTCGGGCCAGATTGTGTTCGCACAATGATCACAATAGACAAGATATCATAGCACAATGAATCTAACCT
Source organism: Ectemnius lituratus (assembly GCA_910593735.2). NCBI lineage: Eukaryota > Metazoa > Arthropoda > Insecta > Hymenoptera > Crabronidae > Ectemnius > Ectemnius lituratus. The sequence goes on from OU343034.1 coordinate 19,597,127, forward strand.
TCAGATTTTCCCTTAAGTTTCCTATCAGTTAGATCGACACAGTACATTGCTTTATGAATTGAGTTGTAGTGCTTTGCAAGAATGTCGCGACGGTTACGGATGACAAAGTTTCGAGAATGATTAGGAGACGATAGAAATGTAGGGATGAAGGAAAGTAAGGTATAAGCTGTCACGTGGGAAACGTGCGGCGATGCGCGCTTCATGTGTGTTACTTAAATTGCTAAATAGAGAGCAGGCGTACTACGCGTCCACGCAAATGTGCCCACACATGCGAAAACGTCATTATCAATTGAGCATGCGTAACTTATGCATCTCATTCGGCTTGTTACCAGTAATGTATTTTAATTGGTCGACCACTATCCAGCACTAGGCGATACGAAGCCTTTAAAAACTGGTAGTGTAAAACTGCCGCCGAGAAGAACGTCGAAAGTTCCTAAGCGGATTTTCCCGCATACATAGAATAGAGACAGACGATACGATAGTCCCAAGAGCGGCGGGATAATATTTTGCAACGAGGATTTGCAGTTTGCCGTGCTAATCCCCCGGGTACGGCGAGAGCCGAGACCCGGGAGCCGAGCTAGGTCGTTTCAGGCAAGAGCCTTTTGTCTTCACCGCCTGTAGCCATTCTACTTTATTTTTCCGGCCTCTTCTTTCAAACGTAAGCTGACCGCTCTGAAAAGGACGAGTGAGTGTCGTAGATGGAGTAAAAGGAGAGAGGAAGATCTAAGCGCCCATTCCTCTCGTTTCGCTGCATTTCTTCGGACAAGAAACTTTCTTGCGAGAGACACACTTGGCATTTGTTTAGATAAGCCGCTGCTGCGCCTTTCCGGCCATTCGTCTACTTTTCTCATTTTTCCCGGTTTCGCTCTCTCAACTGGAGAACAAACAACACCGCTGCTTGTTTCCAGGGATAATACAGACCCGTCTATCAACTCATCTTTGCCCTTGTTACTTCCGCATAAGAAGCATAAGAAATCATTCCCTATTCAAATATCCGGAAAGCATTACCGGCTCGTTGGAATGCCGAAGCCAGGTATTTGTAAAGATGAAGCTCAACATAAAGCTAACTTGATTGATTCATCCCCTTGCGCGATCAGAGTTCGTAACTGTTAGTAAGCGCGATGAGCGTCGCTGGAAATAATTGGATGGATTCCGCGCTTGATATTTTAATATAAACAAACCAGACTTTTCCTTATCCCGATTTTATAGTATGTCACCAATTCCGGTGATTAAACTAGACTACAGTTTCAAGAATTGCTGGAGATTTTTATCGCTCGGGAAGAAATTGAGATATTATTTCATAGCCGGTGGAAGAAAAAGTAGCGCTCGAAACTCTTTAGAAAGCGTGGGTAAGCTAGATGTTCGAGAACCGATGCGTGAACCAGATACAGGCGTATTGGATGGCGAGAAAAAATCGTGGTCAAGCTCGCATTGCAAGTAAATAGATGAAAACGCAATCTGGACGCCGGTGTTTCATTACTATACCGGCAGTGTGAAAGCAGCCTTATGCAAGAGTTCCTTATACATATGAGTTCTGAGTTGCACCTATGTACGACGCGACGGTAAGGGCGGAGCGCGGGCAGATAGTGACTTGGCAACATAAAGAATACATAATGTAAAACATAGCGAAAGGAGATTTCATTGGCTGGCTTCGAAGGTTCACGGTGTACGCCTACTCACCTGGCCACTCCACCTCTTCGACACGCAATCGGCAGGCAATGATGATGTTCACAAGATCGCGTGCCCTTTCACAGCTTGCCAGGACAAGACGCCTGAAGAAATTCGATGCAATCTTTTTCCGATCCTTTCTCGCAAGAAGATCTTACAATTCCATCTATTTATACGCGTTGCTCTCGTTGCAATATTTCAAATGCAATAGGATTAGTATTGACGTTTTACTTTTCAATTTTGAATGTTGAATGAATTGGGTCGAGGTTCAGTTTAGTAATCGCAAACAGGTGGTTAGTCATTTAGTTGCTATCAGAGCTGTCTAATGAACAATCCGCTCGATCCATTCGTGTTTCAGACAGAGTGATATGTTAACCGAAGATAATGACCCAACAAAACCAGCAGGGGTTTTAGAGAATGCTGGCAACGTGTCTTCATCAACGGAGGCCTCGGTGCAGCACCCTCGCAACACGAATAATGGTATCCTATCCTAAAAGCCAATTTCAATCTTAATATCGATACATTTGTAGTTATCGGGTATCTTATAATTAACGACTGCAGTAGGAAACATCGAAATGTTTCTCTCTCCATTCGTATCGTTTATACCAGCCATCGGAATCTGTATAAATGCATGGAATACGTATCAATTTTCATTAGAGACGGAAGTTAAAAACGAGGTGCAAGATTGTCCAGAGAACGATAGCGTCCCTGGTGGAGAACTGTACATCGATGAGAGCGCCGAGGAAAAGGAACAAGAGTACCCGGATTCTATGGAAAAACCAGACTATAGTGCATTGTATGAGGCGAATCAATATTATAACAGGCATGTATTCGATTTGCTGATAATTGCGCTTTGTTGTAAAAAGATACGCGTCCAGTGAAAAACTGAAATTTTATTGTTCACCTATTGTTATCGCAGTTTATTCAATTATGGCCCGAGCACAGGAAGTAAAAACACGACGGGCTTGCAAAATTCATATTTAGGCTCCTATACAACACCGAGCTCGATGTCGCAATATTCGTCATACGCTACTTACAACAGCGGCACGGCAAATTTCCCCAATGTATCACAGAATATATCATCGGCATCCCAGGTATATTATAATAATTACTTACCGAAAGTGTCGCTGTCAAGTGCAATAATAGTGACTTTTCTCTTTCTAGAAGTTGGACTATAGCGCCTACGGCAGTAGTTTGTATGGAAATGATAGGGTACCTTTGCAATATTCTGGTTACTACCCGATGCACGGTTATCACGCTACCCCAACGTCCTTCAACGTTGGCAATCTTAATTTCGCTGGTAATATTTTAATTGAATATATACTGATTTTAAAAACCGATGGAAATACATATGTGAAACATATTGATTTTAGCAGCATTCCCGTGTGAAACATGTTCAGTAACGATAATTTCTCTGTCTATCAAGATTCAACGAAATCAGCGCTAACACTTGATGCAACAACTCACGAAGCCAGCGATCTTACCGCAAGGGAAACCGCAAATATCGAAGGTAACACTATTTATGCGTACATTTGTGCAACAAATCCATCGGAAAAACAGAAAGACCTCGATTGATAAGACTAATAATTAACAATTTCGGGCGAACTTTCCAGGAGCCCTTGCGAAGCCTTGCAGACGCGGAAGACGCCAAAGCGGAAGTGGGAACAGTATTGGCTCGGCGGATACGACGGAAGCCGGTCCTGACCGGATATTCATTTGGGATCTTGATGAAACCATAGTTGTGTATCACTCCCTACTCACAGGACACTTTGCGGCGAAGCACCGCAAGGATCCCAATGTCCTGATCCAAGTAGCATACAGAATGGAACAAATGATATTTAATTTGGCTGACACCCACTTCTTTTTTACTGATATTGAGGTAAAGTTACTTAAAATTATGATAATTTTGGCACTGTTCACTCATGGATTATAATGATTAATTATGCATTTAGGATTGTGATCAAGTGCATATCGATGACGTTTCCTCTGACGATAACGGGCAGGACCTGTCATCTTATAACTTTGCCAATGATGGTTTTCAATGTGCTTCGGCAAATAATGGTATATGCCTGGCGTCTGGCGTGAGAGGTGGTGTCGATTGGATGCGAAAGTTAGCATTTCGATACCGAAAGATAAAAGAGATTTATAGTAATTACCGTAACAATGTCGGCGGTCTCTTGGGAGAAGCGAAGCAAGAGCAATGGTTACAGCTTCGATCAGAAATCGAAGCATTAACAGACAATTGGCTTACAGCCGCCGTTAAATGTCTAAGCCTTATTAACAAACGAAGCCACTGTATTAACGTCTTAGTCACGACCACGCAGTTAGTGCCTGCCTTGTCCAAAGTGCTACTGTTCGGCATCGGTGGAATATTCCCCATCGAAAACATTTACTCCGCGTCAAAAATTGGTATGTACCTCTACAATATATGATTTTTAAATATGGACAATTCTGGAAAATAGTGTCTTATTCGCAACAATTTACAGGAAAAGAAAGTTGTTTCGGAAGAGTGGTTGCAAGATTTGGTCGAAGATGTACCTACGTAGTGATAGGGGATGATTCGGATGAGGAGACGGCAGCACGAGCGCACAATTTTCCATTCTGGAGAATAAATAGTCATTCGGATATACAATCATTGCACAACGCCCTGGAAATGGGCTTTCTTTAATGTCTGAGGTCAACGACATAACAGTTCGAGTATATCGTTAGCCGAAAATTAGAGAGTGATTTCCATAATTAAGTATTGGTGAGCAGATGAAACCAATACAAGGGTCGAATAATCGTAACATTCCTATTATTTATCAAGATAAATACTTAGATTCAAGGTTGGCTGTTGTTCCTCATAAGTTGCCAATAATTGATGGCTCCATTTGTTGACCGGAAAGTACGATCGACTGGACCAAGGTCCATGAGTGACATAAAATGAAAGTAACAAACGAGAACAAAGATACAACTAAAACTAAGTTTATACATTATACACATTGTTTTAGTTCCAGCGAAAGTAACTTGAAAGTGAAACGAAAGTAACATTACGTAGCAGTCATTGACCGTATATATATACATACATATATCATTTGTGTACTTAAACCTACAAATTTTTGATTGGTTTGTAGTATGTAAATCTGAGAAACAAAAGAGGCATTAACAAGTGTCATTGCCCTTGCATAGTAATACTATAATTTCTTTGCGAACATTGTCAGATTTTATGACATTTCCGGCGACCGGGTTATGATAACAGTTCAATGTGGTACATACGTTTTAGATCCGTATTTAATATTTGACATGTGAGTAATGTGAACTAGATATGTACAATCATCTATTTTCCAATCGTTCATATCAAACCATCGGTGAATGTTCGTGTTTATATTCCAAGGACTCAGACAGAGTACTATATATACATGTATGTTCCATAAGCCCGCACTATACAATTTTCTAAGTTTTCAAGGATATTAAGATCGCGCAAATCGTATTTTCGAATTATACAGAACTATATTGTAAAACTGATAATACAGTAATTATTAATGCAAAGACACGAGTAGCACAATGGCTAGCCAATGTTATCGCCGTTGACTGTAAAAGTGATTTATATACGATCATTGAGTATATACGTATGTACTCATATCTTGATATTAAAAAAAGCTTTGAACATGCTAAAGTTCAATGTTTTACTTACTTTGCTAAAAACTGGATGAAGACTAACTTTTTGCAAGCAGTTTCTTACTTATTTTATACAAATCAATTTTCCTTATTTTTTCACCTTAAAATCGTTAGCGTAACACCACAAATTTTCATCGGAATGCCTTCTAAATATTTAAATATTCATAGAAAGCGACGTTAGCCTTTACCAGTAGTACAAGAAATGAAACATTTCGTTATATAGTTTTATCATTTAAATGACAGCATTTATACAAATGTTGAAATATAAGTGAACGAAGCTATGCAACTTTTATTAGTTATGTGAAGTAAATTCTTTAAACTGTTCCAATGAATCTAAAATAATGCTGTGTAGCAATCTGGAAGCACATAATCTGAAAATCACACATATTGCAAAACATTGTATGAATACCGTTATATATTTATTCCACCTATTGTTTTACAGTATTTACGTACGTCATATCAACATGTCATATTGTCGTAACAGTTTCATACATTATTTTTATAAAAAATACACAATTCATACTGCTGATAGCTTCTATTCATATTTAATGTCTGAAAACATAATAATAGAGAGCTTAGAGAAATTGATGAATATTCGCGTTAAAATTTAACTGATTCTCCACACAGTTGTTACATAGTAACGTATGTTGGAGCAGTCAGTACGCCACAGTTGTTATCTTTTTGTGCCATCAGTATGTAGCCATCATTACCCCAATAATTAGACCACGAATTCTTTATTAGCCAGTAATCTTTACCATTCAAATTACCATATCCTACAGCCAAAACAGCATGATCTAACGACATCTCCGAATTACCTATTGAAAGTGTAAAATTAGATTTCTTGTTAACTTATTTCATTATCCATGGCTTATGAGTGAAGCACTTCTTAAGCGAAATAATACATACCACAAGCTGTATCATAGTACACGCCATGGGAATAGAAGGAGAACGTTTTGTGTGAGGCGTCAATAGCGACAGAAACTGGACCATGTTTAGCAATGGCAACTTTCAATGCATCTGCACTTCCTGATGTAACATTAACAAAGCCCTTCATTTTTGCTACGAGTGTGACGTTATTTATATGGCAATAACCATCCTACACAATGAGAGAGAGATATATATTTAGTACTACACTGTTTTGATAGTTAGTATCGATAATAATTGTGTTTCCAATACCTGGCCCATGTAGCCACCATAGTCCTCTTCGGTTGGCAATCCACCATGCTTCATTATCCATTGATAAGAACGATAATCTTCGCCACCGTCACAACCATTGTTTCCATAGCCCCATGAACAATCGATAAGAGCTTGTTGAGACAAGCGTACTAATTTTCCATATTTCATGTAATATGCCCCCTCAACTGCACCCGTAGTTCCAAAACTCCAGCAAGATCCACAAACGGATTGATCTATGTGGAATTGAAAGTAGGCGGATACATTCTAGTATATCTTTTCACTACTTGGTAAGGTTCAATCTACTTGGTTAACAATTATACTTATAACAGCATACCTTTGACTGGGGTAACAGCACCATAAAGCCTCCAATCTACATTATCTGGTACCGCTGATACTTCTTTTTCAATGTCATAAGGGAAAGGCTCCCCACCATTATAGCCTGGACTATACTGCTTGCCTCTGAGTGCTTTTAACTCAAGTTCTGTGCGATCTGCCAGATGATTTACATCCAATTGATAACCCAAGTTCGCGCGATTAATAGAATGAATCAATCTAAAGAAATAAACTACTTTCTGATCTATGCTATTAAAGTTCTCTCACTAAAGTTGTATACAAACATTTGAAATATACCTCATATTTTGTCTGAATATTTCTTTACGCTTCATATGGTCTAGCTCGTTTCCATAACTTTTACCATGTGCTTTTCTGAATGTGTCGAATGCCACATTTACATGCTCGTCGTAATTATGAATGAACTCGTGCATTGGATTAAAGGTATAAATATGCTTGTCACCAGGGCCAGGAAAGCTGACACAAGTAGCATCTAAAATGCAAAGATAGATTATATTATTTCTCTGCAGAGTTGCAGTATAGTCCACACATATATATACGTACTTTCAGCTATTTTAAAAACATCAGAGCTTGGTGTTTCAAAGGAATACCAATCATAATCCAAATAGTAATGATCGTAGTGGGAGCCTAAGAGACTGTTAAAACCCTTCATTTCATACCTAACTGGAATTGGTTCTTTCTTTTGAGGTAGGTATGGTGATTTCTGCAATTTGTACACAACCATGATTACTAATAAAAACCACGTAATACATAATATGAATCAGTTTATAACAAATTGAACATAGTTTAATTAATACCTTATACCGTATCCAAAGTGTGTATTTATTTTTTTTCTCTCCAAACTCTTCCACAAGCCTCCATTTCTCACACATCAGACCATTAACCATTTCTTCTCCGATGCACTACGACAATATTATTGCTTAAAAATAAAGATTTAATACAGCCCTTATCAGTAACTATCTTAACTATACCTCCATTCCGCTTGTATCAGGTACAATAGCCTGTGGAAAGATTTTTATTTCAAGTGTACCATTCACTTCCAAGCATGTTTCTTCATTCATAGCAGTCTCTGTGGTAATGGGAGCAATCTTGATACTTCTTCCGAACATTCCTTGATGTGACAATTGAAATGTTTTGACCATTCCTACAGAATTGTGAAAAAGTTGGGTTTCAGTGCTACTTTCTATAATATAACATGGTCTATGAAGTTTTAGAGACTTTTTTAGTACCTCCATAATAATCAATTCTGCTTGATCCACTCATGCCATCATACCATGCATAAAATGGCTCTCTTATCTCCGCGTATGGGATATAAAGAGTTCCTCTGACGGAATATGCATTGCTAAATGACGGGGCCGTCACTTGAGCACTGCAAGATGCTCCTAAAGAATTGATTATCTCAGGTTAGAGGTTAATTAAAGAAAAACATTATGGTCAGATATATCTTCTTACCTAAAATTAGCAGCAGAGTACAAGTTAATGTATACATTTTGTCCCTCCTGCAATAAAAGCATTCTCATTTCATTTCTGGCAATTCCTTATCACTGCTTTGTTGATAACATGCTGACCTAACTTGCATATATCTAATATATATATGTATATATCTATGCACGCCATAATACATTGTTTGTTCCAACCAAACAAAGAACAAATGTTTTATGTCACCTATGTGTCTATATTATATACGAGATACGAGATATGAGATGCTAGCAGATAAAATTATAATTATATTTGAACTAAAACAGAGTTAAAAGTACACCTGAAATGTGTGATAACAATGAATCTGTTAATTTGTCTTACCGTGACGAGACTTCAATTTTGTTCTTAAACCTCCGTTGTTATTCACACTCTGCTCTGCGACATCAATTATTTAAGACTGCTTGAAAATCGTTGAACAGTTGAAGCCTGCCCAACTGCGAATAAACCTGTTGCGTATGCGCATCGCTGTTACATCCCGAGCTACACAAATATGAACCAATACACATATGTACATATGGATCACATATGAGTTCCATCGCGGGAATTTCAATAGACGCTCGAGGATTTCTCTCTTTTCCTCTCCCTTTTTACTGCATTTTGAAATTGTACGCCAAAGATAATAGGAATATCGGGACTATAGCAGTTACAGCTTTTAGCAAGTTAATTAATGATGGTAAAGAAAGGGAAACCAAGATATGGGATTGCCCCTCTCAAATCATATGAATACTCCGAAACGTTGCTCATTCGGACATTCCGGACCGTAAAACGATAAAGTAAGGTACCCCTGGTGGACACGTGCGTCGGCCCACTCTTCTCAGTAGAAATTAAGAGAAATTGGAACTACCTAATAGTACTCCAAAAGGTATTCCGAGGATGGGTTATTGGGGTAGGTTTTTCCCGAGGTTAGCGATCCGCTGACCGAGGTTCGGCTTGTCCCACGTGTTCATCAGAAGACCGCGAACCATCCACCAACCACCGCTTCGCTGACCATCTGGGATTGGTCGACGAAGACCAGGAAGGAAAGACTAAAGTTTAAAGGAATATCAGTTCAGGCGAACAAATGTTGACTCTCAAATAGTGACGACCAGTTAAAAAAATTATAAGTGCGGTAGCAGTTCAAATAAATAAAAATCAACTGGATTTTCGAGTATTCTTCATTTCCCCGAGCAGACAAGTCCTTAGCTCTCCACGAGTGGCGCGAACTCCCATTTCCTTACGAACACAACCATCGGCAAACAGCCGCTTATTACGTAATAGCACTGGCGGTATGTTGCCAGTACTTTTTATGTACTTTATGAACTTGTTGTTTTTTCAGACCATATCAGTACTGGAAGTACACGTTCGAACGCAGTTATGGTATTGGGAACTTTTTTCGTCTTCCCGAATCGTTTGTACCATCAGCACAATGTAAATATAAACAATCAGCTGTTGTGGTAAATTCTATCTGAAGAAGTTGTCAGATCCGAGCGATCAAGCTAGTAAAAGGATGCCGCAAGGTAGACGGAAAACACCGTTTAGCGGTAAAGCAAAGAAACAACAACTCCAAGCGAGAAAGCAACGACAAAATTTCACTATCCTTAGTGAGTTTCTGTTGGAAGATAGGTTGAACGACGTAAATTTTAAACGAATTAGAGTCAATTTTAACTTCATACTCTGTTGCTTTCAACAGCTGGTCAGAAAAGTGATGATTTAGGATATGAGGGAACGGTACAGAAGATTAACAAGCAACCGAGAGATGCTGATTCCTCAAGGAATAGATATAGCTTGCAATTCTTTCAAGAGAGCAAGGATGAACTTATGAAAAGAAGGGAATTGGCTAGAAGCACAATAGAATTCTTACCACTGAAGAATCAAGAAGTATCCGATGACTTCTTTCCACCTGGAGTGGACATGCCCAAGAGGCCACCTTGGGATTATAGAATAACAAAACAACAGTTGGAATTAAGGGAACAAGCTTACTTTACAGTAAGTATTATAAAAAGTATCATAGAAATATATTGAATTCTAAATAATCATGTATACTTCATTCTGTAATCATGTAGTTATTATCAAATGTGTCTCAAAAATATTTTCATTCTAAAGGAATACTTGAAAGACATGCAGAAGTTAAGTAGCATTAGCTACTTTGAGCTGAATCTGGAAACCTGGAGGCAATTGTGGAGAGTCCTAGAAATATCAGATGTACTACTTGTTATAGTTGACATAAGATATCCAGTCTGCATGTTCCCTCCATATTTATATCATCATGTTACTCAAGAGCTCAGGAAAGAAATGATCTTAGTTTTAAATAAAGTTGATCTGGCATCACCGGCTTTGGTAGTAGCGTGGAAAGAGTACTTCCAAACACAGTACCCAAATTTACATATTTTGATGTTCACTTCTTATCCAACCTATAATTTAAGTGGCAATAGAGATGAAACACAAGTAGTAAAGCAAAGACGTCGGAAAGGAAAATTGAAAATGGCTGCAGAAGGCGCCCAGAAATTATTGGACACCTGTAAAGATATTGTCGGTGACAAAGTAGACCTAAGTTCATGGCGCATGAAAATTCAGGAGGAGATGGATACTGAATTTGATATGGATGAAATAGAACCATCGGTCAATGTTATTATTGAAAAGGAAGATACAAGTTATTACCAACACGAACGATACAAGAATGGAGTGTTAACTATTGGTTGCATAGGCACTCCTAATGTAGGGAAGTCATCGTTAATGAATGCTCTAATGGGTAAGCTTTCCTTGGAACACTTAGGACAATTGCGCAGGAGCGCCAAGCTGGAACTCTATTTATAGACTTGACACATCCATAGGAAAAAAGGTTGTCAGCGTATCCAGGACACCTGGTCACACAAAACATTTCCAAACGATCTTTCTTACAAAAACTGTATGCCTCTGCGATTGTCCGGGTCTAGTATTTCCCTCAACTGTCCCCAAGCAATTACAGATCTTAATGGGATCCTTCCCAATTGCACAAGTCAGGGAACCATATACAACTATCAAGTATTTAGCAGAAAGAATAGACCTACCCAAAATATTGAATGTCAAACATCCTGAGGGTGATGACACATGGTCAGCAATGGATATTTGTGATGGGTGGGCTACTAAGAGAAATTTCATAACTGCACGTGCAGCTAGACTGGATTCCTATAGAGCAGCCAATTCTCTTCTGAGAATGGCACTGGAGGGAAAAATTTGTATTTATGTCTATCCACCCGAATGGGTTGCTAATACGGGTACTTATATTTTTATAATATACACCTATTAATGGTAGTACTTTGTCCAGATTTGAATGAATAGTTTTTGCAATTCAGATAAGTGGGAAAGCCACCCAGAAGTTGAGATTGTTAGGTGGATTCAGGCCAGGAACAAATGGGAGAACTCGGATGCTAGTGAAAGCAGGAAAATAGAATACTCATCGGAAGATGAGGAGAATGAAGAAGATGGTGGAATGAGTCAGAAGTCATCCAAGGACGATGAAGACGATGAAGACGATGTAGAGGAGTCGTCAAGTGGTGACGAAGATATACCTTCGGTAGTAAACAAATTCGCGGCCCTGTCTGGGAAAATGTAAAGATTTATATTTTAAAAGAAGCTTGTTATTGCATTCCCCAGAATTTTTTATTAATCCTGAAATACAGACTTGCCACGAAATTACTATACACATATTTACAACTATGACAAGGAATGGAAGTATATTTGATTACACTTTTAAATAGGGAGTTTCTCTGTAAGTGAAAACCATTCGTGTTGTATGATTTATTGTTCTACCGCTAGCAATGCTCGCCGTGCAATGCTCGCCGACATTGCGTATTTTATTGGTCCGCTATACAATAAGGGCATAAGAAAAGTGATTGTTGAACGTGTACCGAGTAAAGCCAACAGCAGCATGATATAGTTAGATCCATTAGATTCTGAGTTTCATTCCCTATATAATTCTTACATGAGAGTGTATGGAATACAGAAATATCGACTCATCGAAAAATATCTTTAGCCCTTGTTATCCGACAACTCTTTCTACGTAGATGTTACGTATTTTTGTCTACGGGTATGTTTATAATTGCCGATACGAATTAATAATGGTAAACGTACGGCATGTCGTGAAACTCTTTTGAGAAATATATCGAGTTAAATGCACAAGAATAAAGGCGACATGATTGCGCCAAAGAACTCTGTTATCAAAATAGTATCTTTTCTATACTGTTATATGTATGTGTCATAAGTTGCATAAGTACCATTGCTCAAACGACCGCTTAAGCACCCAACAATTTCTTTACCGAATATCCAGGAATTGCGTAGAAGAATAGGAGCATTAATACTATTAAGCCAATCACTAGTAGTGATTTTAAAATGGCCCATTTATAATTGTGCCAAACGATGTATTTGATTGATTTCAATGGATTGAGGAACCACATGAAAGACGCATCCGGTCGACTGTAAAAAGAAAACCATTGTAAAGAATTATGATATTTTTCTATATTAGAATTTCCGTGATTGTATAGAAATTGGTGAAATGAAGTGTAGAAATATTCAGCAGAATCTATGGAATAGTATTTTTTTATACTTAGGCTTGTCTAGTGGGTCCGGCTCGTTTCTTCCAAATCCCGCCGGGTTCTTCTCAGCTTCTTCTTTCGTCACTAAATGGATCTCGGCTTCGACTTTACCCTGAAGTCAGAAATACAGCGTGAATGATAAAATCTCCAAAAATGTCGATCGATTGATCCCATACCGTCAACTCCATATCTTCATTTTCTTTCTTCACATAAAACGGCCACCAAGCTTTTATTCTCTTCTGCTTGAATATGTTTACCATGGGTACTGAACCGTCTGTCTTCAGCATCTCTAGAGTGCAGAGTTTGCTACTTTTGGCACCGCGAGGGAACCGATTCAGATCAAGAGTGATAGCACCCAAGAAGTCATCGGCCGAAAAATGATCCGCATCCCAAACCTAAAGTGAAGTTCTTAGAATTCCGTATAGGAACTTTGAAGGGACTTTCAATAAATTTTGCAATAAATTTCCTCTACTTGTAATTCCAAGCGAGCAGGAATCTTGCACTCCGTCTCATCCCAACTAAAAAGGCTTTCTTTTCTGTTAATCACTATCTTTTCTTCTGCTACGAGATAATCGAATGGGTATATGAAACGCCAGTTAAAGTTCCCTTCTCCGGTTAGGGATCGGTAGTGAATGTCAGTAGACTGACAATCCTCAGGTCCTTTCAGCCACCTGCATGAATTTATGTTCTTCATTAATACCTTTCTACTCAATTCAAAAAGTCCCATTATAAATTGTATACTTACCCCTTAACATATATATCGCTCATTTTCTCGCCGGTGAAAAATGCATCGTCTTCCAGAACAACGTCATCTGTATTCCAAATGATGACCCTGAGCTCGTAACTCTTAGGTTTCCTTGGCGAAATATCGATAGAAGGACCAGGGGATGGCATGTCCATGGGGAACATGTCGACCCACATTTCTAACTTTCCTTGTTCAATCCCTGGTTTCTCGGGGTTATAAAGTGGTCTTGTTTCGACATGTTCGGGTACTAAGGCACAACCAATTCTGGGAAAGGCGTGCCATTGATGAAGGACAGCTAGTGCAAGATGTTCTTCCATGCCTGTTGAAAATAATAAATCACTTTCTCTTTTTAAATATCTTCTTTAAATTGATTTATGAATTTTTTCAATTCACGCTATATATACCTTTTGAATGGACATAGAATTCCATTTCTTCGTTCGACAGAGAGTACGTCTTCCTTCCAATCGTTACTCTTCCATGAGTATAGACTGGTCCATCGACTTTTCCATCCTTGCATAATTTTGATAGAATCTGAGTCGGTTTCATTGCATCCCTCCACTTGTTGTAGCCTGACCTAATTAAAAATCATGCAAACATACATAATAAATCTATCCATAACACAAGGTCCACATCATCCAGGATAAGAACTTACTCATCGTATTTCTTAGGAAGGCTACACGTAGCTCTGTGCCTGCTATAAAATCGATTCTCCAGATCGATCTTTGTTTCACCGATCATGTCGTCTGAACCAAGCAAGTCCCAGTCAAGGACTTGGACTGTAAGGAGAGAGTCCTGTGGGAAAGTTGCTTCTATCTCAAAGCACCTGGAAGAACATAGAAAGAAATAGTTCTCAGTCAGATTTATTCACCTTGGATACTTGATTAAAGCATTGTTCCGATACATACTTCCCGAAAACTGGATTCAGCTGCTTGGAGACATAATTATCTTTGTCGGTAATCCTCTTTCCACCCAGCTGCAATACAACGTAAGGATCTGCTTTGCCGTTGAGATCACATGGATGAAGATCGTTCGCTTTGACTATGTATACTCTGACCAATACGTGAATTGGTTCGCTCGAAGGTACACCTTGAAAGAAGCCATATTGTGGATCGAAACCCATTATCGTATGGTCTATCAAGTCTTTAGGAAGGGGCCATTTGTAAACTTTGAGGGCGCCTTTAAAATTCCCGACAATTCTAGACTCATCTTCGGTCTCGTCGCCAGTCTTCTTGCCACGATAGAGTTCGAAAGTATGTAGCCATTCTTTAAATTGTTCGAATTCCGGCTGCAATTCCAGCTCGTTTGGATAAACCTTAAGCAATGCAGTTTGCGAATATTTCCTTGCCACGTGCTTTGGACTTAGTTTTGACACGAAACGCTGTGTATTTGCCGTCGATTTCAATCCGAATAACTTCTTGCTTGTTTGTACGCCAGGGCTTTTGTCTCCGGACGAAGTGGTTTGATTCTGATTACCAGTTTCCTCCACGAATATTGGTATCGTGCCATTTGCTTGATTATGAAAATTGAATTTTTCTCTTCTGAGCTCTTTATTTTCTTCGATCATCGCCTCGATAGATGCGAAATACTTGGTCCACCAGTCCTGGCAGCCATCACCATCTTCAAATGGTGAAAAGTCGCCTGAACACAAATCCATCGAGTTCGAATGAGAGAAGAATTCATTGAATTATTGAGTTATTACAAAATTAAGTATACAATGCTCTTACCCATACTCCCATCGTTGGCCAGACTCTGCTTTCTCCTAAGATTCTGTTCGGTCTTGTCCCTCTTCGTCGGCCATCCGTGATCCAAACCCAGACTGATTATTGTGTCACCATTGGTCGCCTCAAAATCCACCAAGGATTCCGAAAGTGAAGCCTGTTGTTGTCTAGGCCTCGAAGGATCGAAAGTTAATGCTAAAAAGGACATGAAAACAGTTCATAAACACGAGTTAACTTAGGAAACCTTCATCTATTTCTTCTTCCATACCAGCTCCTTGTAGTTGAAGAAGATTCCTTTTCCTGTCCTCAGCGTCCTTGGCTCGTTTTGTCTGAGGGAAGTACATATACTTGTGAATGGAATTGATAGTATGTGTTCCAACGAGAGTATATCTTCCGAAACTCCTGCAATCAACCGCTCTGATAGTAAGTGGCGGCCGATAAAGTTCTTGTTCCGGTAATTCCAATTCCAGGAACTTGATCGGAGTATTAAAGTTTGGATTCTTCTTTGCGTTTGCTATGATAGACGAGTACAAGATATGTCCGGCGCACTCGACGTCCACTCTCGGTTTGTCCACGGTTAGAAGATGTACTCTTTTGAGATCGCGTAAACCCCAGAAGAGAACTTCGATTCTACAAGAAGGGAATTCATGATACAAGACTTATTCGTTCTCAAAAGGGACTATTTAATATAAATATATACCTATATTTGGAAAGGGTTGGCCGAATGCCAACAGGTACCGGAAGAATTGGGCCTTGATCCAGTAATTGCGGGATAGGCTGAAAGGCGACGTCCTTGGGATCAGGTAATGTTGGAAACGCATAGTCCTGCGTTGAGGGATGTTCGAGAAGTTCAAAGACTGCTAAGAGTTCGCCAGCTCTGGAAATGCCTCGGGTAATGTCGTACCACTCAAGAGACGGTGGGAAATGCGGAGGACTGTAAGGCTCTGAAGCCAATTTAACGTGAGGTCTTGCAACTGCTCGTCCGATGTACTCTGATTTCCCCTAAAACCCAATCATTCGATTATTGATTCACCCTAATGTTTTATCTTCATTGAATCAGTCTTGAACAATCATGTTTCGCGTGCAAGAGACTGTGCGCTTTAGGCTGACACGTGCCAGGCTTGAAAATACTTTCTGTTTTAGTATACGTGATTTAATTCTTTGTTAGTATGAAATATAAGGGTGAATACTTTAAAGCCTTAAATGTGGGAATGAGAAATGTAATTGATTTGGTGGTTCCGTCGGTGCTGAAAGACAAGGGTGAGACACATACATATAATGAGGTAGTTGTATCAAAAAACAGTTTTCTAGAGATTTTCTGTAAATTTTGGCAGAACAATCTTTATAAGGTTCTGCTATTGCTGGCCAAATTTCATTGGACTGGACCATGTCGTTCCTGAGATAATGGATTTCAGTTTTAAAAAATTAATTCCGTCTAATTCTGACAGTTTTTGCCATGTTTTTCACACTTTCCGACCTTTTCGGAAGCTGAAATTTGGTTTTTGCAAATTTCGGAAGAGGTCAGGCACTAACAAAAGTTTAGCCGACCGGCGGTATGTAAAGCGAAGTTAACAGTTCCTTCGACCAACGGCTGGCTTTTGGATGGTAAAGTACCGATAAAACTACTTCAAGGAGTTACGTTTTACCATAATGAACTTGAACGATACAAGCTTATGGTTACATTAATTTTCCATGGTATGAGAAAGATGATACAACGATCATACAATGAAAGTACGGAAAGATGCGAGTTACGAACATATCGTTGTCAATAACGCAAGCACAACAGCAGTGTAGAATTGATACGGTATAAATGTCGTATACATATCATATGTCAAAGCAGAGCCCTCATACAGTTTTATGTCCATAGCTAGAAAACGACTCTGCAAACAAAAACCGTGAATCATAGGAGCGTTGTCGTCGCCAGTTGTTTTTTTTTCAACAAATCAGGATCGAACTATTAATCGGTTGAGTAATATGAAACAGAAAGTTTGTACTATAACAGCACCAACTAATTCAAACATAACCTACCACTTTGTCCTGATCGAAGATTTCGATGACGATCGGGGGTGGATCTTTCTTTATTTCCTCCGCCGTACCGTAGATGAGAATTTCGTCGAAAAGAAGCAGCTCGTCCCACGTGGGGCTCAAAGTCTCGTCGATTACTTGAGTCGATTTGCAATATTCTCCGCATATTACTCTGGCAAATGGATCGGATAAACCCGAAGCATCGCTACCGATTAATGATCTGGCTTGATACATGTGGGCTCTTAGCTGGAATTTCTGAAAGGAAATATATAATGCATTGAGTTGTTCTCTTCATGAATTCTTGAAACAAAAGAATTCGTCTTACGTGCTTGTCAACATAATGTATAACAGTCGGAGGAAGTGCACGAGGTTTATCAACATTCTTCAATTCATGACCAATTCTATAACCCTTCGGCAAATCTTGAACAAAGTATTTCTTGTGTTTAAGAATCCCCAACCACATATAAATCTGTAACTTCGTTTGAATGGCCCAGCCTGACGGTCCAAATCTTCTCTTCCCTGGAAGCTATTGGAAAATTCCTTTCTTTGGAGATCCAAAGCTTCTCTGTGTTATCTAGTTTATATCATTTATCTAGAATTGGTGTTGACTTACCTTGAGGAACATTGTTTGCACTTTACCGCAATGACGACCGCACTCTTCGTCCACGATCGAATAAATTAATTCTCTTCCGGGTATTCTTTGATAGGCGACTCTTCTGCCAGAGCTGATCACCCAGATAAAAACATCTGGCAATGAATCTTGAGGCTAAAGCATATCTGTCGTGTTAATTAAATTATTATATTTAATGTGTAGAAATGACAGAACCGAAACTAACATCGTCTACAAGGAATTTCAATTTTTGAAGATATCCTTGGGCAGTCTTAAAGCGTTCTTTAAAACTGTTTTTGGTTACTATTGCTTTAAGATTCCTTGATAACACAGCAATGTTCTCCAAATCTCTCTGACAAAGTTTTGTTCGTTCTTTGTCAAGTTTTGTTTTACCAACTCCTGGTCCAGTCACACTAGATTTACTGATGTTCACATAACGATTGCAATTAGCACTTAATTCTTCGAGAGTGGATTTTAAAAGTTTCTCGCTTCCTGGATCGTCCAAGTGCATTTGTACCTCGGTCAATCCCTCTTCCTAATTTAACAACTATCTTTAGATTCCGACTTTCTCATTCATTGCAACAGGTTCTCCTTTAAGTTCTGAATAACTCACGAGTTTGTCGGCGATCTTCCCAATGATATTACTATTGTACATTCTTCGCCTGTAATCCGGCCAAACACTTCTCACGTGTAGACAGGGTTTGTCATCCCAATAAGGCAAGAAATAATAGCTTTTGTCATGTGTCATTGGCTTATTTGCCGGTGTCGTGCTTTGCCAGGAGCTACTAAGAACTTCCTGCAATTCTTCTTCATCCCCAGCAGTTCCTGATTTCGAACCCATATCACATACCTGGACATACATTTGAACTTTAAAGTTTCCATTCATCCAATAAAAAAAGTACTACCGTAGTGATGCCATCGGACCTTTAACACTTGCCACACTTATTTCCATACATTATCCAAAGAATACCCTTGTTCTGTTTATGCGATACTGGTACAGGCGTCAGGCAATGCAATCAAGAACTCACTCGAAAAGTAAAGTGATAGAGGAGGGAATAAAAACTTTATGAAGGTAACTGGGACACTTTAATGAATACGTAAGTACCGCCTGTCGGACTAAAGTTTCAATCCGTGCTGATCAAACAGAGGGAGAACTTGCCAACAACTAATAAGGTTTTGTTTGCAATAAGGAAATAGTCTTGTGTCACATATTTCTAAAGAAAATGAAACATCCGAAAAGCTAGAAACAATGTACCTTGGAACTTTCATTGTGACCATCGAGAGCATTTCCAGCATTACCAATCGATATTTCGAAGTACATGGGTTTGTCACTAAGTTTCTTATCAATCATAGTTGCATCCATGATAGTAGCGAATAGGAAGAACTCTTCGTTTCGAGCATAGGCTGTCTCATTAATGGGTACCGCGGGCTCTGTCTCAACTTCCGAGGGTGCTGTGTCCACATTGTCACTTATTTCCGTTCTGATCGCTATCATCAGCCTACACAAATTACAAATGAAACAAAGATTACTACATTCTATTTCCACCCTCTAATATACTTGGGAAGTGATGAAATTCCAATAATCATAGTCGAAGGAAAATAAAAGAAGGTTTAATAAATAAAACAGGATGATCATAATGGAATTTCAGAATAAAGCTAATAAAAATCTCATAAGCAAAGGATCAGAGAAACCTTGCTCGATAAGATATCCCTTCACCAAGGCCGGCGTTAAGGGTAGAATGCTCGTCAATTAGGCTGTAGTCCCGGATGCTTCCATAAAGGTGAATGAAAGCTGGTCCGAAAGTAGGAAGAAAGCCCTTTTCACCATCGTTACTGATCTGCTTGAGATCGACAAAGTGGGTGCCAATCACTGTCGCGTGCACAGGATCGTTGTCACACAGCTGGATTTTGATCCTTTGACAAAGAGGCGGAAACATCTCGGAGAAGACGATCTGCTCGTTCCATACTGGTGCGTAGCTATTCCTTTTAACGCTAGTTTTTCCCTGGATATAGAAAACAATATTTCTTGTCTCGCAAGCTCTTCGAAGTTTCTATTATAGACTGTTCTGAAAGGAGCGGAAGTTTCTTGACAAGACCAACCAGGAATTTCCGAGGCGAATGAAAGATTCGTAAATCCTACAGAGTAATATTTGTCTGTTCTTTTTCTACGCTACCCTTGACATTTCTCGCATTGGAAAAAATTCTTTTATTCCTTTACCCATCACGTTGAAGGGCACAGAAGGAATCCACAATACGAGCGGCTTATATTCAAGGAATTCTCCCGTATTACTCTCTGACCTAAGTAGAATGCAATATAAAAATACCACAACATGAACTTGAACTTAGAATCCGAACCGATCGTATATAGATTTCAAGTTACACTGTAGTTTCATTTATAACTCTGGTAAGTCTTGATTAAATGCATTGTTCTTCGTGTGCTTGGTTGAATCATGATAGTACTTACACTGAGTCCAGCGAAGGATACTTGAACATAAGGATCGACGAGATCCTTCACTTCTCCAGTGAAAGCTTTCTTCACATTTGCCATAATACTGCTGTTCATCTTAGGTAAACCATCTGCTCGATAAATCTTGACGATGAACTTGGCTCGTTGCCTCTCAATTGGTACTCCATCCGGAAGTAAGAGATTCCCTTCGATATCATCCTCGTCCTTCTCGCTCTTCGGTGGAATTTTTATCGAATCACCTTTCCCGATCACACAGATGTCACACTTCAAATATCCTTTCGGTCCTCCAGCAATGTCGTCAGGGTCAGTTAACAGGGCCCATTTATGGTAGAACTGGTGATCTGTGAATTTTCCATGATAGTCTGTATTTCTAATCACATTTGCGAGAAAAGACAGACATAAATAGAAAATAATGGAACAATCATATTATCATGAGACATAATGAGGTGATAAATGAGTTCACATGAACACACTCGACAGTATGGTGTCACATTTGCCCCAATTAAAATGAAACCTTGTGTACCGAGAATTAGCATAATCCCCTTTATCCACGATTCATTAGAAGAATCATGAAATTCGTAGAGTCAGTAATATGTGTGAGTGATTAATAATTTGGATTATCAGGTTATGATAAAACTGATCTTTTAGCAATTAATATTAAAACGAGGAGAGAGCACTGCTAGGTAGCTTCTGCAAACAGATACATATGTATACTTACTGCACGCTGGCGTTTTCGAAATAAAATGGTAAAAGAGTATGAGTGGGAGTCGAGGCGGTAACATGCGGCCCCGTTAAACGGCAGAGAACAAATCGTCCAAACACTTGAAAAGGGAGAAGTGCTTTTCGATAGGAGTGAGCATTTCCCTTTGACTGATTCGAGGGCGGCAGATATCGCGGCCATGAGATGAGAGAGAAGTGTACCATTCAGTAGAGAAAAAGAGAGGGAGGAAGTTGAAAGGTATACCTGGTTGCGCCCAAACAGTCGCGATGTCTAATTTAAAGCTGCCCAGCGTTAGATTAGCGCGTAAGAGATTCCGCGATTGCTGCACCTGTGTATGCCAGTAGAACATGTTCACTTGATGCTTGCTTTCCCATCTATCTTTTTACCCGTCTGTCCGTTCGTTCGTCGAAACGAACCAGCGGTACAAATATTGCAATTTCAACATAACTTTTCACTTTGATTTCACGGCATTCTATCTCAGACTATTCAAACTTTACATCAAACAAAAGAGAGCCACATTGTCGGAGGAACATATATACGATTATTTACTCCTTGAAACTCACTGATGTTGACGTTACATTAGCTAGGGAAAACTAGTCGAGGAATAGAATTCTCTTGATGCTGTTCATGGGTATTGTAGATGTTACAACATGACAGTATTTGAACATCTCGAACAGACTCGAACAACTATTCAAATAGAAATCGAGCAATCGTATAGGAATATATGTCGAGCTGATACTAACTTGAAACGATCGAAGAGAAGTAGAATTTTAATTGAAATACTTAGTTGTCGATTCGCGCCGTTCGAGCAGTCCGTTCTCACGGGAGTGCTCCTCTGAAATCGATCTAAGCCACTCGACCAAAGTTACCCTTGCAATAAAGCAGTAAGGATGAATAAGACAAGAGGCATCACTTACCGAAAGGTTGATTATTTTGTCGAAGAACATTACTGGTGGCATATGGAAATCGAAGACGAAATACTAAAATCACAAAAGCACAGTCGATTGGATTACTTTAAGTCATAGAGATTTATCTCAAGTGAGAAAAAGGACATACTTCATTGTAATAGGGGCAATTCGTCGACTCCTTAACGCTGGTATATTTCTTTTGATCGCCCACTTGAACGCACACCACAGGATCCATGTTGAGACCGGCAAGTTGTCTGGCCTCGATGATTGTTACACATACTTGATAGTCCTGGGCTTTCAACGCTGTCTGTCCGGAGTCGTTTGTCTGGGAAAAAGCAGGCAGTTCCCAGGAACACTGTATTCAAAGTCCAATGTAACACGCAATTGTAAAAGCACGCGCTTCTCAAGTACTTAGCAGAGTATTCTATTCAAGGCTCAAGGATTCCTTTTTCCAGCTTGGCTCGCCAGGAATTCCAATGAAGAAGACGAGCTACGTCTATCGTGTATTATAAATTGTTTTGTGCCATGAACGGTATTACTTTATCATCGAAAGTTATAAGAAATTTATAGATTTTCTGTATATCCATGAAGTCTTTTTTCATCGCAAAATAATTTTCCTTACATCAAAGTGAGCTTGATCTGATACTGGTCGGTTTATATAAAGAAGAGGATGGCGTTCTTTACTGTAAGAAATTCTGCAAGAAACTCGAGAAATTGAGAGCTATTGTTAGAAGAGGGATGGTTAGATAGAAGAAAGCGCGGAACTTCTTATGCAAAGTTCGTTATGGCCTTTTATCACCAAGAGCTCTCTGTCACTCATTCTCTTTTCTATGAGAAGTCCAGTTTTATATCTACAGTGTAGTTCCATTAGGTGTTGAGTTACGCCGTAGAAATATATTAAACTGAAGCTCTGAAAACTACACGACTTAAGGGAGCCTAGAAATACGGTGAGACAGGTGTACTATATTTCCCACAATAAAGCAAAGCTCGCATAACTTCACTTCAGTCTAGTACACACTTTCATTGTACGATCACTAATATGCAAATTGCGTTTGCAAAAAATACCCGCTTGACGTATGCTTGAATAAAGTATGAGGCGTTAATAGCAAGCATTTCCTTCCTGTGGTTTGCCAGCGTGCAAGACCCTACAGGTTGCATTAAAATTCACAGCTGCTCCACATCTTCAAAGATATAGATCGCTTCAAAAATGATTAACGCAACGGCCCATGCACACAATTTACCATGAACTAATTTTGCCATTAATAATACTACATTAAAGGACATAAAAAATAATGCTTTTGAGAAGCTTTAGATAATAGGAATCGTTATATACCTTTGGCTTTGCTTTTTTGCTTGGTTTTGCTGGCGTATCTTGAGGCTCGGTTGTACCACTTGCATGACTTTCGCAATCAGAGGCATTGGTATCTAAGGAAGTCATTGAATTCGTTCTAGAGGGTTCGTTCGATGTGGTGCAACAGCTGGAGTCTTGGCGATCGAGTAATTCCCTCGTCTCCGAAGTAGTGTCGCACGAATGGGTTCTTGGCGGCCTCTGCTTTCCTAGCTTCATAAAAGACCTCATACTCTTGAGAGTCGAGTTACGGCTGCAACATCAGACGACCCGTCTACTTCAGTTTCCTTTACAAATCAACACTTTCTTCACAGTATTTCTAGTATTCATGTGACCAAGCATCTCTGACCCCATTGTCGACCGGTTACTTTCATAATGGAATAGAAAGATGTCAGAATTAAAATTTATTTATGCAGATACTTTTCATGTAACTATTGCAATCTTTGCTATTATCTGGCAGATTACATAATTTCGTTATTCAACATTTGGATAAGTTGATGCATTTGTAAGATGTCAGTGTATATGTGTATAGTGACTGGTTAACTAAGTATTAGTGAGTAAAAAGGTAAAGGAGATTTAATGGGAGTTACATTCACTGAAAAGGTTGGAGGGTTGCTATTCTAATAAGCCGAATGAAATTAGCACAACTGTACGTATAAACTTCATTGATAAAGAAATCTAGTACACCGCGCGAATATACCTGTACTGAATAGATGTAGATAACCGTCAACATGCACGCACTCATTCTTGTTTCTCTTTTTATAAAAATAAATGTTATAACTTCCCCCTACTAAAGCCCGACACATTTTCCAAGCGTATTTGACACAATGCTGCAATTACTTCACGCATTCTCGCCTATTTTGTCTATTAACACGCTCTATGAACGGGACAGAACTGACATAATTAATTGAATTATCGGGAAGCTAATGAATTTGGAGCACGTGCGATGTGTCAATTAGAGATTGCATCAATTCACCCTTAGTGTCTGCGCGATGAAATGAAATCACGTCAGTGCGGAGTTTCGAATCTCGTTGATTATATCACGACATTATTATACTGAAATGAATGTTTCGCAACACTTGATTACCCAAACATTAAATTTCCGGTGGGTGACACTCAACAGATTGCTGAATACCTCCAGGAAACACAGTTATAGTGGAATTTAATTAGAAAAAAGTTCTACGTTTAATTCTCACTCAGTGAATATATTTCCTTTTTATTTGATGAATTTTGTAACACAAATTTTCTGTAGCAGAGGGAAATACAAGCTGCCTGCCAAAAAGAAATAATTTCCACCACAGTTTATTCGGAAGCAAAATAACGAGTTTATTTACCGAGTTCCACCTATAAATATAGGAATCTCTGCGAGCCATAAAATCCATTTGTCAAATATTAATAGTCGCTGATAATTATTCATGCGTTTTCATATGTAAATTCACTGATAATCCAGTGACGGGAATATTCCCAATATTTCAATAATAATACACAGAATCGGCCAATTAATCTAATTGCATTGTTGCAATAGGATTACAGCAATTCGAAATGATGTTCAATTGAAGCTGACATAGCGCAGTTTAAGCTATACCGGCTGATCAACCATTGACCTATTCCGCTTAACGCTTGCCGCGTTAGATTCTGTCAGATTTTACTTAGTATCGGGAAATTAATAAATCTCATTGGAAACTTATCGTAATTGACTTTGGCCGTAATCTATACTTTAATTCCATTAGCAACGGAAATACAAAAGATATCAAAACTTTCCATAATGATTTTTATCAAAGGAACAGGTGTTCGCGTTTCGTGCTACTAATTATTCTCGCTTTCCTGGACCAATTTCTCTTTGAACTTGAACATTATTTTGTTAAACTCTTCCTACGTGCGTCGAATTGTAACTACATTCTGTTCGAAGCAGATACGTTTTTGCCAGATTCACACACACAGGCACACACAACGATCGTTCACTTTGTCGAGCTATACATATATCTAGTCTGCACGAGTTTTTGTGCTGTTCGAAGCAGCCAGCACCGGGGATACAGATTAAAAGGCTCCTCTATTCGAGCACGAAATTTTCCGGAAGATCGCGTTCGGTCCATGGCGATTGAAGATATCCACTTCACAGATCAATAGTGAAAGCGATTTTGCAAAGGAATAAAAGAAGCAAAAAAGAGAAAAAAAAGCTATAGGATTCTATACTACTGTTAGCGTGTTGCTCATTTCCCAGTCGGTCGAAGCAAATGTTGCTATATTGAAAATCGATAAAAAGAACTTATGAACTCTATCTACGACTCACATTTGAAATAAAATCCTCTTACTAGAGAAAAAATTTAAAACATTTATTATCCATATTTTTGAATCTACGTACCTTTTCCTCTCCGGTGATTTGTCAGCCGTGGAGACTGAAATTGCTCTCTTCATAAATCCACGTTTCGATGTTTTTTCCGGTGTATGCCAAGAACCTCTTCTTTTTCCTGTGCTGCTGTTTGCCTGTTCGAGATTTCGTTCCAAATTTGCTATGTTCTGCTCGATGTCTATTAGCATTTGTTGCTCATCCTCCATAATCTCCGAGACAGCGTAGGAGCTACAGCTTCCATCGGGTGGGTTGTAGCGAATTTCGAAGCAGACCATAGCCTGCACATACCATTGAACCAATGCTTCCGTATAAGGTAAATCAGTGGTAGCAAATATTACGGGAAGCAACCGGTAATTATACTGTGGGCGTAACAAAAGGTCATACGACTGATTTGCTTGCCACGTTCAAAACAACGAAGCCTACGTAATTACCATGCGTCGAACGTAGATTCGCACAAGCGGATAAATAACCTCATCAACCAAAGCATACAAGTTAATCTCACGATACGTAAATTTATTATATATCATAAATGGATGATTTCAGTTCTTGGAATAATACGCCATAGATTTCTGTAGTGCCACCTTCGTTGGTTTTCCCAGTAGGGAAGCAATTATTTCCGAAATTGTCGTTAATTTCCCCAGCGGAAATGGTTTCTTCATAGTATAATTGAGTCTGCGTCGGCTGATTCCTCGAGTGAAATAGTATTCTGAATTGGGTCTTGCGCATGAGTTCCTATTTCGCCAGGAGCTTCGTCGAGGAAAATAAATACCATTTAGATTTCATTGGCCGGCTATGGAAAACTAACAGGTCAATGAAAGGTGCTTCAATTTCGTTGTGTAGCCAATGAACGAATAAGGTGATATGTTGAAGCGAAGTTTATCAGGAAAATAGAAACTAATTGTTTCTTCTTCAATATTTCGCAACATCAGAACGATGGAAAATTTCTATTATCGCTTTCATCGTTTACTGACAAATATCGAATATTTTATAAACTCGTAGAGAAGAACTTTGACATTCCTATGAAAGAGTCTTTTGTCGATTGTACACGATTTTTCACGCGTATAAATGTAGGTCGATTCTCATGAGAATGAAAGTGCAACTTTACTTTCGACACTTTAAATCCCGTGAGTCCAATAGAGTTCCATATCTCGAGAGTCTGTCCGTACCTTCGCACCAGCCGATTTCACTCATAGTTCGCGGCTTTTCGTATTCATGAAAACTATCTTATTATCGCCATGATATCATCCAAAGAGAATCGAAAGTTTTTAATATCGCGAATGGAAATGTCTATTACATAGACTTATATTATTAGACCTATAACACCCTGAAAACCTTATGTATCACTGATTGTTACTTTGCAAATGATATCTTCGATTTTCATAATATTAATATTTTCAATGGAAGAACAATAAATCGCTCTCTACATTTTTTTTCTATGTATCTCTCTTGTTTTCTTGCAATTTATTATAGTCTCTCTCCTCGTGTAATGATTCACCGTGGCTAACCATTTGATTGAACACTTGGGCCACGAATAGTACATTATGAAACTCCATGAAAGATGCTGTCCCGTATCTTTATTTCGCCGTACCACGAATCTCCTTGCGTGAGATATAAATATATAAGTTAAAGAAATTCTTCTGCTTAAAAAGTAGGTAATACAAAAAATCGGCGAACAATTCTAAAAACGCAATAGAAAAAACTGGGTGTTATTTGAGATAACATGAAGTTAGTATATCCAACTATAACAGAGCTAGTAGACAGTGTGAATTTATGTATTACCGGATCCCAGTCAATAGGCAAAGCACTCCTATGAGATTCGCGGATATTACCAGACAGGAATATAGCTCGGCTGGAATTTACCGTGGAATTATCCGGCTGGATGATGAGCTTGAACTTGAAATGCGCCCACGCTAATTCACGATAAAGTGGACCACATACCTGCGAGTAACCTAGCTCAATGGTGGCATTCAATCGACGAATGAGTGGTTGTGTAATGGTTGGAACATGTGGTTCATTATTCCTTCGAACGAGCAATCGAGATTGAATAGAAGTAATATTATTGTTTCAAATATAGTAGAGTTCTAAGAGTATGAGCACCCCTATGTCACGTAGTAGAGTATCGAACGCTCTATTATGATTTTTATCATATTATTAAACAGCATACCGGAAGTGGTTTATTATTAAGATCGACAAGAGCGTCCGTAACAGCAATTCTCCCATCTCGGACGACGGTCTGCAGTACTAATCCATATTTCGCGACTACTTTCTCAATTCGCAAGACTCCTCGGGACACCACTGATAATTGCACAACTTCCGTTTCCTCGATTGGTCTACCCAAGTTCCATGTGAAGCTCTGTAACAGAAAGTAAGGCAAGATATCTATTAGGAACTGTCAATCTACACCAATTCCTTTCAGACTGCTGTCTCCAGAATTCTTTTCTCTATCATGAACAGCATTTGCCACACTATCAATGCTTATAGTCTCTTAAATTGAAAGCGATAAAAGCTTTTATTAAATTGGTGAGAATATTTTTTTTTCAAGTCATTTCATTTCCCAGATATTGGGCATTGCGGCGTAATGCAGGTGAGAGGGAACAATAGTCGGGCGCAGTGGGAGAGGCGAGAGCACCAATTTGTTCTCTGACAATACGTAGAATATTACATGGCACTGTTCCTATGGAATTGTAGTCCAGTATCCCGTATTTCATGCAGTATCACGATAACCGTTTCATTGTTCTTTTTCTTCATCTCTCGTATAATTTACCAGTGCAAATAAATCGCTCGATGATTAATTGATGAATCAGAGTCAGTCGGATTATTTTGTGTCAGTGGCTGATGGAAATTTGCTGAGTTTATTATTTGCACGCGTAAGTAGATATAAATATGTATATATATTACAGGAGAGGGTTTGGTGGTAAATGGACGAGAAAGTAGGGCATGCGCGTACAAAGTTAAAATTACGAGCACTAACGCGTACTGGTAGCCCCTTCGTTCTAGCTGCGTTTAACGAAGTCATTATTATGATATCAAGGCCAACCTGCTGGACCTTAAGTGCTTTCGAACTAAAGTTAAATAGAAGAAGAAAAGAAATAATAATTAACACGAGGCGTAGTTGGCTAACTTTCTATTCCAATGTCGGTTGAATGTAACCGAGGTATCTCAATGGTATTATCAGTGAGCTTCAACATATAACACTAGTTCAAGGCTCGGGTCAGTATATTCCACATTGCCGAGATAGCCACGGAATCCCATACGCTTCAATCAATTCAACGCCATATCGATAACCTGGCTATACCTATTCGAGAGACAGCCTAGTATTTCGGGGAAGGACATATGAGAGCGAAACGTAGAACCTATTAATGGGGTGGCGTAGTAACTGGTAAAAAGATTATTTCAATGCTGAATATCAAATTTCAAAAGTAAGGTATATTTTCGGAACTCGGTAAAATAAAGAAAATAATCATACGTGTGTATAATATTGCCGATCACTCAACTCCAGCTCGTTCATAAATTTTACATACATAAATCTCTAAATGTCTTTTTTGTTGTATGTTTGTTTGTCTCTACATATAAATGCTTTATAAATCTGTAGGGTTTTTTGTATGTTTGTTTGCTCCGACTCAAGGCGAAACATATTGAGTGATTTCTATGGAGTTAGCATTGTTCCAAAGCGGAAGATCCCGGGAGTAATCTGCCAATCAAATTGATGAAATTTTTTTTCACGTTGTTCGATTCGTCGATTAGTATCGGACGGTATTCTCCGGAAAACCGCGAAGCGGCGGAGTGAAACACATGCTATAGTCGAGTATTAATTCGGAGATCGATTTACAAATTGGAAGTGTTCAGCCGGAGGGTATATGAAAGCAACAAGTAATTATTTTGTGGCCAGAAGATAGACGTTATCGAGTAAGTTTAATCCTGAGCTTCCGGATGGACGGGGTCACCTTCATAATGGATTGGTATTCGTGCGTCATTCCTCTTCATTGCGAGTAAGAGCTTTCGATATCGGTGGTACGCGTCCCTCTAGTATAAACTTTGGTTAGTGCTTCTACCGAATTTTACTACCATTTCCTGACGCAATCCCTCAAATCTCATCGTTTTCACTTAAGTATGCAAGTGGATACTCCAATCTATTTCCCTGATCAAGTGTAGGGTAATATTAATATCAGTCTTAGATGGCTTCTCGTGTGATGTAATGTTAGGGTTGACCAATGCCTCGATCGATTCTAGTGTCACGCAGCTTTCTCCTCTAAGCGTGACATAAAAGCTCAACGAAATAACGCAGCTATTCCACTGGTAGCATATGCGGCCACGAGCGGTGACTGTTTGCCTTCTTTCCTACCTGCTAGGAATACTCCTTGCAAGCTATCCATCTCTTCACTCAAAGATAAATCGCTAGGATTTCTTCTAGGATCTTGATATTCCTTTCTGAAAGTCCTGTCTAAACGATTTTTAAAGCTGGAAAAACTCTTCTTGCCGTAGCTCTATTTGGCTTGATAACGGAAAAAAGATATACCGCAGCAGCCAAGAGAGCGCTGTTGATGGATTTAATTAGAGCGTGTCAACATACTTGAGGCTAGATCAAACGAAACATACACTCGATATCTGGGTAAATTCTAATAAATAAACCTCTTTGATTTCAATTCGATGCGCGGCACGAAATGCGAGCAAATAGAAGGGTATTTTTAATTGAATATTTCGCGTGTCCAATCTAAACGAACTTTGATACCAGGGGAAAAAGGAAATAACAAAAAGAATTCTACTGAGTACAGTGTTGAATTACTATGTCATTCTGGGCAAAGCTTTTTGCGATAGATCAACGTTTGTTGATTATGAAAATTCCAACTGCTTCGAAGCGTGGGTAGCTTGTTAGCATGAATATTTAATTTATATCCGCTGAATTGGCGTGATTGCATCATATTAGCGATGTTATGCCAGAAGTTCCTCTTTTGTAAATTTTCAGTTCGGTCTGCTTCGCAGAATATAAAACTATCTACTGGCTCGGTTGCTCGTATAAAAAAAATTGATAGATTAATTAAACGCTTGACAGGGAAAAGTAGCGCAATAAGCTCACGCGCGTCACGATCCAATCAAGATTTAATATTTTCTTCACTCTCTTATCCATCGATTTTATCTACCTTATTTACATCGTTTACACGTTGTCGCTGATTGTGTATGGAAAAGTTTGTATTTCCACTGAGAGCTTATGAAAGGACGACATCTGCTCTTTTTTCCCCCAATCGTACTAATTAGGAGTAAGATTCTCCGACGAACGGATTTCAAAAATGTCACCAATGTGTCTTATTAATTATACAGAGAACTTTATTCCGCGAAAAAGACTCTGTCAAGTTTGTTTTCATTGGAGGAAAAAGCGGGTCACTGAAAGTGCGTTTAATGCTTAAACTCGACAGATTTCAACGCCCTTGGAGGCGAGTTACCTTCTCTCTACTATTCCCTCTCGCTTTCTGTAAAGATCCACGCCTTTTAATCACCCATTCTCGGAAATGCACAAAAAAAAACTTCTTTTCAAGCTGCTACTATTTGAAATTGTTCGAAATTCGTTGGGGAAAAAGAGCATTTTTTGCTTATCAAGCTTGGAGCTCGGACATTTAGTCCTTGGCTTCTCTGTTTCATGGAAAGACAAGCAAAAAGAATCTTTCTACTTTTCTACAGCCCGTATATTTGAGCAAGTTGAACGAATATAACCACGCTAAAAGTTCAAATAATCGTAGTGGAGTACAATTGCAACGGTACCAAAGCGTTCGTTTCTTGATTTTTTTACATATGACGCGTAACAACAACTCCTCTACCACTTCTGCATCACTTTGTTTATATATCTACATGCCGATGCTTTAACAACCTAGAATCTATGTTTTTCTCTATTGCTTATACATATGCTTCCTGCTCGATATTATACAGTTCTGGCAAAATACCTGCAAGCTCTCCCTTCAAACTTATAAAGCTGAATCCGATCACGACTAGAAAAATACGTACTAAATCTACTCCGGTTGTTGCAATAGTGTACATTTCAACGATATACTTTACAATATCGTCGGAAAATGAATCTCTTATGGAAAATACACGAAGAATGGTTAATTAAGAGCTCGTTAGCGGTGGTATTGAAATTTAAATTTCTGATAGTAGAGCTCTCGCGTGCCTCTCTCACTGAAATGATGTGGTCTCCTTTTGAAAGGGGGGTACAGCTGGAATAGATTGTCACATTCAGGTGAAACTTAAATGCACGTAAATTAGCATGTACCCATGACCTCAAAGGCGAGAGTAAAGCAGGACGTGTATTAAAAGGGTAGTTCTGCTAAAATTAGACATACTCGAAATTTCCACTGCCCGCTGACTAATTATTCTATCAAATTTAAGTGGCAATTAGAGGAATTTATGATTCAATGCAAAGTTCCAAAACCAGATTATCTTAGAATTTTGGCAGACTTTCAATAATCTGGCATAGAAATAAACTCATCATGATCGAGAATCTATCATCCGATTACACAGAGAGTAAAGTGCATGCAAAATGTGAGTTTGCTTTGCGCGATTTATCCATGAATAATCTCGCACGAGAGAGCTGCCTTTGCTGTAGCTTCATACTTAATTAATCAAACAGAGACCCGAGAGCAACCTCACCGAAGGTCGTGTGAATTAAAAACAATTGCAGCTGGTTCTCTCCATCTACTTTTACCGCGAGTATCCAATAATCTGCTGCGACTTTAAAGATTCTTGAACCTCTTACCTGATCGACGGGAATTTGATCTCCGGTATCTTCTAGGCATTTTGAATAGTTGGACACACCTGAAATCAACAAAAATGACTTTTCATCGTCTCGAAACCATTCCAATTATTATCCGAGGCAATGAACGTATACTTAATAGATGGAAATTTCTATGACAATTAAATAAAATAGCCAAAGTGAGAAAGTGTCGAGATCGACAGCGGCCAAGAAGGGAAAGCTCAGCCTATTATTATCATGTAGGTAGTTTGTTCCACTGAAGTAGGCCAGCTATGATTAAATGAAGTTTCGCCCCGAGGAGTGAGGGTGAGAGGAAGCAAGAAGATACTTGGTCCACGGATAATAGACGACCATATCTAAGCGAGCTCATTCCCCTTTCACGTCAGATCGTCCTTTATCGTTACAATTTGCATCATTTCTCCTTAAAGATTGCTTGGAATGATCATCGCCCCATGTCAATGACTATTAGATTATCAGTGAATAAATTGAAATGGAACTTGCAAATCCCTTGGTGCTCTGGAAGGTTTGCATTCACAGGTTTGCCATTTTCGTGCTTTAAATCGAATCGTATTTAACAAGCATAAATGCAATTTATTGGGGCACCCGAGAGCAGCCGCAAAATAATATGATTACATCTCCTGTACAACGGTGGTTAGTTATTGCATTAATCGATTATTACATTACAGTTAACTAGATTTGCGAATGTATTACTATCAGAATAGACTTGCGAACCACATCACTAATACTTGTGGCGGCTAATAAATATAACGTAGTTTAAACTTGTAATACCAATCGAAGAAAGATGATTTAACAGTGAAGACTAAATATTGATAGTAACCGAATCATATTCAGAGTGTAAATGAATTTGAAATCTGCATGTACAGGGTGATTCACTAGCCTTTGAATCTCCAATGATGGATATAGGCCGTTGAAAATGGTATAATTATGTGGTGTTGAGTCATTTTAATATACAGGAGTATTTACCGTGTTTTCTCAACGCACTGACATTTATTTATAATATCAAATTGTTCCAATAATAGAAATAATTGGAACTCCAGTGTGAAGGGAATGATTAAAAGGCAAGTGACTCACCCTGTACATTATATGCTGGCTCGATTAATTCTAGCTGACCAACTTTAATTGGAGTTCCACGCTTAATCGATCTATTAGCTCTCTGTACTATGAATAATCCTGACAAGCTAAGACATTATCAACATGATGCATCGATCTAGTGATCGATATCTTCGATTATAAACCGAAACAGTTATACATTGGTTATTTATTTGATGAAATAATTGTAGAATAAGGAAGAATTTTTGCATTATTCATCAGCAATGAATCTCTTCAACAATGAAAATGTGAAAGTCAAAGATTCTCTCGGAAGGGAAAGATAAATTAACACTGTGGCTAAATCTATAAAGAACGTAAGTAGCCAAGTTTAAAGACGATTTCCATGTTTAAGTAGAGTGGTAGAAAAGAGCTTAAGATGTGCGTCAATCGAGAAATCCGATGTTAATGTTTTCAATTATTAAATGGCTTCAGGCGGGAAAACTTGACTAGCGTTGAAAGATAATATTGATGAATATCAACAAAACTGACTTACCACGAAATTCAATCTTCACGAATTTTTCACCCTTGCACTTCAGACCCTGGAAATTCTTCAAGATCACTACGAGCGCCATTCTCGCTGTTTAACTTTCTCCGCGTGTTACTTGCTTTTCATTGATCCATCGACATTTCTCCGGTAGAAGCCGATTGCTTACAAAGATAAATAGACACGAGACTCCCATTCAGCCTATTGGCATTCATCATTCTCGAAAGGCTAGTGTGTTCACGACGAGATAACGCGTGGGATTAATTCAATCCGAAAGGAATATTCGAGAAGTTGTCGAAATTTTGGAAGAGGTTTGTAGTGAAAGTAATGAGGAAAAGTGAATGGAGAAATTCAAGTGAATTGTAGAATGATTTCAGTGAGATTGTAAGGAGAGTGTGCGGGCTGACCGGTGTAGGAAGGGAGACTCGAGGGTTTGCGCGACTCTTCCCGTATACGGTTGCCTCCAGACTGGAGCAACTATTCGCGCCCTGAGTCCTGACCGTCCTCGAGAGTGCACGCTTGCGCCTTCTGCATCCTTGTCCTACTATTCCACCTGCGGCCTCTCGTATTTTCCTATGGTATCACCCTCCAAACTCTATAACGTCTCTGACCCCCCTACTTCTAACTGCCTTTTTTATATTCCTTTCTCCCACCCTTCACCCATTTTTCATTTATACTTTAATCCTTTAAACGTTCCCATTAACTCCTTCGCTAGTCTGAAATTGAACCGAGCATTCTTGACAGTACTTATGTCGCAATACTCCTATTACCTCCTTTTGTTAACTGATGCACCTGGAATCATGTTTAAACCATTAAAACCCTTTGTGTGTTGAATCTGAGAGAGAGATTGTCCTTTTGAAATTGAAACCAATGTCCTCTTCTACGTCGACTTTGAATAGTTTGGTAAATGAGAACTATTTGCGGTAACTTTAATTAATGAGTTCGATTTGGAATTTCTTGACAAATTGTGGATTGTGTTTAGTTCAATCATGGGAGTCTTTGATAGAGATATGTTTGATACTCTTCTGCAAAAGGAAATCATTTAATCCAGTAATCGCATTAAGTTTCCTCGACTCGTATTGGTATCTGATATCAATCGAACTTTCTGAAGAAGCTCCTCTTTTGCCAATCGTTCTACTTGTTGAATGTATTAGCTTGGGTGTGAAGCCATTCTTTCTTAACTCTTCATGAAATTCCCGCATGGATTCTTTCGAATAATCTGCTGGAAGAAGAAGTCGTTGAACATTTTATATTGATAGTTCAAGCAGCTCCCCTTCGCGGAAAGTGGTTTATCGGAATGATTCATTAAATTTGGTAAAGTAGGATTTAGTGTTTCGCAAGGAACTCGAAATTATTGAATAGCCGTTCCTTTAAAAGCACGGCACGTTTCCTTGGGCAAGGTAGGCGCTTCTAGTGACAGTAATTAATTAAAAAACGCTTAATAGCTACTCGAGTTGATATTCGTGGGAGACGCGGAATTAAATTCATTTAACTGTCCTCTAGGAAAGAATGGATATTGTCGGGCGCAAGGAATAAAGTCGAGCCCGCCTGCCAATAAAGCGATAATTACTTTCCACGTGAACGGCATGCATAGTATGAATGACTATTGTACAAAAGTTATGAACAATCCAATAATTTCATAGGCATGATTTCGTCGCGTGTCACTTGAAATATAGGCTGCTGTGTCAATCAATCCACGAGTTTTATTTCCGATACTCTCGAAGGAAGATTCGTCTGGTTATTGAATTTCCCGCAATATAATTTTCAATCATTTTCACTACTATGCAATTTACACCATATATGTACGAATTACGCTAAGAATGTATTGCATAAAGCATACTTTACTAACAGCTAAGAATTTCCCTTTGATCATTGACATTTATCGTTGTAGATTTTAGACATAAAGAAGAATTAAAACGGTGATTTAAAAATGAAGGGGAAATACGAAACATCTCTCAAAGAACGTATTACAGAGTGTTCCAATGACTACATGATTGCTCGAATAGCAATTGTAGTTATAGACCGCAGGTTTGAATTTGGAGGAGGAAAAATAGAACGCGGTTCGCAGTATGTGTGTAGAGTCATGAAATATTAAGAGCCACATGGGAACTCTCTCGGGAGGTTGCGGTTGCCGTTGGGAGTCTCATGTCATATATCAGCCTAACTTTCCTGGGATCGAATATAGAATTCGACGTACAAAGGGACACGGTTTGACCTACTCGTTTTTTTAGTAGATAAAATTAAAAATATCATTGGAGTTTCCAATTGTCATCTTGTAACAAGTGGATAATAATTCCTTTCCTTCCGCATTTTTATATTAAGAAGTAGACTTCTCTTCAATTCTTTGGCCTGTAAATTAATAATGGAATCTCTATTTATTCAGTATAGTACGAATGGAACTTGCAGCTACCATCGTAGAATTGAACTCTGCAATCACTCTGCGTCGAAGTCATCGAAGTTCCCAACTTTCGTGAAATAATAATAGAGAAGAGTTCCTAGCATAGAAAGGATAGGTTTGTATAGTCAAGAGAAGGCCAAGAGTAAAAGGATGCGAGAGGCAGGAATACTAGGATGAGATTAGAATGAATGTCAGGTAGATAGGGTTCGAGGCCCGAATATCACTGGTATGGCAAGTTCTTGCCGGTGGAAGCTCTCTTGGGGTAACCGGGGCTGGATCAATAATGGGACGACGCTTGTGACTGCGACTGGGATTTCTCAGCGCCATCCTATTTGACAAGTTGGAACTAACAACTGTTGCTCTCCGGACCTTTCTGGCTAGTTTCCTTCATCCTCCAGGATGACAAGCATCCTTCCTGCGCTCCCGCTTTTCCGGCTGTCGGGATATTAACGATGATTACCTCATGACCGCCGACCCATCAACGTCATATACTTCAATGGCAGGAAGAAAAAAAGTGGGACAAGAAGAAAATATGCTAGGGAAATTAGAAAAAGGGAGAGGTATCGTTTTGTTTTTGCTTTGAAGGATGTTACGTCCGCTGAGAGCAGACAGGGTGGTTAATATGGCTTGTAAGACAAAGTTCATTGGGCTCGTACGCTATACGCTCTCACCTTTCCACGCTACGCGACCGTAAAACTAAAGCTACACTTTGCCGTTTATGGGAAAATCGATAGCGCACGTCGCACATTCTTCCTCTCGCAATTTGGATCCGCCACATAAACACGAAGTACCAGAGATTGTTAGGGTTATATGTCCAACCGGGGGAGGAACTATCTCAAACTTCCAACAGTTTACGGAAGTCATCCAATAGCATCCACGAAGGAATGCATGCATGAGTAGAATGAACCACTTCTTGAGGAGTGTCATTTTTATGTTAGACTATGTATATGTGTAGAAACTTAAATAACTGTCGCTTTTCATATAACTTTATTTCCACAAACATACCCTAAGCCTATAAACAACAAATATAGTAAAGTTTCGAATACTTCAAAATAGCAACTGGAAAATTGTGCCGTTCAACACCATGGTGATTTTCGTAAGCTTACAGCTATAAATACATGTATCGATTACCTGCTACGAAAAATTAAGCGAAAAAGGTGAAGGATACTTGGTCCTTACCATCAAGTGACTACCTATATTGCGTTAATTCGTTTCGTAGGTCCGGTCAACGTACTTTTTTTTTGAAGGATTGTCGCGGGCCCCAGTAGTAATGACAGTTTTTTTTATTAGACCTTTTGTCGTAAGTAGTCCATTTTCATAATAACTACAGCGTCAATGTGGGGATAATAAACAAGGTCACAGTCCACTCGAAAACTAGTATATGTGGGGTTGACCGCTCAATAGTAGACAAAATTATCACCTGGTTTTGGTTCAGTCGTTTCTGCAAAGCTATACATGTCCGATTCTGTTGCAAAATTATCTGGATTCCCCGATTACCAATGGGAAAATATCAAGGCTGATAAAGCAAAATAGACTTCATAGATTAAGTCTTAGACATTAGTTGAAGACTAAGACTAGTGTATCGAATATACATACACATGTATAAACTCCGAATTAACAGGTGAACTTTATGAACTCTATTTTGCCTTATGACCGGGCAACGCATTCTTTTGGGACATTTTTACTTGCCACGTGTAACACACGTCTCATAATGTTCTTCCTGTGGTATTTTTAATATTGTAGTTTCTCGATAATATAACCGATAAACGGCAGAGGCTTCATCAGCTCTGTTACGAAATCCAGACAGTATCTTGCCAATTCAAAATTCTGATATATTAAGTAGGCCATTCCAAAGTAGAACGAATATATCGTCACAATATGTAGAACGTATTTTCTATAAAAGCAAAAGAGACATGCACCATGAAAAAGTTTACGACAAACTTGAATTTTACTAAGGAAAATACATACATAGATTGATGCCTGCGAGCCTTTGGCAGAGTAGACAGGTCTTCCTTCAAGATATATTGCCTCGCACCAAGTATCATATCCCTCATGTAAGCTGTCACATCAACGTCATAAAAAGCTATCGGAAAGGTTTCTTTGTCTTTAGGATGCATTTCACCCGTCATTGTTAGCAAATTGGTATTGTAGAAGATCCACTCCTTAGTAGTAAAGTATTGCAAAACCTCCAAGCCATCGGAGATTCTTTTTTGAATACGAACCATGCTAAAAAGACAAGACTTTCGAATCACTTTCTTTTGAAAAATTAAGTGGCACGGTATGCTATGGAAGAACGCACAATCTCTTTTGGAAAAATAACAACATGAGGAAGTCAATGAGATAGGCCGGTATAAGATGGAAGAAGAAGACGAAGACGTTGTGGACGAATTTACTATTGCGAATGTCACCATCCGGAAACCAAAGCTGACCCTCAAATGGATACTCATGGAGAACTTTCCTGCCTCTTTCCAGAACCTCGCCCCATGTAATTGGCATAATTCCACTCTGGGTGATATTAATAACGGGTAGGTTGCTTTGCCTAAGAACATTTCAAAATTGAATTGAACAAAAATCACTTGGGAAGTAGGACTTGTGTCCTTTTCAAGAAATCTTACTTTTCTGTCATTGTTGCGACCTTGTGAGAGAATGTAATTAGCGCATTGATCGCTAAGTCCACTGGCATTACTTCGGCATGGTAGTTTCGGTTACAGTGCATCGATCTTATGACTCCCTTTCCTGCACCAACCATCAGACCCACCGGCCCATTCAGATTATCCACCCACCCAGGAATGGGTTCTCTCAGTGCAGGCGTCACTGCGTGTAACAGATTGAACCATTAACGCATACATATTCAATTTCCCACCTACATTTTCCATTAGTAAATATACTTGTTGGAAGTTAACAAACAGCGCTCCATCGGGAAAAAATATGTTTCGAGCAGAAAAATATCTTTAAATAAGGCAGAATTTTCGATATCCACTTACTATGGCCAAATTTAATTATAATTCGGCGTGATTTATTAATAATTATAACAAAATAGTTGTTAAGAAATAATTACCTATCGATGGTCTAGCAATGCTACAAGGTAAGTTGGGGTACTCGGACGCCACGAGTTTCTCTGCCAGCCGTTTCGAATAGGTATAAGTGTTTGGATGGGGTGTGAGCAGTCTGTGAAACCAACCATACCTTATAACAATCTGAATAAATTAGATAAGCCGAAAAAGGAAGTTTATGCCATCTATTTAGACGGATTTGAACTGTATGTTTTACTTAAGTTTCGCCTGCTTCAGCAGCGCAAACAGAAGGAAGAGAATCTTCCGTAAGCGCCTTGAAGCAGTGACACTATTTTCTTATAATTCACTGACTGAAGTATGCCCGAACTTTTCTCATATTTTTCCCTAGCATGCATTTCTCTGCTAATTATGTCACACTGGTTGCATCATTGCCGCCAACAGAACTGCAAAATTATGTGACTTAAGAAGGTCGCATTAAAAATGTCAATCTCGCGTGATCAAACATACGAATTACCTTCTATTTCTTATAACTCAAAAGTTCGTAAAAATCGATGGAAGTAATAACTTATTTTAAAATTACATCACATTTACGCTGGTTGTTTAAGGGAAGAGTATCAGACGAAGCGAAACTCAGACTGAGAATTGTGTGGTTATTCATGCGCGGTTTAGATGGTTCAGTAATTAATTTACTTGGGGGTGAGAAGGTCGATTGCACTTTCGTCGAGCCATTGAACCAGTTTCATAATGTCATGAGGATCGTCAGGACCGTCGTAAACCCTTTCGCCCAGCTCGTCCTGGTCCACGTGGCAAAAAGCTGTACTCAAGTGCACG
The DNA here is from genome assembly GCA_910593735.2 of Ectemnius lituratus. NCBI lineage: Eukaryota > Metazoa > Arthropoda > Insecta > Hymenoptera > Crabronidae > Ectemnius > Ectemnius lituratus. Next base: position 19,637,476 of record OU343034.1, read on the forward strand.
AGTGCCATCAGCTTCTTCATTCTCTTCGCCAGATCCAATACTCTCTTCGTTCCAACCTTTAACAACCCATTCCATCCTACTACTTTCTTATACTTGTATTAACTTGAAAAAGAGAAGATGTTATAAAGTGCTGTGTCATGAAGAACGATCCATCAGACTTTACATCGATGCGATTCATTATATTACGTAATCGAGAGACGGAACATTCAAGCTGAACAAGCCTAGGGCAACATACTGTATTCATTTCGATCGCGTCCTTCAACTTGGCCTCTAATCTCAAAGTAGCCGCACAGTGGAAGACTATGTTGCATTCGTTCACCAGCATCTCTTGGTGTTTGTCGCTCAGACCCAACTCCGGCAAGGACACATCACCACTCAACACGACAACCTTCTGCAACACGTTCGACTTCTCCTTCCATATCCTCTGAAACATCTGTATCCATAACATGGTTGATTATTTAAATAAGTTGTAGCTCCATCGTAGATCGAAGCTAGAATATCATCAATTGAATGGAAAATAAATTTTCACTGAAAAGGCAGATATTGGATGGAAGGAAATACTTTGAACTCACAGGTAACTTAAAAATTTCATCGAGTCGATTTTCCGGAGTGCGGCCCCGTTTTGGTCGAATTAGTACATAAATCTTCTCAAGTTCGCTGCAGCTGTAGAGTAATTTCTCTATCAAAACCTTTCCCATGAATCCAGATGCTCCCGTAATAAATACGGTCTTCCCTTTGTAGAAGGACTGTATCGGTGATGGATCATTCATTTTGACTGTAAGAAAAAATAGCAATAATCGATGAGATAGTGATTTAATTCTACCGTGTATTATTATTCGAAGTGGAAGGGTGAGTGGCTTGGAAGCACGTGAGCGAAGCTCGTGCAAGCAATTCGTTTATAAATCTTCATCGTTTCTTTGGCAAGTCATGCCAAAAACCGGTCTGCCTCACCAAGCCAAATATTAGGTCATGGCCAGATATAATCAGCATACATATTCGATATTAATTGTTTCCAATCTTATTCGAGTGGGGGTATTTCGGAATACTGCTTTCAGATTTTGCTGAGATGTATCTGAGATGAATGAATGATCACTGAGACACTAATTGTAAGCGGACTAAGTATTTAAGTGGGCCAGGGTATACGATGGGCGTTGAGCATTCCATCGATATTGCACATTTTTCGGTGACCGCCATATAAAAGTCGCAGTGCTGGTAGGCTTACCACAGAGAAGGAGGATTGCGCAAAGGAATGTGCCTTCTTGAGCGAGGAGAAAATCAGTGAAAGGCCGATCAAATCGAACCGAGAGTTAGCTGTCTGCTAAAAGTGCAGAGTATCTGCTGCTATTTGGCGGGAAACCTTCAATTCAACCACCCCATTAATCTTTACTTGCTCCACAATACTGGAATTAACGTAGTATCAAATCTTCTCGGAAGTCTGCTATGCACTTTCAACCATCAGATTCTACGGCTATTGTTCGCATTCATTAGTCGTGGCATTTGGAATCAGGATTGAATTCTCAACGGTTTATCGTGACCGAAATGGAGCCTCTAATTACTGTAGCCACAGTACATTTGATTCTAACTTTCGACCTAATTACACTCAGCTAGATTGCTCTCTGTACTGCTTCTTGATAGCTTTCTACTCGCAGTTAAAACTGTAATTAGCCACATCCATCTACGGCACTGGACTTCATTGCGGTACCTTTTTCCTAGCTCCTTCATGCTCGATTACAATGAATAATGGAATATGGTAGCCTCGGCTAAACGTGCGAATAAAACTGCACTGTCTTCTCCTTTTTTTCTTTTACGATGCTTCGTGAAGAAAGAAGAGACAGATTGGCTATTATTAGCTCGACCTAGCCACCCGTTCTTTCATCTTCTAATACCGAACTTAATGAGTGAGCGCCAGCTGTTCCGTATGGCTTAATATTTCACTCTAATTTTCTTATTTTCTTATGTTTTATTATTAGAATAACCTCGCATTCGGTATTTGGGGAAATTCGGAATGAGCATGTGGATTTATTAATTCCTTGATATATATTTAATACGAACAACGTGTAAACACGCAATCTGCATTTTATAAATGGAAGAAGTTTGATTTTATCATAAGAATTCTGCTTTGAGCATTACCGGAAATGAGGGCATATTTTAATTAGAATAAAGTCAAATTTCCTTGGCAATAGCATCAGAACTTCGTAAAACCTAACTGTTGGCAAGATCTGATGAGAAAAAAAGAAAAATGCAAAAAAAAAAGGGAAAAAGTTTTATCTTTGCTGGTATACTTCAAACTATGTTTAATGAGCTGATGAAGTCAAGGGTAATAAAACTTCCAAAGTATCAATCTAGCTTTGAGATACGTAAAAAGAGAACGAAGGGAACACTAATATAAAACTCCTCGATGTTTGAACTACTCGTATCCAAAACTAAATCAGTGATCTTACATCCAAGTCTTACAATATATGTCCTCTTTGCCAAAAACATCATTTAATAGTAAAATTTTAATCACCAACAGTGTGACAATATTACTACGTTGCGGCGTCGATGCCGCTAATTAGCCAGGTTATCTTGCGCCAGAAACCTTTAGGATATAGCCTGAATGGCGAGTGGTTATGTTGGAATTGCTAACAGTGCAACAACTGCAGGAACGCATACGGTCATGGTGAAAGTATACTTGAAAGTTGGTTTCCGCTTATACACGTTCCACTGCCACTGCTAGCCGTCGATATTCACCAGATCGCTATTCTTCACCTACATACTCGATCGGCTGACAACATTCACTGATGTCATTATAATTGCCAAAATTGGTACATGAGAAATTCAACGATTACTTAAGCCTCAATCCAACAGATCTTACTTTTACCAGACTTTTGCCCTGCTTTCGTAAATGCAAAACTATCCGTGGAGATTGTGTAATACGCAATATGTACTTGTACGCTTCTGCTAGTTGTGAACGCTCTGCTAATCTTGACGTCGATTTCTAGTTTCTAGTAACGAGTGTTTCGCCTGACAGTAGCACCCTGTTAATTGAAGAGGTAGGTATACGGTTGTGAAAGAGTTAATTCACTGGTTTTTTAACGCATGATATTAAAATGATTGGAAATGTACCAGAATGCTTGGTTAGCAATCACTGCCACTAGTTTCAGCATTAAATTAAATCCGAGGAGATTGGTAAATCACAGAATAAGAAATGCCCTAAGGAACTTTACCTCGCATCTTTATAATTTATCTCAATCCACGGAATTACCTATTACTTAGTTTAGTACATCAGTGGAATTGGATATCGAAGATATTTTTTTAATAGTTTTATATCCTACTGTGTCACATTTTTTCCTATTAAACGAACTATAAATGCGGTAGTAACTCATGCTTATTAGAGAGCACTGCTAAGCTAAGCTAAGAACAGTAACGCTAGGGTAATGATGTTACGGGCTACTAATTGAATCAGCGCTAATTGAACTTTACACATGGATGGAAGGTGAAAATGAGAAGGGAGGGACGCCAATTCTCCAAATCCACGAGGGTCTCCTGCATATTTCAATCTGACCTTTTTTTGAACCCATTGGGGACCAAACCATTTACCAACAGGATTGAATCGTATCAGGATGAACCAAAATCCAGGTGCATAAATGTACTGCGTACTTTATAGTAGTGCAATCCTGGTATTTTTCCATTAAGTATCAGACACGCATGTAAATGACATACTTTATATTGAATGTTCGATCCATTAAGCAATATAGAGCTCGATATTCTGTCACTAAATAGTGACGTTCTTATGATTGTAAAAAGTAAACACGTAGCAATAGTGTCATGAGTTTATTAGTGCGTGTGATGATTATGCATTTTTTTGCAGTGATGTTCTTCTTCTATTCGGCGGGTAAATAAGAGAGGATCATTTACGCAAGGATCGCGTCATTCTCTTTAGATATGCACGATGATCAGAGAACAAAAACTTTGTGCTCTCATTGACCTTTAATGTTACTTCTCTTTATTTGCCTGTTTTTCACAGTTTGGTATCTTCGGCCAATATCGAAATAGCCTGCTTTAAAATCGTAAATCTGCATATGTAATAATGCGCCATCAAAAAGTTCAAGCATGTTGACGAAGAAGAGCGAAAGCCATCTGTTGTTCGTTACTAGATTCGAGACATCGATCGTCAGTCTCTTCACAAATGCTTATTTTATAATGGGCAATTAATATCAATCTGAAAACATGTCTGGAACAGAGTGAGAAAGGCCGGATTACATCATCGAAGAGTGTGAAACAACAATTCGGCCTTGTGGAACGTCAACATCTTTAGGGAGTGCATATAGAAACATTCTCAACATAACATTAATTTTTATGACTTGCAAACTGTTTAAAGTCCCAATGCTTAAATCTCTCCGATGCAAAGCGGACCAAATAGAAGGGAATTCACGCTTGCAGGAGAAATTGCATTTGGTACGAAGATTACTTTTAATATATGAGAAAGGTATGAATAATAGCAGAAAGTAAAGCTTCTCTAAAAGATAACATCGTCCATTATTCAAAGAGCATTAGTCGACTTTCCAAGTATATAGTAAGTACGCACGTATTTCTATGTCTCATAATATGCGCTTTGTATAATTCTAGGATTCTAGTCTACGCGATTACGTCAAGTTCTATGCACTATGTATCTATCCGTGGGTAAAGCGCAGGCTTTCACTATCCTCGATAAACGCCGCGTTTGAAGCAAATACAATAAAACGCATAATGTAACAACAGTCTTAGCAGAGTGCTCTTATAGATTTCGTGACAGAAAGAGGAAACTAAATTAGGATAATATCAGTGTATGAATGACAAATGACTTTGTATAATCTATTAGGGAAGTAATAACTCCTAATGATGGCTAATTAGTTCAGATCGCAAATTGCAAGCAGCATTAGAATATCTATTTCCAACTGCACATAATGTTGCGGTGAGAACTAGGTCATAAATCGAACCTGATTTATGTGAAATCGATTAACTTTCCCTTACGCTATACTAAATACGCGAAATAGACTTTCCGAAATCAATAGAATATTGGAATCAAAGTCGAAGAGATCATTTTTATTGGACGTAATTGAAGGATAGCTTGAAGATAGAAATTGAACAAATTTAATAAAAAATAGAGAGAAAGGGAGAGCAAGTGTCAGTGAAGGAAATGATAGAGGAATATTTAAAATTCATTGCTGATCTTCGCGAAATCAAAGAAGAGACGGCATACCTGAAGACATTACATACCTGTATAGTGGCGTTGAGATTAGTAACAGAGCAGAGAGTCTCAACACTGATAAATCAAATCCGTGAACGTAGATTACTGAATCAAGAGAGAACTGCGTCGAGCCGAGCCGAGCCGATCCGCGCCACGCCGCACGAACTGTCTTGCACTAGACGAACAACTCAGGAATGGAGCGTGTTGCTGCGTGGGTCGCCGACTCAACTCAGTGAGCTCAGTTCTCACCAGTTTACAACGTGCAGAGGAGAGTAGTACCAAGCAGCGTATGTCTCCCCCTCTGCACCGACCCGCCAAACCTCCTCGAGTTGGTCAACTTGCACTTTTCCACTTCCTCCGCTCTGTCTCCTAGAATTTCTAGCTGCAGGACAACCAGTCCATTGGCCAGAGCGGCTACGCAGTACGCACTATTACTCTACTTGCTTTCAACTAGAAAAACATAAGTACTTGCTACTTGCCAGCAAAGTAGAGACGAACGCTCGCAAACCACGACCACCAGACTTGCAATTAGCACTCTTTACGTCTGATTTCTTACTCTTTGTTACACGCAACTCAAGATTATCTCCTTTTTGCATACCGCCCACCTACTACTTCTTCAGGATTGTTTGACCCAACACAAAATCATAGAATTATTTTCATCGTCACTTCTTTCATTTCTTTTAGTATGTGATACGTGATTAATAGTACTCATTATGAACTATGAGAAACAACTTACACAATTAATAATATCGCATCAGTATTAAAATATGCTATTATGATTGATCAAAACCATTTATTACACTTATTATAATTACACATTTTCTCAAGGTTGTGAGAGGACAGATATGACACCGTATTTTGTACAGATTCTACATGATAGATGTTAGACTAGGAAAAATAAATCTTATGGATGTTTTATGAAACAAGCATAAGTAGGATCAAGTCAGGAACAAACTACGAAGAGGTAAATAAGAATCGTCATAGGCTTAGGTGCGTACATCATAAAAGCGTTTGGCAAACCACTTTTGCTAGAGGCTAGAATATTCTATGGTTTGTGGAAGAACGTAGAATGATATAGCTTACAGGCTGGTATCAAACCAGCACGGAATGAGAAAAGTGAAGTCAAGATTAACGAGTTTTTCTCTACTGATAATTAGAAATCTTCTATCACAGTACTGAACACGGATTAATCGACTTTTCCGAGCTATTAAAACCTGAGAAATCTGGTGATATGTAAATCGTAATGAAATTTCAAGTATTGATCTTAAAAGGTCCAATGCATCCTGATGCCAGTACAATCTATTGCGTAAAGTGAATGTGTCTGGCCCGCCCTAAGGTGCTTATCCTGCATACTGTCGCCTCTCCACTTTTAAATTCATGTCACGAGCAAGGATAACTAGTCCAGTGAAATCAATGTTGTGTACTCAGCTATCGTTTCCGATTGCCAGCAACATTCTCTGTCAGTTTCCAGGCTTTTCACGCGCACGTGACCTGCCAAACTGTATTGACTTTGAAAACTATTGTATTTCGATCATCCTTGTCGATCAAAAGCCATCATAACTTGATGAATACAGAATGGGGGATCCATGCTCGTTAAAATTTGACTGGACTTTGATGGAGATCGGTCCACTTTTGTCTGCGGATCAAAAATTCAATTGAGCTACTCTACCTCTTGATAGCTTGATAGACACGGAAGCACAAAATATTCTCTTTTTCTTTAGAAAATAAACCCATCAAGTAAAACCCTTCGTTCGGTAAAGGAGTTATGAAAGTCAGGAAGATTATGTTTCAGGGATGCCGAGAGGATACGGAAGACTAATTGGTATCTTGATCATACACCGTAAAGAAAGAAAATCGATGCCAATGACAAGAAAATAGATGTCTATGAACTAGATAATAGTTGACTAGTCTCTCGGTCGTAAGGTCAGTTGGTCAGCAGGGCTACTTTCCCTTCAAGCAGCTTTCGCATTTGGCGTTCCCAGCGTGTATATTCACCTATCGCAATTGTCTAGCCGATTATTTATTAGCGGTGCAGGTATACACATATACATAAGGGGTACGGAAACATAATTAATCTACTTGAAACGGGTTTCGAGACTTTCGAGAGTTCACCAAAGCAATGGAATGCCAATACTGCGCTTCTTTCGCAAACCTGCGAAGCAAAATGCATCTGTCGCAAACACGTGTTCATACATTACGCCACCACAATTGTTAGCCCACCTAGATGCCAGCAACTTCTTCTGGTAGACCAATACAGTCGGTTAGATTTCTGTTGTAATCTGAAATACGCAGCCCTCGACTAATATTGTACGACAGAGTCAGCACCGTAAAGCGTGTCGAAGTGCGCAAAAAAAAGAAATGATTTAATGCAATCACTACTCGCATTAGAAATTATGTGAGACTTTATGTAATCCGTCTACAAAGATGCACTTAGTACTTACTTTTTATAGTACAGAAAGAACCTTTCGCAATTATTATTATTAAAGTCTCATGTCTCGCATTATATTCCTATTATTCTTTTTGAATCTCAAAGTATTCTTCGCTGAAGAATACTTTCTTCTACAAGTATTCAGGAGAGATAACCGATCGGATGAAAATGAGAGGGAGGGCGGGTGGAAAATCAATCGTCTGAATTTTCCTTTAAAGTTCAGAGTAACACTCGGGGTCGCTCAGTTCGACGTAAAAGCGTTTACTACGGCACAGTGGCGGCTCGATAAATTCACCAAGTTTTATTACGCAAACTCAATACCAGCTATCGGGCTTTCGAGCATTTTCAACAATAGATTGGATGGAGTCTGGAATTGATTCTGAAGAAGTTTCGCTAGGTCGCACTGCTTACGCCTGACTGTCGAACGATCAGTGGCGCACGAAAAAAAAACAGGTTCTTTGGGGGGCTCTCCTTGACTCACCGGAGACACGATCAAGAACACAAAGGTCCTTGGCGAAGCGAATGTTACCATTGGTGAAATACTCTCGAGATAAAGCAGTATGACACTTTCCATCGACCTAAAAAACTACTTGTTATGAGAACTATATTTGCTATTAATTAAATGAGGTTATGAAAGATGTTCCTACGGTGTTTCAGTATCGAGAGGGAAATAACTCATTCAAGGTAGAACTGCTGGCCTCATCTTATATTGCCCGAGGGGATGGTCACGTTTGCAGCTGGTACGCTGTGTTTTTCATGGCAATATTCTCACCCGGTCTTCCTTGATCGGATTTCTTTCATGGCACTGACTACCTGACGAAAAGTCATGGTTATCTACTTAATCACAGTGACTGTGAATGTCATATACACACATGCTATAGCCTTCGTTTCTTTTGGCGGAGCTTTTTTTCTTCCAAGTAATCGATGCCGGATTTGCAACAGCACTTGTTCATTTCAGGATAGAAGAAACCTGAGAAAACTGTGTGTCAGTATACTTAGTTAGCATTAATGTATACAGCAATAAGTGGGAAATAGTACTATCAGAAGCATAAGCAACATGGGAGCACATAATCATGTATATGCTAATAGATGTTAGTACACACGGTTCTCTTTTAAGTATCTTCTACTACAGCTAGTGGATTTTCAAGGCCACTTGTGAGCTTAGAAGTCTTCGGTCGATAGTGACTGCAGCCGTTTACAAACTCGACGTGCTAACAAGCTAGAGATTAATGAGTTGAAACAGTGGAGATGGAGTGAACTATTGAACTTCGAACCATACTAACTAATCGTATTACTATATACATTATTACACTGAGCGTTCATTGTTGTTTCGGTACGAGAATATCGCACGGTAACACGGAAATCACTCGGCATGAATTTAAGCCTGTTACCGTTCACGCGCCAATACTGAATACCGTCAAGTCAACTTGATGGTATTTATATATAACTTGACTGCTGACATTTATTGTATACATCCTGCACGGTTTTTTATTATTCTGCTAGTATTGCAAACTCCGCGACAATCACCGCTCGTGAAATTCTCTTATGAATGACTTGACGGCGACCTACTTCCCACCAAAATTGGTACTAGAAATGTATGCGTTCTGTCTCTTGACAGTAAGGAGCATAAATCATTAAGGAGTGTGAAACCGTCAGACGCAGCTTGTAGAAGTCATACAAGAGTCTGAGCATGAGCAAAAGTCAATCGTTCAGTTCAATTGGGCAGAAATAGCTGTCGTTCACAGAGGAAAAAGTATGTAATTAGAATGTGAGATGCTAAAAAAAATTGAACCGTCACAGAGGTTAATCTTCATGAAGATCGATTAATGTCAGAAGTTTACTTCTCAATGTCGAACTTCCAAGAGCGTAACTTCAAACGGGCGGCATTAGATAAGTGTGCAAACATGATTAACAAGTCTTCTGTTTTACGCAAACAATGTTCAGATGAGGTATAATGTAACGGCGAGTCGTTAAACTGGTTACCAAATTAAGCGACAGTAGTTTGTACTTGCTCCTTTCACCGAACACTTACTTACAAAATTCTTGGTCTGCTCTCGCAGGATCGTCCGCTTTGCTTCTACACCGAATGTGTATCCATCGTAGAGTGCCATTCGGTGGTATATACGAATTACATAAGCAAGCAGCGCGCACACATGGGTTCGTCGAACTGTCTTGTACACACTGAGCAGACGACCATCCCTTTCTCATTTCGCTTTTACCTTAATGATCTTGGTTCACCGCCTTTTCGAATTACCGGTCATTCACCTGATACACTTGCTGCGTCGCAATTCTGTGATGAGTTTGCATTTTCTCAAATTGCAAGCAACGCCACACCCACCAGGTGAAGTGTATACAATACATGCACGTGCGGCTGGTTCTAGAAAGTGGCGGTAATACGGTATGTATAAGAGAAATATCAAGCGTAAGTAACCTTCCTTTCCGTAAACAGTTCATGCACAATTGTAACATATAATTAAGTAAGACTAGTGTAAGCAAAATCCACTCTACCTCTCCTCTTCGTATTGCCACATTTCTTTTAAATTATACTAAAAGTCATTAAGGCGGACTAATGGCCCAGTTTCAAACTTTCCATTTCTAGCCGCTTTTGCGAAAGATGACTTGCACCAATAAAAAAAAAAGAACGTTCGTTCGAAACGTTCCCTTTCAAAAGCTTACAACATATATCTACAACTGTTGAAAGTAGACTTGCACACACCATCGGATACCACTCCTTGTTATTGGTACCCGTAACAACATACATTCGTTCAAATCGAAATGAAGCTATGGAATTTTCCTGTTCAGAATTGCGATGTGTGATAGAGTTATAACTTTTACACCACTCAAATTCTAAAGGTTAAATGGACAATCTTTCGCAGGCGCGTTTCGGTTGCCGTAATCGGTGGGGAAAAACACCTGAATGCGCAATTATATGGAGTAGGACGTTTAGTGAAAGTATCATAGAGCCTAATCAGCGATTATCTACTATAGTGTACATGCAAATACTCTGGCCATAAAAGAGTAAAGGAGTGCGTATGCTAGGCTTAATGTTTTAAATAAAAATTGTTTAATGGCCAACGTTATGTTACGCGACGACCGCCAACGGCAACTACCTGACATTTATACACTTGCCAGATTCGGGGAATATATTCCCCTACCAGAGAAGATACACGCCTCCGTGTTTTTAACAATATTTAAATGTCATATACTTATTGCCCAACTGTCTATTTGACCTTTTTCCCATTATCGATGATTTAAATGAAAGGTGTAAATATGAATCTTTTCAATTGTATTTATTTCATTGAACTCAATGTTCCCTGAATATTCTATCCGTGTAATCCAATGACACACGACACTTTCAAATTGCAGAAGGGAGCAGGCAGTAAACTAACATGGCGCGCGTGCTAGTTAAGGATATAAGTTTTCCTTAGTTCTCAACTTGTGGTTTGATGAAAAAGAAGTTGTCATTCTAGTAAAATTTTAAAATATGTCGGTCGATACTGCACTAACCAAGGAACTTGCAAAAGACTACACAAACTATGCGAAATTGGACCTGTCCACGCAGGTAAACGTTCTGTTTAACATAACCATGTCGCACAATTTAACTCTTTGACAGTAGTCAAGAAGTGATGATACATTTCTCTTAATTTCAGATGAAAACCTTCAATGACACCGTTGATGATGTGATGATGCGCTTGGAAGAGTTCCAATCAATTATTACGATGGTCAGACAAGACATATGATTTCCGTTAACTTTAAAGCTTTTAATTTTATTGTAAATTTAATACTGTTTTTATACTATCAATGAAGGTTCAAGCAGAAAGTTCAGTATGCGTGAGCGAGCACATGCCAAAAATGTGTGAAATGCGACAAGAAGTTAATGATCTTGGCAAAAGGATTGATGCTTTAGAACATGTAATTGCCATGGTCAATGCGAATCTGTGCACTTTAGAAACTGCTGTGGAAAATGCAGAAACTGAATTGGGAGTTCCAGACCGATTATTTGGCATATTAAATCCCCTTTCATTCTTTGTAAGTTTGTTTATAAACAGCTGTAACTGCTTGATTTAACGCTTTTAATTTTATCTTTGTAGAAAAAGTCTTCAGAATCTACAGTGTCAACTAGACTAACAGCATTCGACTCTCCAACAATTTATAAGACCGAGGCATTTTTTAATAACGAATAAAGCTAGTTATATGGAAAACTAAAGATTCCGATATTATATGCATTTAAGATGTTGATGTTTGCAGGGAAATTTTTGGCTGTGCCAAAATGTGGTTTCCATTATCAATTATTTTGTAAGACTGAAGAAACAACACTTTTAACTCTTGACCTCTATTTTAATACAAGATTGAGAATGTATTTACTTTGTAGCAGGGAAAATAGATGAAATTAACTTAACATGCCGGAAATGTGCAAGTTTTCAATTGAGCCTTCTTTTCACCAAACAGACAACTTCCACCTATGCAATGTCTCCATCTTGTTAATTTCCCAGCACCACAGGTAACGCTACAACTCGACCACTTTCCCCATTGATCCCAGATCTTCGGCTCTCGCTTAATTCTTGCTTCTGTTTCATAAAGTATATAGTTTAACATGTCAGTAAACTTATCTTACAATTTAAAATGTCGTAAATTCTACCGGCAGATCTGGCAATCCGTTGGAAGTTATGTTTCATATGCACATCACTTTTTTCTTGCTCTCCGTTCCTCTCACCATTATAATGGTCGCGTGTCTTTTTATAATATTCTATATTTGTGAATTCGGAATAGTCGACTAAGAGGAACATTATTATCACTATTCTAAGGAGACTTGGGTTAATGTCTATCATTTGTGGTTGCGCCTGACAAGCTGTCATATGTTGGTGATGCAACGCAAACTGTAAAAAAATGTGAACACTTCAGTATTTGATGAACTTCAAGTTGCGCGCGAACAATAACTTATCAATTGATACTGCGTCATTTGAATCGTATTTTCGCGCGCTTTTAGGCACATGTACAGAGCTCCATCTTTAGTACCAAAATGGATATAAATATAAAACTTTTATATGTATAGAAATCTCGTTACAAAAAACTCATTCTCATGTTATATTTAAAGTCTAAAAAATGCTTTGTGTGCCCGTCCATTTGGAATTTGACCTTGAAGCCTTAGTCTTCTAACAGCTTCCCTCAAATGCTTGGGTTGTAATGGTCCTGTCTCTTCATGGGCCTCCATCACATCCAAAGCTACAAAAAGATGATCCGTTCTATATTTCTCTCAATTGAAGAGATCAATCTATTAAATTTAATTAGTGTACCTTCTTCGACAATCTCTCCTACAAAAACTTTAGCAATGCCAGACATGGCTATCACAACATTTTGGGATACGGAACAACCAGTTATAGTTTGCATAATCTGAAAACCAGGAAAAACATGAAATAGTTGTGGAATACTAATATTCAGTATATTTGAATCCTTTGAAATGTCATACCCTTTTAATAGCTGCTTTTGGAAAAGCAGCCCTCCTGTACATCTCGTATCTGTCCAATTGGTCTTCAGTAAAATTGGACACCAGTACCCTGTAATTATTTTAACATCTAGTGTTCACAGAAGTATGTAAAATATCAGTTGTGCAAAGAATAGCCTTTGAATCCTTACTGCATTTTCTCCCTTTCTTCTTCCTCCACTTCCTTTTTACTCTTATCTTTACTCTCTCTCCTTTCTTTGATTGTGTTAGGATTCAAGTGTGGAAGAACAATATCATTCCCAAATATATCCTCTGAACTATGATCTTCATCCTTGCTGCTGTCTATCTCAGTCTTAACAACCTCCATCTGTTCTTCCATAGAAAGGCACATGGAATTAGGGCCACCTTCGTCACCATCGGACTGTGATTGAGAGCTCATGGCATCCGACTCTGTCTGGATTTATATTTATTTAGATTAACATTTCATTCTACAGTGACCCTTATAAACATTTGATCTTACTTTGAGTGGTATGCTGTCTTCCAGAGGTTCATCCTTCAGCAGAGAGTTCTGTGAACTATCCTTCTCATCCTTGTCATCGATGTCTATGTGCTCGCTCTCGTTTCCTGAGTCCTCTTTCCCGAATATATTATCCATTGTCTGAAAAGTGGGTTGTTCCAATTTAACGTTTTGGAATTCGACCAATGTTATTCTTAATAATACATCGCGCTCGAACTTCATTTAGCCGATCGAGGATTATTTCGATGCGGTTTTAGACATTTATTCGTATGCTTCACATTTGAGAGACCAATCGGACGACTGCAGGTTAATGCAGCAAATATTCCTAACGTTTCCTAACCCGCAAGTCAGTTGAACCAACAACTTACCGGACGGAATGGTGCAGGTATTCCTTTTAACGAAGCCCCACAATTCTGTCGTATCACTTTTCAATAAGATTGAAATAATGCTGGTGAGTGTTGTACAAGGCAACATAAGAACACATCGTATGCAATCGGAGCAGGTTTGTGCCGCCATGCTTTTAAATGGGCGCTCAGTAGCAGTGGCGATGGTGCACGCGAGTGTTCGACATCGTGTTCGTGGCCACCGGTGATCCTCATAGGCCCAGTCGTTGTTTCTGCACTGGATCGGTGGCAAGCGGATCGAGTGAATGGGTTTTTGCGAGGTAAGTGCTTGATATTTATTTAATTATTCTGATAAATAGCGGCAGTGATTACGTGATACTGATGTAACCCACCAGCAGGCAGTATCGTGTTTCAGCAGATCGAATGCTGCATCAAATGTGCATTCGAAATGGTCGATACCGCTTGGAAATTTAGTTTTCATACGTTTATAATAAGGCACCATGTGTTGGGATAAATCTTTGATCCTTAAGTTCAGACAACTTTAATGTAAAACAACCCAAGTGATACACTTTTACGACCCATTCATAACAAAAGGAGTCTCGTCCACTTCTCTTTTTCCCCCAACTTCTCTCAGAAATTCTGCAAGATACTTACCTTACATAGCAAAACGGGAACCGCAATTCAAAACCGCACATCCCTAATTAAGTCAAAAGATACAGTAAGTGAACTAGAAGGCTCTGCCTGAGAGAATGGAAATTCTTCGCATTCCTAACGGACTCTAGGATCACGTTTCCAACATGTTGGCAGGGGGCCGCACAAGAGAGTCGTTTATTGCGGGCAGAGTCACACAAAGATATTAAAGAAATTGTTGAGCTTAGTAGAGGAATTGAAATGCGCGAAATATTTTGGAAGAAAAGTCGAAAGATTCAAGTGTGATCGAGGTTTCGAAAGTGCGTCTAGCTGTTCGCTGTCAGGCGTTAGGCGCAGATAAGCGCCGGGATCGTAGGGTGCCGCCACCTGGCGGTAGCAGAGGTGCGTGGTCCCTCGGTGTCGCGACGCCGACGTATTTGTCAATATCTAGCCGTTTCCGCGATTTTCACGGTTCCCAGCAGCTCCAGTGACGGTAGTGTGAGCGTGGCATAGTTTCGAGGCGAATGACCGTCTGCTCAGGAGAGAAAGTGACCTGGGAGGCTCCGACAGCTGAGTGGTTACCCTCAGGAACCCTGTGAGCCAGCCGAGAAGAGTCCCGTACCACTCTCTTGGGCAGGAGTTCGCTTCAAAAGGGAGATCTCGCGTGAACTCTGCTGAACTGCTACTGCCACAGCCAGTCGAACTCTCCGTCTCTCCTTCTCTCTCGCTCTCTCTGTCTATATAGTATCGCAAGTGTATCGGAAATCCGCGGTCGTCCTCGTGTGGTCACCGTATTGCTATATACACAGTGAGAGTGGGTGAATAATAGTGCAAGAGGCAGACACGAATCAGGGCCGAACTCTGACTGACTCTCGTGACGTTTCGTCTCGAGTTTACTGATATCATAGTGCGAGCCACGCAGCGTCCTGTCACTCAATACCTGGCTGACGAATGCAGCTTCCGGACGTACTCACAGAGTAACATGTAAGTACCCTGTGAGAGGATTTTGGTTTTCCCATATTCGTATTAAAGATGTTTAAAGGAACCGATTGAGCATACATACGAGCATCCTACTCCAAAGGGGTCAGATATTGGAAGTATTCTTGTAAACACGATTACTCCAATTGAACTTTGATAGCTCGTGAGGTTTGCGCTCGTTTACGTTGATTCGCGCGCGCGCCTCTCTCTCTCTCTCTCTCTCTCTCTCTCTCTCTCTCTCTCTCTCTCTCCTGTCTCTTTCACACATGCAAACATACATACACACACACGCTCTTGATGTATCCAGATTACGGAGCAGAACGCCCCGCTACACATGTGCACATCGCGAGAGAGGCGTACCTCTCTTCACGCCTTGGAATACCGAATACTTGGGTGGCAGACCGGTTCTGTCACTTGGGGCTGCTCGCCTCAAACGATAAAACCGTTTCTTTACCGGTCGACCCTCACAATCCCGGACAATTCTTTGGTCCCTCGCATTCCGGCTGGGCATCAATCTCAAAGGCTTGTGCCTCGACCCCAGTACGAAATCGATGACCTCAGTTCTTTCGAGCGGCTACCTGCCTACCAGATCTCGTCAAACGAGGCCGTACCTGCTAGAGGGGGCCATAATGTACTTCCTCGATAGCAGATCGAATTTTTGCCCAGCTCCTCCTCCAACTCTCTTCTCAAGCCTGATTCAACTTTCAACGAGCAGCTAGCATTTCCAGTTTCTTCGTATGCCGCCGGCATACTGGGCCAATGTAATATACAAGATCCTCCAGTCCATTATCTCATTAGATTAAGTTGAAAACTAGGTGGGATTGTTGCTCGCGTGCCACCAACGTGAAATAGAAAGGTCGGTGGCCTCGTTGAGGATCGATTAGGGTATTATCCACCGCAGTTTTCACGTTTCGGCGCAAAGGACTGAGAGAGCAGCGCTCAAGTTGAGTTCTGGCGTCGCTAGCCTGCGCTCACCTGGAGGGACATCGTCGCGGTCGGAGTAAAAGGAAAAAGGTAAACAGAAGAGGGAATGGGAATGGGAATGGGAATGGGAAATGGCGCGGTAGAGGGAGGGAGAAAAAGAGGATCGCCGAGACGGTGGTGGCGGCAGCGTCTCGGCGCTACGGAACTGAAGGTGGACGCGACGGTCGTTGGCCGGAGGAGAAACGACCTAAGTCAAGCGGAGAGAGAGCCTGTTTTACTACGGAGTTACGCTCTGTCAAGTCTGTCCGGAGTCCGGACTTCTCGGAGACAAACGCTTGGACCTCCGCGGTAGGGACGACCGATAGAGTGCGTTACGTGGATAGTAGTATTTTCGACTATATCCCTCTCTCTCTCTCTTCTTCTTTATTTCTCTCTATTATCTTTATTATCGCAGATCTACATGTACTTTATATCCTAATCAGTATTTCGTGTTCCACCTGCGAGCGAGCGCATTTCGGTACGTATAATTTGACATTTTCGAATTGTCACGAAATGATTGGGTGTAACACGATCTCATAAGTGGTGCAAGCATACTGTTTCACAGCGTGTTTATATGAGAGGGAGCTGTAAGGCAGGGTGCATTTGTCAGTGTAAATTATACCCTGTGCATACATTCTTGAATTTTGGCTCGTCCGATTGCTCTCAAAGCCTCTTGCTTGATTGGTAATTGGCAATAGCTACAACCGACGCAGACGGCCGGCGGGAGTAGAGTGCACGCGGTGTGAGTCACTGAATTGTCGAAGTTTAAACGGCTGAACTTCGCGAATGCCCACGCACTCAATATGGCACACATGTTTGCGGGAGATGGCATTGGAGGTCAATATACCGTTACTGAGATCGTCGACTAGCTTCTTCTCCAGTTTACCAAGTGCTCTCATTTGCACCCAACTTCAAGATGCGTGAACTCACTTCCCTCGAATTCACCATTCCAACTCTCGGCTAATAGACAAACTTCTCCGTTGCCGTTTGACATCCATAGATCTGTGATGGGAAATGCAAGTGGAAGTGGCCTTTAGTGATTCAATCACATATCGAGCTGTTTTCCCTAAGTGTTTGCGTTTATGGATAAGACTATTTGCGAGCTTTCCGTGGAGCGTTCGAGCATGAAGGACGAGATGCGTATTCATCGCTTTCATGACCTCGGCGACTGCCTCCGGACCAGCTATCATTATACTAATAGAAATGCGCAATTATTGCGACAATATCCGAACGAACGCCCGTATGAATGATGCGGGCTACGAGGGATATAAGCCAAGCCCAAGCCCCCGCGAGCTAGATGCCGTTACATGAGCAAGTCGCTCGCATAGATTTATTGTTGCCGCCTAGACAAAAGCCGCTCTACATAATATGTGCATTTCTAGCTCGCGCGAGATTGAGATGAGCCGTCTGTTTTGTCTCACAGGTGCGAAGAGGCAACAGAAGTGGAGACGCATCATCAGCAAACAGCAGCAATTACGATGGGCGTCGCTGAGGACGAGACCCCTTCTTCCCTGACCTCTCACCCTAACCCTAACGCGAATAACCCCAATCAAGAAGGTACGTACATTCTTTCTAGATCCATTATGATTAAGAGCTTAGTTACATTTTAAGAAATCTGGCAGCGATTACTCTTCCAAAGAAAAATCAAAGCATATCTATATCGATTAAACCCGAAATAAGTATGGACGTAAATAGTTTTTTGTGAACTTAAAATACGAGAGCAGAGGAACAATATTAAGACGATTGGCTCTCCAAGTTCTAGGTCTACCATACTGAGAATGTTCGCAGACTGACCTTGGTTCATCAGAGCGAGGTTACGAATAAAGCACACGCTTGTTAATCTGTTTAATTGCAACAACGCGGAAGCATTGTGGAAACTCTGAATGCGAGAGAGAACAGTGAAGTGAGCTTAGGATGACCGTAGGGAACTCAACGATCCTTGGCTCTACCTCTTTGCGCTCCTCTGGAATTGCAGCCACTGCACGCTTCCCTTAACCACTATAATCGACCGTTACAATTATTGATGGGAACTTGAGTTATCGGAAACTTTTTATACTTCGGTCCTTTAAAGCGTTAAATGAGTTCTTGTGTCCACTTTATCGAATTAACGAGCTAGCCGAAGGCCAACGCGTTGCATTGAAATATCTTTTATGTCGCTCTCGATGTAAGAAGGCGGTACATGTTGTTTTCCGAACTAAAACAGTTCGTAAGTACGTACTTTGCATAGATACGAATGTACATACACAGTCGGTGAGATGGAACTACAAGCGGCCTGGCTCTTTAACTCCGGAACGAATGTCGCACTCTTTTTCCGTCGCCAGCACGATGGAGAATTCCTGTGGGCCTTTTACGTAAGGCTGCTCGCGTGAATGCTTGACTCATCGGCGTATGACATTCGACACGCGGCCCTCGTGGAACTGCTTGTCTCGAATGATATACGACAGCCGGAATTTTTATACTTCACATATTCTTTCGCGCCGAATACCGAATTCGGTAAGTATCTTCTTATTATTTTCGGACAATTTTGACCTGCTAAGAACTCTTTAACAATTGTATCAGATTTTAAAAGTATTCTCACACGTTTATTCCTGTACTATAGTCTTTCCTAAATGGAAATGCGATTACCATTGAAGCCAAGTACAATCCTTCACGCGACTGCATAATTTTGTAATAGAAAAGAGAGAGGTATATGAGTACGTTGAACCGGATTGTTGATAAAACACCAGTCACGTAAGTGACGTCTACGTATCTCGAGTTCAAAATTACCAAGGAGCACTCGGCAGAATTGTTGTCGACGGAATCGTCTTTCTTTTTCAATTTGTACGCCGCGTATTTCGATTGCCCGTTCTAACGTGATTTGCGTTCAAGATTATTCTCCGTCCATCTCAATCTTCTGTTGCGTCCTTCTTTTAATCGCGCTTGCATCACCTAATTGATAGCTGACGTAATCGACGTTCGAGCAAATATCACCAATAAGAAATGTATTGTTTCTCGGTCCGGCTCGATCTATCGAGTGATCATAACCACGGTCGGGCGAGACAGCATCATTCAACATAATCATAATCATAGTATATATAAACGTCAAAGTAAACGGGTTGGGCATGTTATTGTTAGCTTGGTACACTGGCAAAGTAAAGCATTGCAGCTTCCTGCTAGGTTTCTCAGAAAGAAGCCGATAAACTGCAAACGAAAGCTTATCACCCTGTTATCGTAACCTGCACCCATGACTCACTCTGTAAACACAAGTTTTCATCGCGTGACTTTTCGCCCGTTGTGGAAGATGGAAAGAGGGGGGAAAGATCGACGGCCGTATTACTCCCCAGCGATGATCTCTTGAGAGGGAGAGCACAGATTTCGGTATAATGAGATCGCTCACACAGCACTATCGCCAGATCGCAATATTAAGATAGTTGTATCAAAAAACAGTTTCCTATAGATTTTGTTGACTTTGATAGGATAATCTTTATAAGGTTCTGCAACTGCTGGATAAATTTTATTCGAATTGATCATATCGTTCCTGAGATAATGCATTTCGAAGTTTTGAATAATTCTAATTTCGTCTAATTCTAACAGTTTTTGCCATGTTTTCCGGAGCTGAAATTTGGCGGAGAATGTTTTCTTGGATCAAGGAAGAAGTGATATAAACTCCAGAGCCCTAGCACAAAATTAATGTTTTCGCAAATTACTGAAGCGATTACATTGCAGTATGCAAAGCGAAGTTAAGAGGCCATTCGGCCAACGATTGACTTTTGGATGGTACAGTACTGACACAACTACCTTAAACGGGGGCAACTATCAGCTTTGAAGACAAAGGGATACTAACTGCTGCATCTCACCATCAGCTGCTTTGCGTTGTCCGGGTTTCAACGGAGTCAATGGGGATCCGTATGAGAAGACTATATCGATCAGATGCGTGATATACAAGCGAATTTGTGTGCCTAAGGACCGTGACTTCCTCACATTCAATGCAAGCGGCTTCTCAATGAAAAGCAGGCCATTGGTGGTTTGAACAGATTCATAGATCTCTCTTGCCTTGATCTCCCATTGTACTACATTTCGATACATCGTGTTGGAAATGAAGTGAGAAGTTCTATCATTTTCTTTCATCATTTTCAAATCGCATCCAACTAATTTATCGAAGGAAACCTGGATATGCAGTACTCAAATCCTTAGGTTTCACGGAAGTTGCGAGAGAGAAAAAACCGCGGACCAAAGTAATGAACTATGAAGTCTGGGACAAAGAGTAATGCGATCCGAAGTGTTCCACTTGCTTCCGGAATTACACTTTCTTTTTATGATTTCTTCCTTCAGCCCATACCGGCTTCTGTCGCGCAAGGGAGACTAAATAGGAAGGGAGATAGAGCGGGCTAGTGGGCTGACAGGAATAAGGGAGGAAGCATCGTGCATCGTGTAGCCGAGTAATGAATTGTGCGAGGAGACCATTGTTACCACGATTCCTGCGGAAAGAAATGGAAAGCGCGCTGAGTAAATGCATGTACTTTGCAGCGTGCGGAAGCAACTTCCTCGCGGGAGGAAACAGCCGCACTGAATGTTCTCCACTGAAAGATAAAGCGGATAGAACAACAGAACTATACGATTTTAAACTTTCCAGTGAGCGCACGTTTATTCAAAGAATTAAACCGCCAGCTATCTCGATTTCAGTTGCTGCGCATATAATTTTTATATGAAATGTAGGGCAATAAATTGAAAGTCTTTAACCTCTTCGCGACACTTGACAAGTTATCTCGCGACCCAATGTCAGTCGTTTAACATTATTGACAAGATATCTCGCCAACTAGTATCGGCCACTTGACATTATGAACGAAGTATTTCACAGTTGATTCTATTTCTATGCCTGAATAATAAGAGAAAATCAACATTTGATTTTGCAATCAACTTTTGATTTGCCGCTTGATTTTGATCACGGCGTTATGCATAGTACAATATTACAACGCTGACAACAATATCGTGTTTCTTGTCAAATTTATTAAAAAGCCACTATGGAGTTGCGAGATACTTCAAAAGCGTGAAATGGCCAGGTTGAAGTTGCGAGGTACATCGTTCAAGTTTATAATAAGATTAAAGCAGGATGGGAAAAGTGAAATGCGTCATCGGTAACGAACTAAGGAAGGAGAACTAGGGAAGGTCGGAGATGGATTCACGCATAAAAATGAACCTGGGTATTGCGGTGGATGTGCTATACTGCCTGCCTGTTGGCGTATATGCGAATCGCGAGCGTGTTAACGTTATTAGAGTGGAAATCCTGTCAGGACGTATTTCACTCTGCTGAATATTCTTGCAGTGAGCCACGATGACAGATGAGACTCGGTGATCAGCCTCCCAATTTTCCTCTTCGTTACCACTGTGTCTCGATTGCTACATCTGCATGTCTGTTTCTCAGACTATTTGCATTGCTGAACCGTTTGATACGATTGGAACAAAACTTCGCCGAGTAATCGTCAATCAGGAAACACAGAAGACGAATTTAATGACATGTACGTGTGTAAGGCGAGCCACATTGATTACATGCTATCTTCTTTTGTGCGCTCATTAACAATCGCTTCTTACTTCTCCTCATCCTCCCCAAAATACCTTCCATTGAAGTATCTATTGGAAAAGTGGATAAATCGATCGATTACCAATGGAAATTCAAACCTCTGATTGTTTTGTTGAACCCGTAGCGAGATGGGATTCTCATGAGCAATGTGAAGCGATCGCCTATGTATTTAGCTGCCAGCCTGAGCAAGGATATTGGGGACACGCGCAATACTCAATATGCATGGCCCGATTACCACGGGAGAATCTGGATGCTAGATGTTCCTGTATACTGGGATGTATATAAACTGAGAGAGATGGAATTCCGCAAGGTTTTCACCTGGTGCATGCGACGAGGCTCTAGTAGAGTACTGCGGTATTTCACGGTACTGCCGGACTGCGCTTTGAACTGGTGCCAAGATATCGCCTCTTACCCTTTGTCCCGCCACTCACTCCTCCACCCTGGAGCGGATCTACATACATAGATACGTGTACTCGAGTCTTCTCTAACGGTGTGTTCGGAGCCGTTTGCTCCGCAGGTATTCTAGGTCAAGTGTGCATTCTAATGATCGCCACCAGCCGAGTTTCTTTTGGACTAGCCTACCCACGCTCTATCGTCTACTCCTTCGTACTCTCTTTTTGTAACAAGGTGAACATAGTCCTTCATGAAATAGAAAAGGCGAAGTGTATTGGCAAAAATCTGTCTATTCGATGCGACATCGATGAACTAAGGTTAGGAAGGTTGGCATTGGAAAAGTAGAAAGGCAAGAGGTTAAACTTGAAGGGGAGTTTGCACGTCTTGTTCCAAGTGTGGGAGGTCCTACAGAACAAGAGAGCAGAACGGTCTTAACGCGGATGTAGTTATAGGCGCGGGAGCGGAAGTTTTCAAAGGAGTGATCTTGTACACGGAGGGCACTGTCCTTAATGCATTACGCAACGGCATCAAGCCTACGTTACGTACTCTCATTGCAGACATCTTCGTTTCACTAGGAATCTTCCTGACTGCATATCGTATACCGTTCGAGCCATTAATTACCAGAATCGCCCGATTCACTTTGATCACTAGACATCGTGATTCTGGTGCTCCCTTGTCCATGAGGTTATGTAATAATCTGCCGGGAATCTAATTTGCCTTACGCTCCCCGCTCAGAGGACTGACTAACTGGTAATGCTAATTGAAGGAGCTGCACAACGACACTGGGCAATTATGACTTTAACCTTATTTATTTCTCGCAACGCTGACTCTTTAAATCGAGCGGGAACAGCTTGGGTAATCGAGAGCCGATGATGTCAGCAGGGCTCTCAATTACTAAGCAGTGATCCGCTTTCAACGGTTAGAACTCTAAATATTGACTGACTCTTTATACTCTTGCTTACAATGTTTTTACTTTACTTCTAATTGGACAGATGAAAGATGAATAGATGGCGGGAACGGGTGATGCAATGCTCGAGCGATAGAATTTGTGTCAGTGATGTATAAATGTGCATCAACGGACAGCACGCTAATAAAACGGGGCTTTGAGCCACACTAACTTTATTGGCAAACGTGCTCGAACCACTAGCCACGGGGATCCACATGCGGCTTGTGGTCTGCTTTCACAGAGGTTGGGAACACTGAGAAATGTTTGAAGCGTTTTTTACCGCATTAAGTGGCCAACCATCCACACAGCTTCCCTCTACCGTGTGTGATATCCCCACTAGGACGAAACCATCCAACTATTAAAATGGCTCGTGAAATCTGGGAGCGGTGAGTTAGCTCCAGTGGGATCTAAACTGAGAAACTTTACAGATATATCTCTGCCGTTTTATACGGTGTTTGTGTGCTTGGGAGTACGATGATATCCCTTGCCTACTTTAAGGGGACGGATTTATGAGAGATAAGCGTATAAATCAGTGAGAAGTTCGGATAGGGAAAAAAAGAAGCAAAAAGGGCTCATTGATAAAATTCTTCTCCTTATTTAGGAATTGTACATAGAGAGATCACTCGCCCAATCAGCACGCAAACATAGCATCATATATTTTCGGTCAGGTGTGCTTGTCTGTCGGGTAACAACGCCAAGCATTCATCGGGCAGAAGATTCTACCTGCTCCACTTAAATTCCACTTAAATTCCACTCAGGCTTTGGATTCCGCATAATTTATCCGTTTCGGTAGATAAGCGTCGTCTTCATCGGGTTGCGAGAGATTTCAGACTGTTGAGCAATCACCCGACCGATTCCGAAAGGGCCGCGGCTCCCTCTGTCCCCCGGAAGCCGTACTAATTGTTCTAATTACACTATTGCCTAGTTGCACGAGAGCTATAAAAAAATATCATTACCTTTTTTTTAGTCAACAAGCCAGCTACGTAGCTACCAGTAACCTTCTAGCTCGGTTCGGCTGTGTAATTGGCTTAGCGTAATTAAACCCCCGGAGGAATCGAACGGCCGGAAAATCTAAAACCTAATTAGGCTGAAATGCTGATGGATAACCCATGCTCCTTCTGTCGGATGTTGATTATCGGTCTAGGATGTAGCCAATATTCTTTAGCAGGTGAACGTAGTACCATAGTAGGAGGTGAATTTCTCGACAGTAATGCGTAATACAAGTAGCGTTATGTCCTAACAGATTAGAAATCACAGCAATGGAGCGTTCATTGACGTGTGATGCATAAGCATTTAATAGATGTTTTCCACTTTTGCTATCACAGTGATTACGCATTCATCGATGGTTGGCGCGCGTCGATGGTAACATTGACCTTTGCGGGTTTTGATAGCTGTAACAACAACTTCGACCAATTGCGAGAGAGTGAAAAGAGTCTGCAACTGATTTAATAAGCTTGGCTTTCTTGTTTCGAGCAGCTCTCACCTTTTTGCAACCCGTACGAGTGAATCAGATGGTGAGGAACACGGGAAGGGCTCGGGGGCCGAGAGAATCTCGGTGAACTCGATTGGACACGCTTTCTGTTTTTGCTGGCACTGCCGGTGCGGGTGGTTGCGCCCGCTCGTTCGAATAATAAATACCAGCGACTTTCCATTTTCAACGTGTGTTAAGCAGTACGCACCTCCATGCTTCATGGCTCTTGACACGCTGGTTACCCAAAGAACAAAATCGTTGGATCGCTCGGAATTCTCATTGTCCCATCAGGGAAGAGAGGATGAGAAAGAGGGAGAGAGAGTGGTCTTGTTCAGCAAGACCCTTCCGCTTATGTTCCTATCTCGGCCGAGACTGTCAAGAAGAATCTATGAAGAATGTCTTGTCTCTGGCGTGCCAGTGATTCGACTCGATATCCTGAAGAATTCGAGCAAAACGAACGTCTTGAAAAATGCCGATGTCGATGACCCTTCGCTTCGGTAAGGACCTACAGATTGTGGCATACCTCAAAGTGCCTCGTCTTATTATTATTCGTATCAAGTCGGCAAGGGTAGCCCAAAGAGTTAAAAGAACACTGTCCCCTCCAAGTACAGATACCGGTAGTAATTAAGAGTTAATTGAAAGCGCACGCGCTCTGGTGGCTTGTTACTTCCTAGAAGATAGTGGCCTCACTCCCGTCTCTTACTCGTGGGCTTTCGGGCTACCGCAATTATCCCCCGAATTAAAGGCACCACTGTGGATTGTGCTCGAGCACGCGCGCGCGCAACAAGGGAAAGAACTCCCACAAGATATAGCGGACTGGAAATACGGAAGCCGCTTGCCGAAACCGCTAGTGGGCACAGCGTGACAGAGACAGAGAGAGAGAGAGAGAGAGAGAGAAAGGAAAAGAGAGAGTCAGAGGAAAAGATAAAGAATTGGCGTAATATTACATGACTAACAATTATGAGTAAATAAAGTGCATCACCAAAATCACGGTTTTGGTACAGATTATTTCTTTAGACTGCATTATTTTTCTATTCAATTACTAAGATGGTCGATGGCAATCGATAGTTAGTTTTTACTTCAAATACCCAGTGAGCAATGTGTGAAAGGTAAAGTCAAGAGGTATCTAATTAAAATGAATGTCTGAGTCGTCACGGCGCATCGCACGTGGCAGTGAATACGCAATGCCAGGCATGCATGTGCAATCCGTGCGAGTGATTAACTGGCCATTTTCCGTCTGGCGTTTATCTGGCGAAGCGCGGCCAAGATACGGGAACGATCAATGTCTGGAGGACAATGCTGTGATGGCGAGTGGGGAGGGCAAAGACTTGTCTTTTTTCACGAGTGTCCGTCTATCGGTCAACCAGATGAGGGGAGAGGTATTCGATCGTTCTCTCGGAAGATATTTCCGAGTGCCGTTTGCCCATTACCGGCTCTACGGCTAAAGAAAACGCGAGGGACACGGTACGCGCTATCGAGAGAATGGAACAATACACTGCACTAGCAAGCCAATCTCTGATGAGGAGAGAGGGCAACGGAGACGAGGAGACAAAATGAATGCTTGAGAGAAGGAGAGAGAAAGAGACAGTGAGGTGAGAAGACAAAGAATCGCTGAGGAAGCTTGGAGTGCGAGAGAGGCTACTCAAAGGAAAAAGTAAAGGTGCAGGTAGGGGCCTCCGTCTGCTAGCTCTCGCGCGGTGCAGGCAATGCTTTGCGCAAACATCCGATGTGTCTATGTACTCCCGTATCGTGACAGGATGTCCGGAAAACCGTCTGAAATTGTTGCTTATAATCCTTCTTACATTCTCACTGAGATCATAGGTAAACCATAAAAGAGGAATTCATTCAAATTTCCCAGTCTTTTGGTAGCCAGAGATTTAAAGGAGTTGTAATCAAGAGTCTGCAAGTGTTTGAATAGCGATATCAAACCACTCTCTGGCTTATCCTAATCTCAAGTACAAGAATGTAAAAGAGAAGCTCACGCCATCCTAAAACAGAGTCTGTCCACTCAAAATATTTGCAGTGCTGGGATTGTTGCGCAAATTGTTCGCTGCGGCGCGCCGCGGCGAGGCACGGCATGGCATGGCATGGCGTGGCGTGGAGAGAAGGATGAGCGTGGCGAAGCCGGACAGTCGGAGGTAGATGTACAGTGGAGCCAGCTAGGTATACATGTATAGTAGTTATGTAGGTATAGGTATGGTGCGACGTGCGACGTGGTACGTGTAGAAGAGCGTGATGGTAGGAGTAGGAGCGGCAGGGGCGTAGGCGGGAAGAGTGGCGAAGAGAGCGAGAGAAGGAGGCTTCGAGTCGAGGTGCCGCGAGCGAGAGACGGTGGAGTTTGTAGAGTAAGAGAGTGGGTTGAGTGAGTAGGGAAGAGTAAGCGAGATATCGTAAGTGGTCGACGGCGGGTCCCGGTGGCAGGGAGTCGCGCCGTGCGAAGCGGACGGTGTCGGTGGCAGTACGAGTCTACCGGCGGCTTCGAGCGCCTACCAGAGCTCAACGTTTTCCCTGATCTCTCTCTTTCTCTCTCTCTTTCTCTCTCTTTTGTTCTGTGCTGCTCCTCGCTACTACGCTCTATCAATACTCCAACTGAAGACTCGCTTGGGTACTCGCGCGAGAGCTGAGGAGCTCGCTGCGCTCAACATGGGTTAAGCAGTGGGCAGGTGGGCCTTATTCCATGGGTCGCGGGCCCCAGTTGAATATTGTGTACCGCGAGTGTCGTGAGTCTTGAGTGAAGTCAACCTCGACGGGAAGCGTGCAGCGACGTGTGTCAACCAGTGCCACTGAACTACTATCATTAGTTTAGAATTGAATTGGTATACCAAGCGGAATACGCGTTTCACTGCCGAGGCCAAGAATAGTGGAGCGGAAATTGAGTAAAGAGTAAAGAGTGGGATAAGGACGATCGGAGATCGAGGAATTGGGGAGAACGAACCATCGGACGAGAATTGTGCCAGTCGACGATCGCTTAGCGGAGGCAAGGCTAATGTGGCAGCTTTGTGACCGACTGAGCGTAAGGTCCGACCGATTGCGCAGGAGCGGTACCAGAAAAGAGCAACCTCGACCTCGAGCCAGCCGTTCGAGACGGCTGTTGACGGTGCATCCTTGAGGGCAGACTCTTCCTTTGCCTGTAGTGTGGATCCCAGACATTTCACGTTTTCGTTTGGAGGTTGACGGAGCATCTTCTTCTCAGATATCCATCGCTAGGTCTTCGTGGTCGGGATAGGTTCGCCGTGAGCGAGCAGTGCTGCACTCCCTCGCGCACAGTTTGCTTAGACTCTCGAACAGAAACCGTTAATCGAGCTCGCATCAGGCTCCCGATAAGTGGGCCAAAACGCAATAATCCCTACTGGTGGTGGATCTCATATGGCGTATCTGCCGGCCGGGCATTGCGGATCGCCGGCTGGCCCGATGAGACTGTTGCGTCTCGAACTGAACACTCAACACTCGACGCAACCAATGAGATAGCCTGTCAATCTAGCGCGATAACTTACCGCCTCACCAACGTCACACAAACTTGTCTGCGATATTGTAGTATTACATAGGAAGGCTGCAACGTAAACGAAGTACCTTATACCGTACCAAATAGTTCGCGTCCAAGGATCCTAACTGAGGTGAAGGAGAGGAGGAAGAAGAGAGAGCTCATTGCCAGAACCAAGTACGAGGTGACCTTAACGCGGTTGTGCGTCCGCTACAACGTACAAGTGGTCAAAAGAGGGAAAGATCGCAAACGAACGACTTTTCCTAAAGTGCACGTACCCACTCACCTTTGGCATATGCCGTATGATCGAAGGGAAAGAAAAAGACCGATATCGTGATTACTGGCCGAACTTGAGGTCACTCGAGTGCTGAAGGGGACGATAATAAAAAACACAGTCGAGGCTATGAAAGCGAGTGCGAGCTTCTGAAGTCGATCGGCTTGGAAAGAGAGTAGAAAGAATCCATGAGTGTTTCTGCCTGATTCTACCCCTCTTTTTCTCTCTCTCTCTCCCTCTCTCTAGCAGGGTGCAACAAGTGAAACGAAACCGCGTGCTGGCTAAGCCGTAACTGCCAACACATACACACACATACACGTACCACTCCGATGAAACACGCGCCTTATACTTCGAACTCCAAGTAACTCTTACATACACATATATCGCAATAGTAACCGTATCGGTTGGAAGCCGCCTGTCTTTCGTCGCCGGTTTCTTGCAAAAACTCGCTGGTCGAGTCTCTCGGAAACTGCCATCGGCTTTAAGGAAGAAGGTGAAAGAAGGGAAAAAGGTCGTTACTACTCAAATGAGGTCAAACTTGGGTGCAAGGTGGTTTGCAGTGTGACTGTCGCACTTGCTCCAGTTAGTTGCTTGCTTGAGAGTGCAAGAGTGAGAAGGAGGAAAGAAGAAGGGCGTAAATCGTCGTCGGGTGAAGAAGATTTTGCGAGCGGTAGCTCGCTGACTTTTGAATGACTTTCCCGTTCTGTGGGTTCATCTTGGACTCGTCCGACGAGAGGGCGAGACAGATGCCCGTCGCATCGGAAGACTGGGTGCCTCACCCGGCCAAGATAACTAGCTCCATCACCACTGTCAAGGGTGCCACCATCCAAAGCACCACCACGGCTTGGATGTCGCCCTACAGCCGTACACCGCAACCTGACCGCGCTGCCTCACACAATAACAACAACAACAACAACCACAATAACAACAACAATAATAATGGAGTTGTCATCCTGGAGGGTTGTAGGCCACCTGCCGCTACCACTGCCAGGAGATTCCTCAGGTGGTTCAGCAGGCTCGGCCAGCCGCCAATGGGAAAATCAGGTAAACATAGTGAATGTCATCGCTTTCACCAAATTTTCCACAAGCTTACCTAGAGATAAGCCTGCCCGGGATAGATTATCCCCTCGGGAACTGTTGCTGTATTGAGATTAGTTGAAGCGTCTCCTCGAAACTTGCTTTTCTTGGAGTATTAAATTATGCTCCGATATTCCTTCTTATGCTTCATCATTCACCACTGTATCCCATGTATGTCGAAGAAAAGTAGCCATTTGCACTTGTTTGAGCCGTATACGTGGATTTGTTGTGAGTGCCCGAGTACAGTTAGGAAATTAAGTCTATGATGGCAATGACTCGCGCGCAGAGTCAGCGTGGTAATTGCCTCCCGGCGGTAGTCAAGGGGCTTCATTAAAGAGCAAGGAAATAATCGCGGAAAGGTAGCTAGTCTCCGCTTAGGCGAACGAAAAGAGAGGGAGAGAGTATACGAAAAGGCAGACAGGAATCGATGTTCCGGGAAGATAGAGCTCTCTCACTCACGAACACTGTGTAAACGTAATCTGGTCGCATTATGCCGAAGCCGTGCGGTACTGTTAGTCATCGCAGGTGTACCGTATACACTGTAGGTGCCAGCAGCCGCGTTAATAAAAAGCTTGAGTTGCTCGAGCAAGAGCCAAAGGAATACGCATTTACGTCTTGTGCTGTACCGGCCAATAGATAATTGTCCAGAAGCCACATACGTGTAATTGGTGGCACGTTAACGGTGCTTCCTCACATCAATTTCTCTCTTCTCTGATCAGCCATACTGTGTGCGCCGACTTTTCCTCGATCGACTATTTTGCCAATTAGACACGTTGCTCACCGCAAGATTTGGTACCGTGGGATTCTAAGTCGAAGAACGAGCAACCACTAAAACAGAAGACTGGCATCGTGTACAGGCGGAAGTCGCACTCTTGAATCCATTGAATTTTAAGCATGAATTCCTGCATGCTTGCCGGTGTGAGGACAAAGTCTCGTTTGCATACCACTGCTCTGGCAGACGCAAAGCTTCTTCATTGACCTTAGCTTTTCCAATATGGAGGCTATCTACTATCTACCTTGGATGACTTAGGTAATAAAAGTAAACCAACTGGATGCCGAAAAAATACGAGCGAATCTTATATACCATTGAAATCTTAAACCACTGGAATTCAGGTTGATTTGCCATTTTTTTCAAATTCTCGTTTCCCAGAACTTTTTTCCTATAATTAAAATTGTGCAATAAAATAGTACCTTATTTTTTGAAATAGTAAATGAAATTCTGCTGAGTAATACTCGTTTCACAGATAAGATTGCCCGGCCAGTTTCCATTACCAGCTATTTATGATTCTCTTTTTTGCCGATAGACCCGATGACATTGAATTGGAAATCTACGTAAAGTGACAAGCGTATGATTGGATATATAATTAGCAAATTATATATTATAAATATAATATATAATATGCAATTACTACTTGCCGAAAGATTGAACCGCCAAGGGTACAGGATGTTCCAGATCAGTTCCTTTTAAGTTGAGGACGAAGGTATCATGGAAGAGGGGAAGTGAGAGATAGCATCGCGAATTCCTGGTTGTTAAGCTAATCTGGGGTGGATGTGGAGAAGAATGTGGTCTAAAGTGGGTCGTGCGTGTGACGAAATAGAAATTGGGTTGTTAACAGAGGGGCGTGTGTGTACCAGGAGGTGGCGATAAGTGGTGTCGCATGCGGTGCTACGTGGTAAATTAGACTTGATAACCAGTCGGCTCACCAAACTTTTTTACATGCTGGGAGCTTATCACATCGTAGGATTGTTGTTTTATGCAAAAAGTAGCGGCTATCGTATAATCGTATGATACTTGAAAATGGCGGCTCTCTTAGTAAAACAACATTTCCTTGGGAAGGAGAAACTCGCTGTCTTTATCGTCGACTACTATCAGGGTACATCCCGCAACTGGTGATAAGTTCGATCCGTAAGCTCGCAATCTTTGAGGGGGTCTGCGAGCCTGATAGTGACAGCTGTAGGCGACGCGATAGTAATGTATCCCTGTCATTATTCTTCAAGTTGGAAAACTCATTATATACTCTTGGGAGCGCTCTAGTGCAATACGATAACTGGGCCGGAAAGAGGATGAACCGTAAACTTGATAAATAAACATTACACTCGATGTGGAAAATCAGGCCGCGAACCGATACTCCCAAGCATTCCAAGGTATTCTTAATAATCAGCCAGTATTTCTCCCATTATATCCAAGCACTAGACAATATCCGGCTAGACATTTTCAAATATAGTTCATGTTTGGCACTTGTCATAGCAAACGCTCGAAAGAAAGGGTTCGGTTGATTAGAACTTAATCTCCTAATCGTTCTTGAACTCGCTTGGGTCGGATTGAGCTCGTAAACAATAATCAACACCGACCTCTTCACCATCTATCTCTATTAAGGCTAAATTTCGGTTGGGAATAATCTAGGTCACGATACACCACCAAAACTAGTTTGTTACTGGCAATGATAATAGTAATATCCTAGTAACATTCGTTCTCATCGTGATAGCGATATCTAGGACTTTCGGCATGTCGTTTTGACTCTTTAGAAAACATCGACTATAACCCAAAGAACGCTCGTAATTGCGGTTGTAACGGTTCGTCGTTAAAGGTGGAGTATTACGTTTCTTAAGGAGCGCTATTGCTTTTCCCGTCACATTGGCGGTGAACGATGGCGAACACGAGTGAGGTGCAGTAGACATGTCGAAAGAGTCATCTTTTGAAGGAGACAGTTGTTGGCTTGAATTGTGAAAAGCGAAGAAATCGTACTCTACTTGGCAATTGCGAGTCAAACGGAGAGCGGTACTTCTCAATGAGAATAACACAATTCCTTATCCACATATTGTGTAATTCTTGGCTGGTTTACGCGTGGGTGAGGCTTGCTCACTTGTACCTATTGCTTTAATCATTCGTCTCGAAGCACCGCACGGACGCGGACTTACTTAAAATTCAATTGGCATTGCCCTCCCTCTTTCTCCCGCAGGGACCAGACATGCGCGACGCCTTGTTTTTGCGAAAGCAGGAACTCCATCGAATTCTGATATAATTCAGATCCTACTTTAACATATTTTAATCTGGCTAACAAACTTCTGTCTTCGAGACGTGTTCGATTATTTTTTCTTTACCAAATGAAGTTTACTAACACCAGTGATTAAATTCTAAACTAAACTAATAGTTGTATGTTACTCGAAACATTATTCTAAGGAATTTGGTGTTACGAAAACTTTCTTTATACTTATAAAAGGAAGAGCGAGGAAGTATGTTGCTTGTTTAGAGCGAGTTGGGTATTCTCAATCGCATATGTACTATCTACTATCAGACGAGAGGTCATTGCCTTATAGTCTGCTGGGGAAGTTATACAGGTGCCTGAGAGAGAATTCATCGTGAAAGTCATTGTGTCTTCTCTCTACTAACCAAATCACTTGGTTATCTTCTCGACGAAAGAGTACTCGACAATTGCTACTTTATTTCTCGCGCTATCACTTCATCGTGACCGAGTTTTTTGCCGCACACTCCACAGCTCTCATTTCCTCGGGTTGTGGACTCTACAAGATAGATCGAGCGGAACAAAGAAAAGAATGTTTAAGATGCTCAACTAATAATAAGTAGGTGTAGTCGGTTCAGGGTGTATGCTTTTACATCATCAGAATATCAACGCGCTAGTGTGAACACTCTGAGAGTGTACTTATTCCGAGGAGATAGCACGCTCCCTTTTCACCTCAGCGTTTAACCTCGGGCTTAGCTTGCGTATACTCTTGAAAGCAACGCCTCTACACTACTAGAGCCTCGTAAATGCGAGGCGATGCTCGAACTGGTTACTTAATTGCTATCGTGCGAGATATAAACGAATTTTTAGTGCTTCAATTAATACAACATTTCAGGTATATGAACTTGGAATGATGCTTGTCAACTATCATAGTGATACACAGTATGTGTGTTAGAATCAATGGAAATTTGGATGAGAAGTGTGTTGTAGCTCTGAAATGGTTAAATGTCGAGTAACAATGAAATAATGAGGAGTGGCGAGTTATCTTATCAGCTAGAGAGCGTACGAACCATGGATATCATGCTTAGAGGACGAAATATCTGGCAAGCAAAACAAATCGGCTGAGGAAAGGTTTGAGCTTTATTGCATGGTGTACGAATGATTACCTCACTATTCACTCTCGAACGCTCGTCGTGCGTCTTTACTCTTTGTGGGAGAGGAGCGAGGGCAAACTCGTGAAGAAAGTGAAACCGCCATTACTCCCCCGAGGGCACCGACACACGTGTGCGCAACGCTGAGAATTTCGAAATTCGCCATTCGAGAACGTTCTCGAATTATGAATGTCGAGAAAGAGATTAACAAATTCCGAGGGATTCTCATCAAGAAATGAAATAGATTTCTAAAAAGGATTCACTGAAAACAGCATTTTTCTGCTACCTATTAACGAATATTTCAAACATTAGAACTTATACATTAGATACCAGTATTAACACGAATCTTCGTTAAACGTTCTATAAATTCAGTGAGCCTTTTTGCTCGAAATTCAGCCTCCATTATATTTTTCTTAGGAAAGATATTTTTCTTATTAATTATGTTATATTATAGTCGATATCGGCGTATCTTCGATTTGCAGAATCGAAATGAAATCCTACGGACAGCAAGGCGAGGTCAAGGATTCTCTCTCGTAAACAGGATAGCAGTATGAGTAGTCGGATTGCGAGCGGTGCACATATATGAATAGACAAGGCGAGTTAGTTTCATGGCTTCGGCGATATACGTGTGGAAATGCGACGTCGCGTTGCGAACAAAGCCTCCATTGTCGTGGGTCGTGGGTCGTGGCGTGTCATGCGTGTACGCCGCGCGCTCTGCTCTCTGTGCTTCGTCGTCGTGTCTCCGCTGCTTTACGAAACACGATATATCTCTATCTTGTTCTGCTGACGCTCGCCATCCGAAAAACGTGTATGGTTTTCGTAAGTTTTCGCCACTCTTTCTCGGAAATGGGCCAACCCGATAGTTTTG
Source organism: Ectemnius lituratus (assembly GCA_910593735.2). Lineage (NCBI taxonomy): Eukaryota > Metazoa > Arthropoda > Insecta > Hymenoptera > Crabronidae > Ectemnius > Ectemnius lituratus. Next base: position 19,672,169 of record OU343034.1, read on the forward strand.
ATAGCTATCGCAATTCCTATTTGCCACTTCGATAACTACTAGGAAATTTTGCATCACTACTATTACCGCCCCCAAAGTTGATAAGTATAGATAAGTTTCATTTTGAATTCTATTCCTGGTTTTAGGTTGAATTTACTTTGTTAATTTTGATCTATATTCGCGAAACCATATGGGATGTCTTATGGGACTGCTTTTGTTATGAACGGTCAATATTTCCTTTGGGAATGAACGTATTCTCGTTACGTAATCCTAGGAAGTGAGCGTGCTTTGCAGCCCGTTACGTAATACAGAAATAGACACGCGCCGCTCCGCTCGGAGCCGATTGAATTTTCTCTCACTCTGTTCAGCACGTCCGTCCTTTTGCCGTTTTTTAATTGTTGGATTGCATCGCTCGGTGAGAGGCTTTCGACTAAGCCGACTGATTGCAAGTAAATCTACTCCCTGTTTCTATTTTCAATTCAATTGACAGCTTAAAGGGGAAAACCTCGAACATTATTGACGTGTGCTCGGCGCATTTTCATGCAGAGCCACCGGTAATAACTTAATTAACCCAATGATTATTAACGAGACAAACACGAATAGTTTAACCTTCCGATACGCCCAGGTAATATTGTTTCGAAAGAACCTTGTGTATTACCAGCCATACAATTCGCACATTTATGACCGACGCATCAACAGAAAGCGTACGTAACTTCTTTCGAAAAGATTTCGTTGAAAACAGCTGACCCATTTAAGTGTCTAAGACTGGTGAACGCTGAAAAATGAATGGCGCGAGGGGTGAGCACGAACCATTTTATAATGAAGGAGTACTGCATAAAGCGAGTGATTTAAATTAAAAAATTGTTCACGCGACTGGTAGAATTCCAAGTGTAGTTTAATGTGCCGTAGAGTTTTATACGTTATAGGTTGTTGAGACTGAAATTCTAGCCTCTTTGATATTATATGAGATATGCTTGGAAGAGAACGAGAGATGGAATGGAGGCGGAACACTAGTGTTCGTGGGAAGCAATTATAATATTTGCATGCGGCATAACAAACGAGCAGCAGTGTTTGACTTCCTCGTACTTATTTAGATTTGGTGAGATGCATAATGATACACTCGTTGCTGAGTTAACTTGTGGGCAGCGACGGGTAACTACTCTTAGTAGTATGTACTTGGATCAACGACGATAATTATATCGTGCTTAGACCTTTGACAATGAGTGTGCCTCATGCCATCCGCGCTATCGGAAAGTCTTCCTTATAACACTAAGCTCTGGAGTGTTAGTTATCAATGAATTTTAGTTTGAAAATTTATGTCTCGACCAAATAGGTCTTGGAAGAGTTTTTAAAAAGAACCTTGGCGATCGCTATCTGTCAGAAGTTACGTAAGATGTTATGCAGAGCTGGGTGATAATGCGTAAATATTGTAAAAATTGCGTTACGTTAGCAGTTAATTGGCTGAAAGGCTCGCCTTGGAAACATCGCACCCAGAGTCTAATAAGGTCGGCTTAGTCTCACTGCGACAATCGGAGCAGTCCAGCCTCTGTCCCACCAGTTTAACCAGTACTACTTTGCATTTCCATGCAAAGTCTGCTTCTCTCTCGGCAACTTGCCGCAGTATTCCAATCCCGCGAGTCAAGCGCCAGTTATTTTTCTAAAGCTTTTTTTCCTCATTAAATTGGAGAGAACCGGTTGTGCGAGGCCGATGGAGTTCTGGGGCATTGACGTTTCATGTTTCGGTTGTTGTTAGCCAGTTAGGAATCGTGGTAGTTCGGTTAGAGTTTGAAACCGAAGCAGAATTATGGAGTGTGCTTTTGCTCTTTGTTACAGGGATTGCATTGCGTGCACCATGGGTTACGTACCGCCATCGTCGACAATAGCTTTTACCGTTTGACGGAAGAAGCCCGTCCGCGTCAATGCGATACGATGCTCGCGAACTGTACTTCCGGTCAGTAGGCAGCTGTGTGGCTCCTCGCTCTGCCTGAAATCCTGTGTGCAATTCCATACACAGGATTCCATTTCAATTTTTTTTCCCAACTCTCCCACCAGTTACTTTTCATTCGTTAACCGAAAGCTTTCCATAAAAGGACTTTCGCCGTTATATGTATGAAAATTACGAAGGGTACAATTTCCTGACTGAAGCAGAATGTTAGCGTTTTGCGAGGGTGTCAGTTGTTCAGTTTGCTTATTTCGTCATGGATTCGGCGAAAATTCGTCGAGAGTGTGTATCGGGTGTGATTCGTTGGTGTGAAAGCTTCGAGAATCGTAGGAACATACAAATAAACGAAAGCTTAAAGCCCGATTTAAACAGGGCGAATTGTAACGTGCCCCGCTGGATATCGTTAGCTCGCCATCCAAAATAACTCGTGCACTTGTTTCCACGGCACTCCACTTTTAATCGCGCGTCGTATCCGTTAACACATACATTTCTAGTTATGTGTAAAAATTGGCGTGGAATGCGTGCTTACCGTCAGGCTAAGAATTAAGATTCGACTTGATACACACACTGTGTTTCTTCTCGTTGCTAATAAAGCCACTCGGCGTGATCGTAAATTTGGCCCGGCTCTCTATTCAGGGCAGTGCTTACAGTGCGATAAACAAAAAGAATTGTGCGTGCGATACGTGCCTCTTGCTGATATGTGATACACATACAATAGACAGATACCGATGCTGATGGATCGCGGATGATGAGATCATAGGTAAACTGAAGAGAGGGAGGGGTCGAATGATTGGAGATTTTGAGAGGATAAAAAAGCTGTGATCGAGCGATCCGCGTGCGTTGATGAAACATCAACACCTTGGATGAGTGTGTGGGAGGTGGAAGCCCATTGTCACGAGCGAGTCGTAAAGCAGTTACGCTTGATCTCGCAACACCTGATTCACGGGAGTTAAGTGTACGTAAGTGTACGCAAGTGTACGTAAGTGTGCACTTTCTCGAGCCATGACCACGTGATTTTCTCGAGTAGACTAAACTTGGCTTTTATGACAAATTGATCTCTAATCGTAAAAAAGATTAACAAGCAGTGGAGCTAGTTTCTTTATCAAAGTACTTAACTATTTCTATTTGTCATCGATGGAACTTTTAACGCGCTCAATTTGATTTTATTACCATTCGCTTTTAACGCTGAGGACATTTCCCGATTCTCAACAAGGCCTGTAAAGTTATGTATAATCGATTTCCTTAGTAGTGGGTCTGGATAGGATTTATTTTTCCTCTTTATCTCGAGAGCTCTCGAAGCGCACCCCGACCGAAGGAGGGTTTCCTCCGACGCGTCACGACGCCAATAAAATGTTTGCCAATAAATCAGCAGACAGATAACAATTGCTGTGAAACTCCAATTAATTGTTCTGGTTTTTGAGGGCGTGTTTTAGAAGGCGCCCACCAATTGGAAGGCGGCTTTCGTCCACGAGATCAGTAATTGTACACGTCGGATTAAGTCCTTCCATGTTTCCTCTCCGGCTTTATGAGAAAGAGCGAATGCCGGCGGCATTACGTAAATGTGTCGTACCCTCGATCTATTTTCATCCGGTTCGGCCGAGGTTACTTCGATGGTTCCGGGTGTGGCGACTAATCCTCGAAATATCGGCCGTCTCTTTAGACAATCTTTCTTGCTCCGTCGTACTCGATCACTTGTTTTAGTAGAATTAAACACCTGATAGCCTCGCCCGTTGAACTCTCGCAAATTTTCAGCAGACTAGTAATAAGATTTGAACGGAGGTTTCGAAAGCGAAAGCGTTCAAAAACCTAGATGAAAGTGACATTAGAAAAATGACTGATTCGAAAGTAAAATGCGGATGCAGAAAGGAGCAACAAGCAGCAGGAGGCGGCGGCGTTGGTTGCTGCGGTAACAGGAATCGCATCGGGGCTAACTACGCATTAAGCAAAAGCGCGTTTGCTTTTTTGCCTTTCTCTCGCCTCACAGTCAGTACAAAGCGACGCCGAGGAAAGAGACTCGCAGTGGCCGAGTGAAGTAGCCAAGGCTATGCCTCGCATTTCGCAAGGGGTCTTAAATCCTCGTAAAAGTGATATCGAGCCTCGAACTCAGAGGTTTGTTATGTTTCTGTGTTCCTTTCGTCTCGTTTAGTCTTCTTTGTCTCTTACAATTAGTTTTACTACCAACCAAACATTCCTTCTCTTTCTCCTTAATTTCCAATAGCTTACAGTTTTCTCTTAGTCGTTCGTTCTTCCAATTCGCGCTTTGCTACTCCAATTGATTCGCCTCTTTCTCACTTTCGCAGTGAAGCTCAAATCGCGGAACAACCATCACTTTGTGTAGTACGTGCAATCGTAATTGACTCTCGGGAACTGCAATAACATCGTGACTCATAGTGTAGCCTTGCACACCATTGTCTCTTTATTTTCATTTTCTTTTGTCGAGGGATTGTTTTCGATCTCGGAAGATATCTGGAAGGTCCATGCTAGTCATTATTGATTGACTGCTATCGTTCAACTTGAAATATCATTCACACGTGATCAGTCACTTTGGATCTAACTGAGTCAATGATATTTGTAAGCGTGATAGCTAACTCCAGTTTTATTGAACGAGAAAAAGAACTGTGATGATAGCAGAGTTATTAAAATATTTATCATCAATCATATTGAATATTACAGGAAAGTAATCTTAGCAATGACCTATCCTTTACGCCTTTCGATGAAAGAACATACGAAAGAAGATGAGTGGCAGGCAGAGAAGTCTATAAAGACTTTATAACTAAACGGAAATAGGATGATAGCTGACATGGTGCTGGAGAAGAATCGTTACTATTTTACTGGGCCGCGTAGTTCAATCGATTCTGCAGGTGTAGCTTTTCCCCGATAACTTCGAGTAACTTCCTTCGATTCTTGTAGTACAGTACTTATTCCACCTTTTCTTGTGTTGCGAGTAGTACAGTGTTTACCACAAATACGATTATTTAATACTAATACAGGGTGTATCAGTAGAAAATGATCAAATCATGAAAGTCCATAGTAAATTCGTAGAAAATGTGGAAGTAGGTCGGAAAGATTGGAAGTAGGTTAAAAAGCCGATGCCCACGCGTGTCGGTCGGAATATTCGTTGATCAGAGTAGAAGGCTGTCGGTGTTTCTGGCCTCCGTCTGTTTACCACATATCATAGCGATCGTTGACATTAGATGAGACGGAAGTGTTGGTATCTCCCCTTCTCTTTCTCTCTTCCTTTCTATCCCTTCCTTTCAGTTCCCCAGTCTGTTTCCATAGGCACACTTACAGAGGACGAGAGGCGCCGTACACCTTCGCAAATCCGCAGATATGATGTCGAGGAGATATTCAGTTCCTGACCTCCTTTTTCCTTTCACATCGCTGCTGGATAGAAGGCATGTGCCCCCTGAGAGTAGACAGCGGAGTTCCCCATCTAACAATTCCTATCTTTCTCCCTTCGCCAGATCCGAACCCTTTCCAAACCGAAGGATTTTACTCCTTGTTAGCAACACTCTCAACATACTATGTACTCTCCCCACTTACAGCCTTTCCTTCTCCTTGCGAGATATTAATCTTCTATCGAAAGAATTCTAATTCCACTTAGGTGGCATACACCAGCCACGTATCGTTTCATTATCGTTCCATTATCGATATTGACATCGAAGCAAACCCCATAGAGACATTAATTATGTCTTTGTGCAGGGAGTAAGTCAATCAGTGTGCATCCAATAGCATAAACAGTCAAGCACTTCCGTGTTAATTGGGGGTAATTAGTATAGTGGGAACTGGTGTACCGTTGGCCGGGCGGGCGGCGGCGGTGGCGGCGGCGGCGGCGGCATGTTGGCGCCGCAAGAAACCGATTGGCTGCTATTCGTATTCGGCGTGCGCGGAGAGCGGTACGGTTTACTCGATTTACGGGATCGTAATAAGAAGGAGGATATGTCCCGTTGCTCTAACAATAAGTGGGTCGAGCAGCCGACCATTCAGAGGTCACAATCGTACTTTGCAATCGTACTTTGTATGATGCGCGTGTACTGTGAATTATTCTTATTAGTCGTTTATGTAAGAGTATTGACAATGCTAGTTGAAAGTTATAGGTCATCCTGGATGTATTCGTAGTAATCCTTTTTCTAATTCTTCACTATGATTCTTTATTTTCATGATGTGCCATTAATCAACCTTTGGATTTCTTGGTACTGCATGACGTGCTGGCAAGTCTAACTATAATGGCATTTGCGCCACACTCGATCTACGTTTGGCACACCCCTCACACTCTATTTTCGCATCATCGACGCACCGATGATCCTATGATACTTATTCAATGCATTTTTCACTGAAACTAAACGCGCACTTCTTCAAATACTTATCGTAGTAGCTGAAAAAAAATGTAAAGTACGAAAAATCGTCCCAATTAAGCTTCCAGAGTTGGGGTGACCCAATTACGATTCCCCTGTCACGTAATTACCTTGAGAAGGACTCTGTGTATCTAGGCCAGGCGAAAAGGTCTTCTGAATTATATATTTTTATTACAGGAGTTACATTAGTCAGTGAGGAAGCTGTTCATTTTGTTGTATACCATGCATTACAGACTAAGTAGAAAGTTCATATCATCATACGTATAACGTATGTTGAGGGTTACTCTTAATGAAATTCATTCTTTCATAATAGCATCTTAATTCTGAAACCGTCATCTTTAACATAGTTCGCAATATCGTGCGGTTGGTGAGTTTCGGTTTGACAAAAACACAAAATGTGAAATTGGTTGCCAATTCACGGTCAGCGGCTTTAATTGCATTCCATTAATTGTGGATCGTTACTGAAGTTCTCAAAGTTAAAGTAATTTCCGGTTAAAAGCTTTCTCCGTCCTCTTTCCGCTTAAATTACCTGCAGTTGCTAAATAATCTCTTGACCGTGGCGCTTTAAGGAGGTTCGATTTTTTTGTTTGCCAAGGAATTCTTCTAAAGAGAGGAATGTCCCCTCGCAAACAGTTCGAGGGCAGTTCTTATTTTTAAAGTAAGTCACGGTTGCCAGGTGTACTTTAAACTTTGCTCTTTCTTTTTCTTTCTCTCGCACTATCTTTCTCTTTCTCCCTCACACACACACACACACACACACACGCACACACACACTTACCCACCCACTGGCTCGTGGAATTTTTCGGGGGGAAAGAACGCGGGGGAATCGCCACGGAGTCGCCAGTAGCGAGAGGACGATTCAGGCGTCCTTGACACGCGCGGTACGTCAACTAAAATTAATTCTGGCCAGTCCGAACTAGGGCCAGATCGATCCTACAAATTTGGCAAGGGGCCGGCGCGACTAGTTAGTCGAAAAACACACGAAACTCCCAGAACGGTGTGTGCATCCTTTTTATTTTCTTTTTGCGTTTCTAAATTAATTCTGAAGATTGGAGTGGCAGGAGTAATATGTTTTGCGCCGAATTATCGCCCATGTCAAATCCTACATGGTTTATATTATTAATTATATTATATTATTGATGTAATGCTAGTGCAGCTTTAGTCAATTAAAACGAAGAGTTATACTTCTGGTATTATTTCTATTTAACGAGCTAATTTCAATTTCACGCCGATATACTATAAAGTACACCAATAGCCGTAACTGGCAGTGGCGTCGTGATAAATTTTCAAACAGCAATGCACCAGCATGTCCCGAGTAAGCTGGACAATTAACGACTTCATAAATCATAGGAGTAAATTTCCAGAAGTCTTTTCCATTTACTGAAAATACTATAAGGAGTCACTAGGGATGTTCTATTTATTTTATAAGCTTCCATGTTCCGAGACCTGATATGGGCTCCAGTTGCGTGCAATTAGTGTGGAATACTCGGGACTGGAGGAGCTTCCTGTGGGTGAAAAGTACGTGTAAATAAGCAAACTAATAAACGTGTAATGTTCGCTCGCCGGTAATTGCTGGCATCACGTATATCTACAGCGAACATTAGGATTTCTATATAGTACGTAGACAGACATATTTAAAAGGTGAACTGAAAAATTTAGGCTTGATGGAGTGTCAGGTATTAAGGTCAGCTGATTGTAAAATATGGCTTTCAGAAAAATGATAGAGTAGTGGTTTATCAAGTTTAGCTAGTAGGGTATTTGTCGGAATTGGGTACAGTGAAACATGTCCCACTATTGTCTATCGTGCAAGGTTATCAGTCTCAGAGTAATCTCGTCAATTTCAATCCCATTTTCGGTCATCGATCTTACGGCGTTCGACCGTGGAATTTTGATCAGTATACCGGGCTAGGTATGTCGAGAGTAAGGTCAATCTGTGGTGACTGGTCATTCACCCCGAAGCCAAATTTACCTCACGAGGGTGCGAACCCCTGCTTCGATCTCCAATAATTCACTGTCAAGCTGCAAACTAAACCCAGGAACTAACAAGGGAACTAGTACGAGAATCTTGCAAATTTGATAAGGCTTTCCGGCGAGCGTTAGAAATATTGTAGGTTTGACCCGAGGGCACCGGATGTGTCAATCGTTCTACTATGTTAATCAAGATCTTCGATAAAAGCCGAAAAGGTATATCCTGCTAGAGTTCCTTTTAGTGCTGGGCAGATATGCTGCCCATTACGCAGATATTGAGCATACGTATGGTAGAGATTCGCGCTGTCGTCCGATTATTTTTACCATCCACTTCCGCCGATAAGGGCCATTTATCTTATCGTGAATCGCTTCGAAGAACTCCCGCTTTTCCCCTCGTTGGACCCTCTTTTTCTCTGGGGCCCATATTGTGCTTTCCCACGATCTGTGGAATAGGTCTGCACAAACATCGCAGCGAAATCAGAAACGAAGAACAGTTTATTCTACCGTTTTGTAGTTTGGATATCTGTGACATGTAGACATTGAGTTCCAACGAAATATATACACTATTGGAATAATAATATCAATTTAAGGAGTGTGCATGAATAAAGGAATCCCAAGGGCTTTGAAGTTTGGTATATCGGTTCAATGTTCGATCACTCTGTCTTCCCAATTTTCACGCTCACTTCCTACTCCTGGTATACTTCCTGCAGAGTACAAAGTGCACGGCCTCGCTCCCCGCTGGACCATTCCCGTCACTTGTCCGCCACTGGATTTATAGTAGTAGCCGGCGCACTTTTTCACGTCTCCTTTAAGCCATGGCTATCTATTTATCACTGAGTAAAGTGCAGGTAGCTTTGGAAGCTTTCGAACGCTCTTGAGGGAACTTGGGAAAAGCTAGGAGATATCGTTAAAGGGAATACATGGGAGCAAATTAGATCGAGTGATAGCTGGTTGCCACACCAGACCGGTCTGCATTCGAGGTATTTCATTTTGGAACAAAGATAATCGGAGCGATAACCTTCGTTTGTGAGATTATTTTCTGGTTGACCTTAGAGTTGTGTTAGGACTACAATGCCAGTGAACAACGGCGCCTCTCTGATTTTTACTCATAAAGAGATATCCTTTTTCTCGATGGAGTTAAGTACCTTAATTATGAACTCATCAATTCACTTGTTAGTTGACTCACAGTGAGTGTCTGGTGATATTAATTCAGTTAAGAGCTTTATCGCCACAGTCCATCGCCGCTAAAAGGAACAGTAATTCCATTAAAAATTCACTTTTGTTATTCGTCAGATTAGTATCAGTGTCTCCTCATTAACAATAAATTAACGGTCAACAATAAAAAAAAACTCGGCGGGTGCGCGTACCATTTCAGTTTTTTAAATATTTTTTTAAGGTTCTGGGACTTTTGAGTATCAAAACAAATAGAAAACATGAATAATAATTGAATCATTAATTTTGTATAATACTATCAATTTTTCCCGTGTTTTCCATATTTCTCGACATTTTCCGGGGTTGATATTTGTTGGAGAATCTTTTTTCGCATCAAAGAAAAAGTGATATAAATTACAGAATCGTAGCTCAAAATTAATTTTTTTGCAAATTTCTGAAGAGGACAGGCATTGACAAAAGTTTAGTCCACCGGTAGTTTGCAAAGCGAAGTTAACAGTTCGTTCGGTTGACTTTTGGATGGTACAGTACTAATACAACTACATACCTTAAAGGTTCAAAGAGGGAAGCGCCCGGACACTGGGGAGTCAGTAGTCGCCGAGGCGGATAACGATAGTATACGGCATTATTTGTGTCACCGTTCGCTCTCGAACTCTATTACCGATGCAGGTCCACGTACAAGAGAGGGACTCGGGCCACTATCTTTTTTCAGCATGTATTCACGTACATGCCCCTGCTCACGTACACACACGTATCTCCATTATAGCATAGAAATGCCACGCTGTACGTGCCTTTGTAACACGCGTTTCATCCATCTTTATTGACTAAACTCTTAGTTCGCATGTTCCGTGTGAGCTTAGGCTGCAATCACGTTTCTAACATAACCTTTCTCTCCTATCTTGATATCTCCTCTTCATAGTAATTAATAAGCCGTTTTCCTCGGGTTCAATTTTGTAAGAAATTCTACAATTGCAGAATTTAGAACTCCGATTAAAGAAAAGTCTTGGGACTTGGTTGGAAATATTTTCGGCATACTTTACGCATAACTTGGTGCCCGCGCTCGCCTTATTCAGGTGCGTGCGTGCATGTATTTGTCAAGCAACTGTGACGGTAGGGGTTTCGGAGAGTCACTCATACTTTCATCCGAAGTACAGTTACTCGGCACACGCGTGCAACTTTATATCGATGGCGTCATCAGGAGCGGCGATTGGGGCCAAGTGAGCTGAACTCATTGTCAGCAGCACGAGAGCACGTTTGTCCTTTCCTTGCTAGTTCCTTCTATCCACTGCTTTCTCTCTTCTTCGCTTGGCCACTGGCTACTAGCCACTGCCTCAGTTCCATTTCACGCCGAGAGATCTCGTCAGTCGGCGCCGATCACGTGAATCAACCAGAACAATTCATGATCTGCTTACTCGACATTGGTTTGTCTTAAGTTCACCGAATCAGAATCAGTATATACCTTCCACTTTCCTTCTCCTCGCCGATCGCGCACTCTACCAAACAAACTGAGTGTAACAGCCAATTGACAAGAGCACTGAAAAATTCCTCTCCAAATTCAATTCTTACTGCTTAGAACGGTTACGTTTGGTTTACGTAATGCAGTTCTTAGGTTACGCATGGCCGATAGATGATCTTGTCGGGATAACGTTACGTCGTTCTCCACGCTTCCACTGCCAACTCCCTTCTACCGCGTTTTACCGACCACTTCTTTTGTTAGTCGCATGCTTTTCAAGCAATCCTAACAGTTCCATGCGGTGATCGACGCACGACCATCCAACACTACTTCCTTTAATCAACGCCGTGTGAGATAGATCGTGGCTCTAAAAAATTTCTAAGGAAGAAATTTATACTCATTCATTTTTACACAGACCACTGGTCGAGTATACTTGAGTGGACTTCTGATGATACGCAATTACCACTTCTGATACCTAACGGCAAAAGCACACAACACTACTAACTATTGACACTTAAGTTAATCGTTAACTGATAAGATTATCATCGGCACACCTGGTGCTCCGATGAAAATTCGTCTCTCACTTTTTATAGCACTGTGATTCAATAGTTCCGCAGCTTTGCGCAAGATTCACTCCTTCGAAGCGAGACAAAGCGTGTCGAGCCGATTAACCGTTACTACCAAGATGGCTTCTGTTTCCCGATAGCTTGCTAGGCCCCGCGGAGCTAAAGGAAATAGACTAGAATCCTCTGTGCCCACTGGTATCTAGTCAGTGAGCAATAATTACGTGTTCACTGACCAAATCATTTTTGGAGATTGAACGCGGATGTAGCATAGCCCGTTGTTTGCGTTTGCGCAATCGTGACGTCGGGGTTTTGACACTTCATTCGGTAGCAGCGAGGTATCCTGAGTTTCCCGTGAGTCACTAGTAGTCAGTCCCAAATTTCTCTACTTTTGAACCTTCACGAACTTCCCAGCGAGTATCGAACCGACATAGAAGAACATTTTTTCGTAATATCAAATGAAGGAAACTGATCTCTGCTCTGATCGGTGAACGGAGAAAAATTTTCCTAAATATGTATCGTATGAATAAAGATAGGTTACATCCATGTGCGGCTAAGCCGCACGCATTCGGAAAAGGTACGTGACAGTGTTTAGTGTAGGCATTGGCCGCGTGGGCATAGTGAGCAGGGGCAGGAGCAGGGACACGGGCCTCGGCACGCACACCATCAAACCAATGCTGAATCCCCCTATTCTTGACTGCGTCGACTGCGTTTGCCCCTCTGCTGCTCTGGTGTGAGCCGTGAGTCGTCAGACTCGTCAGGCGGTTAGAGGGTCAGTCAGTTAGGAGCAAGTGGCAGAGCAGCCGCGATCGCTTCGCCGCCGATACGCATGTCCACACGGTCTTCTCGCATCGGTTAGCGAGGTGTCTTCCCAGTCGAGTCGATAGCAAGAAACACGCCAGCAAAGTCTCAGACTGTTTCTTATGCTGTGACTATCGTGATATCTTATCTACTGGCTGCCCTCTGTGACTCTATTCGCTTCTGAGACCTCCAAGTGTTACATGTTCCTTCGAGAAGAATCGGCCCAGATCAAACATTTCCTTCCATGTACGTCGCAATTTAAGGCCTTAGTTATTTAATTAAGCCAATCCTAGTAGCGTAGTAGTACGTACCAATTCTATAGAATACATCCACAGACTCCAAATTATACTTTGTACTACGGTAGAATCATTCTAGTTGATCATCAGCGAAAGGTATGTTAGAGTACTGCGCTAACCATGTGCAGCCAAGTCTGGACAAACGCTCGGAAATGTACACAGAAAAGGCACTCGCCAAGCCCGAATAAAGCGGCTGTTTCGCCATCAGTACTCATTGAGCGTTCCGGCAACTATGAGTAATTGCACTTGACTCGAGCGTAAGGTTAAATACGGGCTACGCGATCGGCAAACCGGCAGCGATAAACGAATATCTCTTCAGATAATAGAGCTTGAAGGCGCAACACTTTTTCACAGCTGTCTCCTGCAAGGACTGTGTTGTCAAAGGAGCTATTTCGATCTAGTAAAATTATTAATATTAATAACCTTGCAAAAACTATAGATGTTGATCAGTTCACCTTTATAGAGTCGCGGGGTTAATTTCCACAAAAAAAATGTGCTCTATACTTAATTTTACGTCCTTGGCACCGCAAATAGCTGGGAACAGGCTAGTTGATGATGCTCCACTGTGAAGCTGCCGAGCTATTAAAGCTCCGTTGGCCCGTTAATCGTTCTGATATCACAGCAATTACCAGTCAATTATCGGCTTTCTCGTCATCGCTCTCCACCGAGGTTTCAGCCTGCCTAACAGAGTGTTTCGAACAAAGCTTTCTTTACAATCGCTTAACCGGATACTCGAATTCCTGCGTGATTGAAATTTCAACTTCAACCGCAATGAACCAACGAGAAACTTTATACCACGTTCTTCTTTGCGTCCTTCGTATTATACCGACTTCAGATAGAGTTGTTAGGTCAGCAGCGCGAAACCCGCATGTTACTCAGCATAATTCAAACATTCGTTAAAATATACCTTGCGCATATGCATGTCGCACGTTAAACTGATAACCAAAGCCTGGCGACGTAATTACCAAGGAATTCTAGTATGATTTTCAATGCGCAAAATAGGTGAAATAAGAATTCTTTTATACCTTTTAGAGGCGACATTTTTTAATTGATTGACTGTGGGCTTCTGACTGCAGTAAAATTACGTGGGTTGCGCTCACCAATTTTCCGTGATGTAACCCCTGGTGTACGAAGGCCGCTTCTGTGTAGTAGAATTTAATGAAGAGTCAAGGATAAATATTAATTATTCATAGGCGCGAGTATTCATCGTGAAAAGAGTCCTTCCCTAAAATGGCTGATGTATGACGTCGAGTTTGGTCAAGTACCTCGCAACATATTACGACGAATTCTTACTAATCAAGCAAGAGGAAGCTGCTTGAGCTGTCGGCTGATTCTTCTCATTTTTTCGTCACTCAGAACTGATTCAAGTATTGCATCCTCGAGTGAACTGTAACTAAAGCTTTCAAACGTAGTGAGAGTGTTTCTTTCCGATTGAGCGTGACGAATGCCAATCGAGAGAATTGTGCCTGTGGTTCTGCATGTGCGTGTATGCGCGTGTATATGAGGTTGGGAAAGCGCTTGCGGGTGGAAGGAGTAGCGGCCGAGGAAGGAAGCTGCCCTGAACTTTGTCATCACAAATGTACGACTCGGAACTATTGAAGAATATCTGGACGAAGATAGGGCAAATGTGCGGCTACATTACCTGCGCCAAATCCTACCTCTCAGGTCAGTCTCCGGATTCGAGCAATGGGTCCACTATCATCGTACATTTCCTCGCTCTTCAAGGAAGTATGTCGACTCGGCCGTGGAGATCGTTGACCCTGCCACGAGGAAACGCGTCGAGGAAGCCGTTGAGGAAATGAGCAAGGGGGACACGCGATTCTTCGTTCTTTCCTTTGCGCTCCGTGATCAACGTTTCCCTCTTACTTCTACCTTTAATTGTTATCCTTTCATCTCCAACGGGAAAAATGTACTCGCTTCGTAAAGCGAACGTTACTCAATCTCAATATTCAATCGAATTCTTCCATTTCCTTACACTTCTTGATAACATTTCCAATTCCATCAATATTTCCCAGACATACTGTCGCTTATGACTTTTTCGATTACATCCCTATAGAATAGTGAATTGCACTGGTTTCTTGATCGACTACATCGAAGCATAAGGGAAACGTTCAACTATTCCGACTACATGCTTTCACTTTCCAGCGGTCGAATGTAGCGTTGCGTGGCGATGGATCTATTCAAATCTAACGCAGACCGTTCTCTATACCTCTACAATGATTCGCACGTATGCCACGTTTTCCCGTTATCAGCACCATTTTGCATATATATATATATATATATATATGTACATATACATATTTACTATACACAACGCCGTGCCTTCTTCGTGCAACAGGGTTTTCCCGTGGTTTGTCGGCTGTGCCACTTGAATCTTGTATTTGAAAGGGCCACACGATTTCATGCAGATGTAACAAGACAGTGCAAGGAGAGCGGCTTTCGGAGAGCTGGCTTGATTTCTTAAGCGAGTTCCGTTCGCCGCAGATCACGTACAGCCTATTAATTAGTGCTTGAGTGGGTCATATTTAATTAAGTAATAATCGTGAGTGGAATCGACGTACATACTTACAGAAATACTTGCTTCTATGTTGACACCGCTGATCATTGTGACACTTGGTTAACTCGTTGTTGACCAACTCTATTTTATGCAGAAATTAATGCTTTTCGCTAATTTCAAAGTCGAAGAATAAATAGACGAAATTTAAATGAATTTGGGTATGATCCAGCAGTACGTTATGCGACACATTGGTCCGCGGTGTAGACATGCATTTCGCCGAAAGTAGGTCGTTCTGCGCCTGGGCAACGCCGACCTAGAACTCTACCGCTTCCGTTCGGATTTCCTTAATGTCGATGCGCTAACGGAGACCGACCAAATAGAATGGTAAAAGTTACGTGCTCTCTGTTTGATGATAGTGTTTAAAGGCCGCGAAAGAAATGATGGAAAATAGTACGAAGAGAAATTCTCGAAGTAATAAAGATGTGAAACAAGTCTATCAGAAGGTGGGTATAATTTTGGTGGATTAAAAGTTTTATTATGTCATGGAAGGTAGGATTTTGACTGGCTTTTACCATTGGAGAACCAGCAAGTGGCAACCGGGAGTCGACCTACTTGGTTCCTCGCGCAGAAACCGTGAAGTCGAAATAGGTCGTAATAAACTTCGAAAAAGTAGTCTGCACTGGTCAGATATACTCGACCCTGGATTCTTTTCTCGGCAATGCTTATAAACAATTAAATTAAACGACAGACACACTCAGATGAGAACGAAGACGAATATAATAGGATGTAATTATCCAGTGTTTCCACGCATTGCATTTTGTTCGCACGGTTCGCACAACCAAGGATGTCCTAAAAACTGGCTGGCAAAAATCACCAGCTTCACGCTATACGCAGCTTTCCACGCGAAGAACTGGCTAACAATGGGCTATGTACAGTATTGTGCGCTTCCGTTAGTTGGTTTTCGACTATTGTACAGTGAATGGTATTGCTCACTTAAAATAGCAATCCCAATTTTTCCGAGCCTTTCTTGCTGTTTCCTAGAATATCGGAAAGTCAGCCATGCCTTTACTATTCTAGGATCGAATGATTCAATTCCATGTCTTTGCCGATTAACTCTGAACGAATAACATAAGTGTGTGATTGTGGGGATTGAAACGCTTCTGGCCGATCTGCTGTTCCGTAGTCGAACTTCCCTCTTGGCAGAATGCCCTACAAATAGGAGCATCGAGTTTGCAAGGTTGGTGTTTGGTGGGTCCTTGGCCGACCCAGGAACGAAATCCAGGACGAGGTCGGGCCACGAATCCTCTAAAGAATATCGGTTCCTCGCCATGTTGAATTTTCCACAACTTAGCAGGTTTCTTGAACTACATTTCAGTACGTGCCCCACTTAATGAAACTTCCTTCGAGTGAAACAATTCTTAAGAATGTTTCCGAATGAATAGTTCAGTTTTCCTCTCCCTTTTTAATTCTACTATAAAATGCTGTGTTCATCCAAACTGTTCGAAAAGTCGCGTGTCGCATTAAAGACTTATTTCACTGAGACCGATTTATCGAGCGTCTTGTCACCGTGACAAGAAGAATTTACATTTATGAATAGATTCCAGGATACTAGGGAAAGTTGGCGAGAAATTTCGTCAGCATGAATTGATAATATTTTGAGGAATATGCATATTCAAATTGGCCGAGCAGCGTGTGTCAGAGCGATTCATCAAGTTATCCCTGAAAAGCAGGGGGAGAGTGACACATCAATAAAATCATGGGACAACGTCATGATTGATCGTTTTGATGCAACAGTTTCATCATGACGGGGGTGTAAGAGACAGGCTGAGAGGTATCAGTATGTCTCTTGTAAAAGTGTCTATGATGATGGGATGCATCGATATAGGTCGGGCCTGTTGCATTTTAGTTTTCGCTGATACATTCCCGGCCAGAACCGGCAGTTATGCAAATCTCATGGACACACTAACTCAAACGCACTTCGAGTCTCTCCATCGTCATCGATTCAACGATGTTGAAGTCATTTCAGAGCGTCAACTTGTTATTGATGTCGGAAATTTGCTAACCTGTTGAAACAGCCAATCAAAGATAGATCCACGATCAGATTTCCTATCGTGATCCAACCAACTTTTTTATCTTTAACTCTCTCTCTCTCTCTTTCTCTCTATCTGGCCGTTATCATGACAAAACTCTCGACAAAATATGAATTTTTCGGTTTCTCGAACTTGATAAAAAGCTATTTCGTGGCTAATTAGGCATGGAATTGTCAGCTTTCATGGAGCATTCTGACTGGAGGCTGAGATGGATGGCGCGGCGCTGCGCGTTGCAACTTGGCTTGAAAGCACTCTGGCTGAACAGCGGGACGACGGCCTGCAATCGCTTTGAGAGTGGAGGAGAGCCGAGATTCCGGCTAGGACGGCCGGGGGGGGCTCTGCCTGTCCCTGGTCCTTAGAAACTCAGAGGAGAGTGAGGAGGACCGATATCTTCTCTCTCTCTAGCTTGTGAAAGGGGGGTGTAAGGTATAAGGCTTTCTGTACCCGGTTAGATACGAGATTCACCGGAAATCTGGAACAAAGGGAGGCGATCGAGCAACACGGAGGCCTCTTTCTCTCTTAACCTATACATTTGCAATGTACGTAAGCGTGAACGAACGCTCCTCTCGCTCGTATTCTGTCAGGCGCTTTGTCTCCGGGGCTCTCGAATCTAGGCTGTTACCGTGGCAACACACATATACAGGGGGGGTACGGCCAGATTGCTGAGAAATTACCAAGGCCTACGATGTGCCAGAGTGAGAGAAGGGAATGCTCGCCGCTCAAGGGAAGACGAGAAGCTCCTTCCTTTTCTTTACCTATCCTTCTTTCCTACCTCTTCCTCGCCCCTTCTTCCTTCAACGCGTCTACCTATCTCCTTTCCTCACCCCTCTTCTAGTTGCATTCTCTTCCGCGATCAGATGTTTTGGAGGTTCAATAAAATTCTCCCTACTGACACTCAGTGAGTCAGTTGGTAATTTTTCAGTGCCTATTACATGGACTTTGGTGATTTTTATAAAAACTCCTAGTGCTGTTATTTTGCTGTTATTATTTCGTTATTTCGAATGATTTTGCTGGGATCGAAGAGGAGCGATTGCTGTTTTGAGTAGTTGGGTAAAACTTGGCAGATTCGTCTGACCAGCAAAGGAGCATTCTGCCCTTTAGGATAACAGTACGAGGGAAGATGATATTGCCATAAATAGCAGAACCCCTCAAAGTCCCAACCGAAATAATACGCTTCGATTTTTCTGCTAATAAATGTGACTCCACCCTCGATCTTTCTATAACTTCACCCTCTATCCAGCATCTCTCATCCGGTTCTTGTTTTTTTGCTGGATACATACTGTTAAAGGATCCAGGAAAAGAATGAGAATAACAATGGCGAGTAAGAATGTGTTGAGTATGGAGAAGGAAGTAGAATGCTGGTGGCAGAAAGGGTAGTATTCAGCTGACAGACGAACGGCTGGTAGAGCTCAGCTGATCGTTCAATTCGTTCTTTCGAACTTGGAACGCGTACTCTTACTATTCTGTATACTTTCTTTGGCGCAGACACAACTTCATTCACGAATTACTAAAACCCGTTTAGCAGAGCTTAACAATCCTTTTAGCTTGTGTTGCGTTCATTCAAATTTAATATTCGGTCATTTATTTGTACCTCAAGTCACGAAAAAAGTAGGCAAATTTGTCTCATCGTGAAAATTACCATCGCGAAATGATTATCCCGAAAGAATTGTATCACTCTGCCATAAAATTCTCTTCGAACCAAATGATATAAAGTTCAGTGGTGGTCATTCATGGAACCGGCTTGCGCAAACGCGTTGAATAAGAATGCGTGATTACGGCTACAAAAAAGAACTTGTTACGGAATTTTTTCCTGGTAATATGTACCTCGTTACGTCTTTTCAGGTGAATTGTCTAATGAATTCGCTCGCTTGCCATTCCCACGGACGATATGCAGTGGGAACGTTAACCCATGAGAATAACCGGTCATGGGCGTACCGTTTTCTAGAGGCGCTCCTCTTAGAGAAGACGCACCTCTGCTTATGCTCTTCGTGGTTATCTTGGCCTTTCCTTCTCAGGCATCCAGATATCCCAGAGATATGAATGTCTTCCTTGAATGCATCCTGCAGAACCTATTTATTCATTGTACGAGGCGTCGTGATATTAAATTTAAATAACTCGATGAAACTGAATTTCGTGCATTGGAGTTTCGTCTGTTATTTCCGTAAAAACTTATCCAATATTGTCCAATATCGCAAACTCAGAAAACTAATATATTATGTTAACATTACTTTTCTCTTTGTTACAGGTCAGTATCCGCGTGACTTGGAAACTCGTGAGTCTAGAAGAATGGGTATGTGGTCCAGAGATTTCTCTATTCTCCTTCGATATCGTAATTCCGAAGTTCATGTACGAGTCCGGCTTCCTGGAAATCTAGCCGAGCGTCCACAGGGTTTCGTGAAATCGAAAGCTCTTCCTCCATCAACGCTGGTCACGTTCTCAGATGGAGAAAGTGTCTCCTCGGAGTCAGTTGAAAGAAAGTTTTACTAGTAAAATCGGGGATTTCGTTTGGCGTGCCGCGGAAACCACTATTTTTGAATTGGTAAATGCACGGTCCAATGAATCTCCGTGTTACATAAATGCCGATCGGCCAGACTCAGTAGGATTGGTTCGAAGGCATTGTTAAGAGCGTAGAAAACTATTCGTCGAGCGGAAGAAGAATTGTTCGAAAAATAAGCAGGTCTTATACGGAAGCACAATAGGCGGCAAAACGACGGTGCTGTTAATGTATTCCGGCTGGCATGTGAATGTGGGTTAAAGCGCATGACGATAGACGACGGGGGCAGCTGCCGCGAGGAAAGCCCGAGTGGCGGAAGCACCGGCAAAAGCAGAAGCAAAGCGAGAGAGTAAAAGAGAGGGTTATATGTATAAAGAGATAGAGCGAGAGAGACTAGCCCGGTCTGATACAGAGAGACGGATATGCAGTTGGGTGCGGGACGCACAGGTAGACACAGAAGAACAGGCAGTGAAGGGGCATACAAGCTACGAGCCAAGCAAGCAACCGAGCGAACAAGCAGCTGACGCGGTGAAATCAATATTCCCACGTGCACGCGTACCTATACGGTACACCTAGCACGACGCACTCGGCTTGCTCTCTTTGACCCTCACAAGGACTGTCTTCCGTGTTTCTATTATTCGAAAAATCTACCTCTCGCGATACCAATTCCAGTTTCGGCGAAACTTCAATATGTCGAATTCATAAATTCTCAAATTAAGTTAAAACTATAAATCAGAGTAGTTGCACCATTTGGTGAACGCAGACTGAAATAGCAGTAGCGGTCGGATTATATTAATTGAACATTATTGTGTTCGAGAAATTGATTATTTGCTGGGAAATACTGTCGAGAAATGAAAGGGCCATCGATTATACTGCGGTAGGTTAGCTGTTTTAGTAATATGCTGATGCCATATCGTTCGTAGCGAAACTATTAGGAGGAAAGCGAGAGGCGAGTGGGAGGATGGAAGGAGGGAGGAAGAGTGAGAGAGTGAGAGGAAGGCGAGGGTGATAGGGTATTGGACAGTGTAATTTACTCCTATCGGAGAATTAATCATTCGCTTAATGTGTTCGACCTTAGCGGTTTTGGATGTGGCTTTATAGTTTAAGTGGAGAAGTCGACAATAATACTCCGTATCAATTCTGTGAAGCGACAATTGGAAGGAAGTACGACGAGATTTCAATTTAGTATGATATTTTATAAATAGAACGATGTTGTACAATTACTGCGACACTGTTCTTTCAGCTATCATCGTTTCATTTCTGAATATCTCTTTGAAAAGAGTACAAATAGTAAGAAGCAATTGCTTCCTCGTCGAGTGGATGGTTTCCTTTCTTGAAATCCGTTCGTTCGTTCTAATAGATTCACCGACCCCGGAAACGGGTGGCGTTTCACACAGACTCTTCTTAGGAACTCTGTTTTATCTTTCCACCAGTTTTACTCTTCTCCTCGTATTCGCCCTACATACATATTTCTGGCACAGCTGTGAATGTTCCAGATGAAAATCTTTGTCATATAAAGGAAATAATCTTTTGGACCCAAAATCATGCTGATTTAAATCTTCTTAATGATATCCTAGGCAAAACGAAACTTGTACACGTGGAGACTCGCTTTATTCATTTACTAGAATATTCCTGTACTCCGGCTGACCGTGAGATTAGTCAGTGTCGGTGTGTGAGGTCGAACTGCCCAGACGTCCAGCAAAATTGAATCATCGAAATCCGGTTGGTAATGCAATCAGCTGCTGCTGCTCGTGCTACTGCTAAGTGCGCGCTTACCGTGACGTTCGTAGAGCCGAGAGAACATGAATTTTTCACCCTGTGTCCGTGGACCTTCGTCATGCTCGGTTAAATTGTCGAAATTCAATCGGTTATCCTTCTCTTCTCTCTGGCTTGAATTTTTCCGACAATCCTTATACCTTTCGAGCTAAAACTCCAAATGGAATAAGTCTCTTTCAAAAAAGCGATGCGTGAAAATCCAATTGCATATGAGTTTTATTTGAATAATTACTATTTCTAATTTCTGCTTTAAAATGGTAGTATCTAGGTAGATTTAAACCTAGAAAATAGACGTGGTATATGATGCCACAAAGTTAATTAGAAGGGAACGATGTAAGGAAGGTGTACAACAAATACGGCTTACACTGAGTAAAGTCCAGTTTTGTGGAGGGGTTGTGGTGGTAGTGGTGGTAACACGTGACACCCCGCCTGTTCTATGCACCGTGTGTGTCTCTGTGTATGTGTTTGGGGTGAGGATTTGAGGGGCTTGCTAGCTCGGCGACTTTCCAGTGCTAGTGCGTTGTCCAGAGAGGGTGAGAGAGGCCGTAGCCGCCGACGGTATCGCCGCTGGTGTCGCCGCGGTTAGAAGTACTCGAGAATGCGGGAGGTATGCTGCACGTTGATCTGCCCTCGAATACCTTCTTCATTTTCCACTAAATACCTCGAGAGAATCTTGAAAATTGAAGACAAAACTACAAGAATAGCCGTGTAAAACAAAACCTACAAACATGGCTTGCCAACCAGAGGGGTGATTAGTAACAATTATGTGAAGATGTCATAAAGAGTGCCAATCGAGTGCCAAGTGTACTTACTCTCTTCTAGTATAACAACAAGTGTGTCAACAAAGAAGAATACTAAAAAAAAGTCAGAAAAAGTGAAAAGCAATAACACCGATAATCACCGAGAATACCAATATTCCGTGGCTCTTCAGAATCGCCGGCTAATTAGAATACATGGCAGGCGGTAAGGGGATAAGTACGACAAGCTAGACAATTCCGAATGACAAAACCATAATCGAACTGATTGAAAACTAGACTAATATTGTCTCGATGGCATTCCGGTATGATGAGAGAGACGGCATCGACCAGTCAAGGGAAAAGGGGTAGAGAGCGGCGGCAGGAGGTAGCTTAGAGAGAGGGAAAGAGAGTTTGCCTTGCGATATAAGAGGGATGGTTGCAGTGAGGGTGAGGAAGGGCGCGCACGCGGCCGACCACGATCAGGTGACGAGTCGCCGCACTTTCGGCCTTCCTCTTCCCGTTCTCTCTCTCTCTCTCTCTCTCTCTCTCGTCGCATACACTCTGACACTGTCTCTCGTTGACTCCTCTCACCTCTTCCCTTTGCCCGATGGTCGAGCTTGCTCTCTTGTTAGTTCGCTCACTTATCCCTCTTTCTCTCGATGCCTGCCTACATCGGCTCTCTCTCTCTCTCTCTCTCTCTCTCTCTCTCTCTCTCTCTCTCACTCGCTCGCTCGCACTGACGTCCTACCCCTCCGGCGCGGTGTGACGCGGCGCAGCGCCGCGCGACACCCTCGCATCACGGACACAGGGCCAGTAGAACGGTAAGCAGCGGCGCAGAGGAGTGACGAGAAACCGGGAGTCGTCGGCTGGCACTCGAGCCGCTAACATTGCCGACTTCTCCACGGAGTTGCACTACTTGCTGTGTTTCGTGCTGCAGCACTCTCTTTCTCTCTCTCTTGACGAGTGCCGTCCTCTCGTTTCTCTTGTTCGAATTGGTTTGTGAAAATAGACTGGCTGCGCACCGTATTGTACTGTTAGATAGTTCTGATCGGTGACGGTGGACGGTGAAGGGGGGAGAAGAAAGAGTGTGAAGAGGGAAGTGGGGTGAGCAGGAGGTCATCGAGTGCATCCTCGTGAGTTATTCGGAGTCGCGACAGAGAGAGGATTGAGAGGTTTGAGAGAGGAGTGTAAGAGGGAAGGAGCGCGGACCGAGGGATAGAGAGAGAAGAGAGAGAGGGAGGGAGAGAGAGAGAGAGAGAGAGAGAGAGAGAGAGAGAGAGAGAGATATGAGAGGAGGTACCCGCTAAAATTGGACAGCCCGGATAGCATACGGTCTTCGCAGCTGACCGAGCATCGGAGGATGCGCAGCCGGCTGAAATCGCCGCGGGACCGACGACGATAAGAAAGGTGGGCCGATCTGTGTTTTTTTGTGTTTTTTTTTTGCGATACACACACCCAGAGGGAATCCCCAAGGATCGGTCGAATGGAACTACTGCTTGTATCTTGCGTGACAGTAGTTAACTGGGTCAGGGCTCAATCGCTACGCTAAACACCCTTATATCCACCATGTCTCTCCAGGCACTCGAGCATCATGATGTTAGGGTGGTGGTGGGGGGTGGACTTATATTTTGAAAGAGCCAAGTTTTCCTTTGGTCACTTGAAAATCTAACGGATGATTGGATGATATTGAGTTTTCGATGGGCTTGCTCCATTTCGAGAATGAGTTAGCTGTGCTCTAGAGCAGTTGCTATTCGAAATAGGATGGTTCGCTAAATTTGGAATGTGTCCGCTCGACGAGAGAGAGAGAGAGAGAGGTGTAGAGCAGCGACTAAGCGAGATTGCCGAATCGCTAGAGAAGCCGCAGGAGGACAAAGCATGCACAGACACAGTTACACTCTGGCCGAGATATATTCAGAGTCGGATTTTTGCATCTATAGTAGCCTATCGCTTTAGTACTCTTTAACACGCGACGCTTTCCATCAACGTGATAGAGGCTAAGAGAGGGGGGGCCGAGACGTTGAGAGTTGAGGGTCGAGAGTCGAGAGTAGCTGTAACGATTAGGGGCGCCGATAGGGACAGATTCGCGCACCGCATCTAAAATTATGACCACTGTGCCGAGTGCCGAGGGACCAGATAATGTACGTCGATCTTATTGCTATGTTTCAATCTAGAGCAGCTTTCTGTATTTCAACATTGCTATTAAATCTTCACGAGTTATGTATTAGTCTTACAAAACCTCAAGTATTATACATTTAACTTTTCATGAAGCTTCAAACATAAGTACAAACTAGAAGAAGGAAGGAAAGAGTTGAAAGTAGAGACCTGGTTATAACTAGAATTGGTCTCACGTAGTTGGAGAACGGGCTTGAGCGCGTGTCCCTTTTCCCGGATTGCAGGACTATGTCGAGACCTTAAATCCGTTAGCAGGTGAAAGAGCGCGAGACCAGGCCACGAAAGGAACGAGCAAGCGGGCAAGCAGAGAGATTACGAGAACACGACTACTCATTGTCAGTGACTCAGGGTTCGAGTATCCGCGTGACACAGATGCTTAACTCTCTGCCATTATTATTGTCCTTCGTACAATTGAGACGTCGCACTCTCACCACCATGAAAATCGCCGTAAAAAAAAGCAGATCGCTCGTTCGACGCTTGTACCGTTTACCTGTTGAATTGCTAGTCAGAACTAGTGGAAATCAAAGGAATATGTTACTTGAAAAAGACTAGTGGTGTAAAATGAGGGCTCTAATTTGAAAAATCGGTCATTCCTTTTAAAAATAAGGGGAGAAAGAAAAGAGGGCAGGCGGAACTTAAGAAACAATACCGAGGTCACAGAGAAAATCGGTTGGGGGAGGTAAAATAACAGGCAGGGTGAGTGAAGTAGGCATTGAAAAGCACGATCAACCCAGACAAAGGGGGTAGCAGAGGAAGAAGGGTAGAACTATAGAAAGGTCTATCAAGAAGATACTCGTGTTTACTTTTTTACAAACTTGTTCTCATTTTCGAAGATATACTCTACATATTCCACATCCTCCGATGCTTTATGATCGTTACATCATGTAACTTCATTTGCCATGTAGATAGATAGCTAGTCGGTGCAACTCAGAAGCGCACTTGGTAAAAGTAGTCGTTGCGGATGTTTCTAGTACATCCGATGTACCAATGAAATTAAATCTGGGCGGTACTTGTGGAAGTCAGGATAGGAATTGAGAGTCTCCTTTCACGACTTTTGATTTTGACGTCGATAGGGCACTCACGTCGCAAATGAACATCGTGTGGAATAGCAAGTGCAACACGATGATAAGCGGCTAGCTTTCCCGATACGTCGATACTGCGCATGTAAGCAGGAGCAGGTATGAGGGATACAGAAGAGGTGCATGATGTCCGACCTAAATAGAGAATATTCCGGCATTTATCCAGAATCGGAAAGGGAGTAGCGATCGATGAACATCAAGATGTACCCATCAAAGATATATATCCGCGTTGCATCCCCAGCAAAATCCTAGCCGTTCTACTCCCTCAACAAGCTTTGGTAGGATTACTACCTTCACTTTGACGATCGAATACCTCGATTTCAATAGCATTTGCCAATTGAATTGAGGATCAGGCGGGCTCATCATTTTGTACTTTAATAATTGCATAAGCCGTTCCATGTGCGTGCATGTATAAGCTTCAGGCCAGTTAACTCTCTCAGGAATAATTTACGGCGATACGCGATCTTGTAATCATGAGATTATATTATAGTTTTATCGATTGGTTTTGGATTGGATCCTTCTATGAGAACAGGTTTTCCAAGTGGAATATGTGCTCATTCAGATCGGTGTTTGCGGTAAAGAATGTGAGGAGCAAGCGCCTTCGAGTAGACGGGAAGCTGAATGAGACCAGCTGCAACGTGCTGTGATTTCATCCAAAAATATATTGACCTCCCGTCTCGATCGGCTCTCAGACTGGCGTGCATCGATCCTCTGGCAAACAGAACTTTACACTCAGCAATGCACTCTGCCGTGTCACATATTTTTCAAGGTTTTCTAATCATTCGTAAATGAGTACTATCTTGGAAAATACTGCTCTTTCGTCAGCTTTTTCTCTCACGTCAAACTGTTCGCTTCTCACTTCTCGTCCAATTATCGAAGAATCGGTGGCCAACCATTCGGATAAAATTTCCTTCAATTTCCCAGCTACATTGCACCGGCTATTTTTATATCTATTCCCGGAATCGATCTGACGTTCTTTCGTCATACATATTCACCGTTCCTCCCACACAACATATGCTATGTACACATGAAAATTCCTGGTACCACGTGTTTCCAGCGAATTTGCCTAGGATCACAATTTTGCTTACGCGGGATATTCCTGGATAAATCTTGTGTAGTCGGTGATCCGATTTACTTTTTATTAAAATCTTTCCTGCTGATTTAAAATATTTCAATTCCCTCAGTGAGAGATCCACCTTTCACGTTAAATCCAGATGTTTACACAAGCCGAGCACAAAGGCTAATCACCTGTTGGAAAATCATGGTAAATAGCTTTGCTAATACTCGGAATATGGTAGATTCGCATTACTTCTCTCTTTGCATTTCACTCAACTTGGACTCCTGCTGTTGATTTCCGCGCAGAATTCCAGCTTTCTAGACTAAAAACTACGCACCTTAATTGAAAGCGTTTCTTGAGTCGAGAATAGCCTCTCCAAACTTTATTTTCTCTTGGCAGTGCAAAGCTTGAGTAACTTCGAATTCCTCTTATCTTCTGAATGGAAAGGAAAAAATCCAGCTGGATATTCTCTTGAAATAGGATGTAATATGGGAAAAGTGTCGAACAATGGAAGATAGACTATCGGCTTGCAAATGACAGAGAACTCCTAACAACTATCTCGAGCTTCCTATCCGACAGTGAGGGAACTTTCATCGAAACTCTATACTTTCTCTACGGCAAGTATCCACTGAAAACGTCGTACGGCTGAGTTTTCCGTAGAACTCTGTGCCATAGAATAGGGTTCTAAGTGTATCCGGATATTTTCTATTTTTCGATCAAGTCTCGTCTATGCTCAGTTATCTGGAAAAAAGAAAGATCTCATCGAAGAGGGAAGCGCGAGTATTCGGAAATATCGATCAATTAATCGCATGATTGCTTCAGTCTTCGTTGCTCTCTGATGGTGGGAATTTTCCTCGCTGGTCTTGTTAGAGATAGCCTTCGGTCACTGGCTTGTAATTGAGAGTGGCTTGCTCAAAGATAGAACTTCCAGAGAAGTTGTCTTCAAGACCAGCGATGAGAAAAAGAAAGAGAGCAACCAATGTAGGCTGACTGCCTTTCGTTCGCGGGAGTGCTTTCCACCGTCCAAGGAATTTCACTGGATTCGTTAGGTTCTCGTTTTTCATGCTAGGACTTACCACTCTGAGGTTCTCGTTAAAGCATACCCTTCCACCCAAGATCGATTCCAGCATCCCCGGAAAGCCCACTCGTACTTGACCGTGAGCGAGAGGGACTGTTGCTCGGTAAAACATCTCTTCTCTCTCTCTCTCTCTTTCTCTTTCTCTTTCTCTTTCTTTTCCTCTATCTCGAAATCTTACTTTTCCTCATTGCGGTTCTCGTTCCTCGGCAAAGGCTACTAATGGAAGTCGTTCTACTCTCTAATACTGGACTTCCGGTCGCTGGTAATAACTCAGACGTATTAAGTACAACTCCCAATTATTGGAAGTATATTATCCGCTTATGTCAAAATTGACATTTATGATTTTGTAATGTTCATTAATAGAGTAACTTTAGTTACGGTCTTTTGTCGCTGTTATAATTTTAGCGTATACTTTTAGCACTTTCATCCAATTTTATCTGGATTGTATAATGTTGGAAGCGTTCGTAGTGAAGAGTTGCCTTGTTATCGCACTTGATTGGTGAAAGAATTCTAACCGATAAGCAATGAACGGCCATGACTGATCTAGAGAAAGCGAGTAATTGAGGCTAAGGTGTTCGATAACAAGTAATTTTTCCAGTAGTTCTACCGGCTACCAATCAGACTTATAAAGATGTTGGCACAGAGATGCCCTTTTTCTCGAATTAAACTTTTTATTGGAGTTAGGAAGGTTCGAATCGACATAAAGTGTCTGGGGTTTCATACTGTCTTGTTACGAAATTACTATACAGCGTAATACAGGTACGAAAATGAATTTAATACGCAACAGTGAATTGAGATCAAATTCCAGTAGAAAATTTGACGCGCAATGCTGTAATGAAATACCCAT
This sequence comes from Ectemnius lituratus, assembly GCA_910593735.2. NCBI lineage: Eukaryota > Metazoa > Arthropoda > Insecta > Hymenoptera > Crabronidae > Ectemnius > Ectemnius lituratus. The sequence continues at coordinate 19,700,523 of OU343034.1, forward strand.
TACCCATCCAATTATTATTTCGGCTTTGCTCATGTTACGGAATATTCGATATGCTGTTTTTTTTTTACCATTGAAACATTTGTATTGTTCCATTGTTCATATTTCATGGAATGCGATACGTATTCAAGCTGCTGCTCGAATGAGAGTGCTATTGAAATTTCGTGAATCTCGAAAGAGGCAGGTTCGATTTGTTTTAAAATCCGGCTTTAGCCGCTCTTTTATGAATAGCATTGGCGAAACAATGCGTATGGAAAAAATGGCTTCTGTAGTTGAATCCATTAGATTGCAAGCTGGAGGGTACGATAGAGCCAATATTAACACAGCGATCGCATATAAATAATATGTGAGTGGCCGTGCAGATAAGGGCGACGATATCGGTGCGAACGGTCATAGGTGACTCACACTGTCAGCACCTTTTCTACTGGCAAACGGCGATTCTGCGCGGTTCGACCAATGCCGCATGCGGCTGTCCATCGGAAATTTTTCAACCGATAACATGATGAGTGATTGAACCTTGTGTCGTCGATTGGTCGACTGATATCGTAAACTAATTCCTTAGACGGCGCGAAACAATTTGCAGTATGGCGCGGGGAAGCCACGAAGCTTTACCAATGACTCACACTCTACTTCCACCTGTCTTTTTATGAAGCACAACACTGACTAATTAATATATGCGAATTTAATCAGTCGCTTCTACAATATTTCTAAGATTATTTCCTTGTTCGTTCAAAGTTCAAATATGTTTTGTTTTAAGTTCCAAGAATGTTGCCTTTGACGTACTTGTATTCATCCTTAGTTAACACGGTTATGTTCATTGTCTCGGATTCTGTGAATGTAGATACATTTTATTAAGGTCTTCTCTGTAGACTCAGAACTTTGTGGCTTGCAAGATATGAAGCTTGTTATTACCTGGTATAAAGGCGTGAAACATAGTTGCACACTTTGACAGCTGGTCATTAAGCGGCTTCTCGTCGAAAGCAAAGGTAGCTATTTGAGATGAAAAGCTCTGCTGCTAGTAGCTTAGCAACACGCGACCCAGACATGCTTCGGTCGGGCAAAGACTCGCCTTGACACAAGTACGAGATTTCCTGCGGTTCTTTTCTCATTGCAAAGGTTAATCGTTCTGTATTTTGGCCTAGTTGTACACCATCAGATTCCTTCGGGTGGTTTTAACGTTACTAGTAATGTCAAAGGTCACTCGAGTCGACCTTCGTTCACGATTGCCTTGGGGATTTGGTGCTGCTAGCACCCAACGTTCCTAACTGCAAACAGCAGGAATTGAGTACTTTGATACTTGTTCTTTTAGTTAGTTCTGCTTGTACACTAATTGTTACAGCACGTGTTTATTGTTATTTTCTTGATGTTCAGTGTAGTATATTTGAGTGAAATAGTATTCTGAGTGTTTCACTGTTACAAGCGTTTTACACTGCTGAAATGTAAATAGATTTCCCTTTTAACTATGCTTCGCTATCTCGAAATTGAGTAAAGAATGCGATTGATATCTTCTTTGCTTTGCTCGAATTCTCAGCATTTCTGCCTATCGGATCGAAGTCGCCTTTCCACAAAATAGCATTGATCATTTGGCAGTTCATATGTGCAAAAGGTATCTGTGTGGTATGCAATACGGTGTTTTTACTTTCACATGATTTCTATAGGAAGTTCACTGGTACCGTGGCAATTTCTATATACACGTATATAAATATACGCGTATTTTTCCGCTTTTCTCGTTCGTCGAACAGTTCGCACGAATTTAGAGATTTCATGTCGACTCTGTTCGATTCAATAAATGGTAACTAACAGAAATTGATTTAGGACGAGCACTGATTGATTGGTAGAGGCTGCAGTAGAGTTATACGCGAAGGTGTGAATTGGGTGGTGTCTATTTCTGCATGCCTCTTCTACTGGTCGATAGTACACTGCTATCCAATTATCGCATTCTCCGTCAGTGCGCGTGATAGCCTCCATTGGTTTCTGTTCATGCGATTTTTCCTCTCTGAATTTCTCTTTTCTTCAAACTTCCCACTGTCATTTAAAACTTTCCAATCCCTTTTTCACCTCCCTGCGCTTCTTTTTGTGTCTTTATCGAGCGCTTTTTGTCTGCTTTAGATTCATACCGAGTATAATTAATATAGTATTGGCATTCTGGATACCCTCTCGATTGTTATGTCATATTGGATGCATAATCCTGTTATGGCGATCCCCGGCTGTCATTATCTTATGTCACCGAAGGGAGACGGGAACATTGTTTCCGTAATGACTCAATTAGCCTAGTAACTGGTACTGTTAACCCTTAATTGCTATCATTCTACTGCTTCTATATTTGAATCATCAACTTTTTTCGGTTCCTACTCTTCATCCAATTTTTTTTTTTATACCAGGCAACCGTTTTTAAAATTTGTAGTAGTTCAATCCTCGTCATGTATGAATAATTTACGTGACAAATATTGGAGGAAGTCCCATTGGACTTCTATTCCAAATGCAAGTTCAATCGGAATATCTGAAATGGCTCGAGAAAATATTCCTACATTACTTGTCGGATCATGAACTGGTATATTCTACAAGCAGTCTTGAGTTCCGCTTCTCTTTATGTTAAAGTTGGAATTTTTGACTTTGCCTTTCTGGAAGTTCTTAAGAAAGTTGATGCTATTGAAAGTTGAACGAAGCGGGTTCTACGGAGTATGATGATTCCGTAAGGAATCTCCCCTAACAGTTGCTGCTACAAAAGAGAAGAGTAGTGAAGTGCTCGCTTTCAAGAGAGCAATCAATCGTTAACGGTCCGATCGATTGAGAGTTTTAACTGCCGAAAGGAAAGGATTGGTACGAAAAGACGTGGCTATCCAAGATCTATGTTGGCATAAAAATGCAACCTTCAGAAAAGTTGCATCTGGTGATCAGACTTTCTTCGCAATACTCTTATTACCCCGGAGGCTCACACCGAGGTATGGCTTCAGAGGAGTTAATGCGGCCTTGTAATACGTAATGTAATCAGCCTGTGACGTCATTACGCCACTGCCTGGATTTTACAAAGACGCGAAATGTACTTTGAGTCCAAATCCACATGGTGTGCGAGAAAAGTTCCGCGGTATTATTCGCATATTACTTTGTGCTAGAAAAATCACAGCCATTCATCATTTTGTATAACTTGGATGTTAATTAAAAGCACGGGTAGAAAAGAATTGTAAATCCGAAAGGTAAATTCAGTTTTAATAGAATTTACTTTTTCTCAACAACTGAAAAAATGATCTCTGAACGGAAGTGATTTAACGCTATGCCATTTCTTATAGCAGGTCGCGTAACCAGTGAATCGAGGAGTTAAGGACTATCTAGCGAAGGCCAATTCCTCGGTACTCGACACAAAACCGCTATTCCCGGGTAATGCCACTGCCAGCAAAACGATCAGCGTGAATTACTAGAGATCTCCTCCGAGTCAAAGACTTAAGAGCTCTAGGAACGGAACGCCGGCGATAATCGGACAAATCGTGCTCTTGAGCTCTACCTATATGTAGGATGTCGAACCGTGGTGGTGGCGAGCGGACAACAATTTGCCCTCGAGCGAAACATCTTCGCTTGGATGCCCTTATCGAATCACTGTTAGCTCGCATTCATGGCTTACCCATAGCTTGTTATGAATAATGATCTAGAAAGGGAGTCGAACTGCTATACAGGAAGCTTGTAGTACAGTTTATCTTAACACGACAGTTATTTCGTAAATAATCTGTGGTTCATGCGGTCGACAAGTGTCTCTTCGGACACTTGGATGTAGGTACTATTAGAAGGATCTCTGAACTGTGCGTCGTTACAGTTAGAGTTAGAAACCGCTGGTAAAGGTAACACGTAGCGGCTCGTATCGTTTGATGATACTTGATGCGTTGTACGCTGAGGAACTCAGGGTAAAAGGCTCGCGTTGCTTACTCGCTCCAGCCGCATGCATCGCTCCCCCTTCAGCCTCTTCCAGGAAAGAGGAGCAAATATGCGTTTAACGAACATATACCTCTTCCCTCGAGTCAATATGCGAAAGCATCGAGTGAAGAGTCTTCCTATCCTTACTTCTTATGTAACTTACTCTTCAAGAAAGTATTTACATCATAACGTTTCCCATCTTGAGCAGCTTTATCAAGTAGAAAGAGAACCAGACGCATACTCGAGACCTTTATTATTACAAGTGTTATTTGTTGTAATGGCGCGATGATAAGAGTGGTGTCTGGCCTCTCCAATTCAGATTCAAGAGCGCATTGTCATTATTTAATAAGCTCGAGGACTGACCTTCGCTTGATAGAAATGTTCAATGTCCAAGAGTAGGAGAAGGAAAGTGGTAAGACTGGAGATGAGAGAGACATACATCGCACATGTCTGACTATGAAGTTACCATTCCCCTGTGACTCACCCACGCCTCGCTGCTCCTTTAAGGTCTGTTTCGCTTTACGCCTCCCTTTTCTCACTGGCGTATACTTCTCTCGGCCTTTTTTTTTTCTCCGGGGAATCCTGGATATCTTCAGCACTGGGAAGTCAGATTATTCTTCTATTTGGTAAGGGTCACTTCCTGCGACTTCAATTCCAGTCTGGTTGATCCTGGTATTTTCTGTCTTGGCTCTTTTCGTATACAGTCAAAAGATGTTGTGTTCTTTCGACCGCTGATACATGTTGGGTGTATTGTTTTCTTCCTATGGCAAAGTAGAAAAGGATCTCCGTCGAAAAGTCTGTTGAGTGCTTATTTCTCAGGTACTGCAGAAACTTTTAACAATAATTGCATAATGCTGATTCATCGAGTAACCTCGATGTCAGCCTACCGCTTGGTAGAATATAATACAAGTTAGAGAGAACATAGACTTTTTCTTATCCTTGAAGAAAAATACCCTTGGTATATAAAATCAGACTGCGCAACCTGCACTTGGGTCTTGTTTTCATATGCATTGCGCAGAGAGTGGAAAAGGCAATGCACAAAGGAAGTATCCCTTGTAGTACAAAATGCCTACAACATTTTCAAGAAATGCCTCTTTTTCCATTCATCTCCAAGAATGCCAAGCATCATAGGAATTCACCTGTTCTTTGCCGCGTTCCAGCTTGCACTTTTCCAAACTTTACGTTATTGTTGTGAACCTAGGCACCTCCGGCTTTTTATCGATTTACGAAACGCTTGTTGGAAGGCCGATATTTCCCACGTCAAATCTTGACTATGACGGAGAACAGGGTGAGAGACGCTTTCCAGGAGCTTGGATTTTCGCCGTAACACGTGCCAATACTAATCCGCGCAGGGAGAAATTAATTTCGATATTCTCTCTCTCTCTCTCTCTCTCTCTCTCTCTCTCTCTCTCTCTCTCTCTCTCTCCGTCTCTTTCAAGTAGAGTGAACAGCTCAGTCTAGGGATGACCAGGCTTATGTATTTGCCAGACAGTGAATCGCACTTCTCCGAGTTAACTGATAATAGAATGGGAAGGCGGAGTTGCGCGCGTTTCTAGCATATTATGTATAAAGGGAAGTGCCTTTTCGGGGCGAATACACAATGAATTACGAAAGCGGAAAACTGGCTCACAGTAAACCGGTGCAAAAGCATATACGGATGATGAAAATAAGCGGATTCACAGAATGTCGAGGATTACCAGTTGTTTCCGTTGAAAACAAGGTCGAAATATACATTAGTATATTGCACCTGCTAATATTTTTGTTATAAATGCTTGTAAACAATTGTCTCTCTTTTGCTCTCTCTTGATTAAGTAGAGTGGATATAATTGTTTTATATCGTTGATAAAGGGAGTTATTCTACTCCGGCGAAGGAATGCAGAATATAGAAGTTATATGAACGGCAGAGGGTGTCAAGTTAACCGAGGGCCAGATAAATGCCAGTGGTTAGAAGGTGGTGGAGGGGAGAACTTTTTAATTAGATGGCGTGAATCCGCCGCGGCAAGGATCTATGTCAGTGTCATGGCACAAGAGAGTACTAACTCTCAGCTCTAGAGTCTGGTGACACCAAGTGACCCCGTTTTCTCTGTTATTACAGGGGTGCTGGAGATGGCGGCCACCGAGAGCACGATCCGATTCAGCGGCCACACGTTGGACAAGGCTACGAAGGCCAAGGTGAGTTTCCGACTGTTTAAACAGGCTTTTCCTTCACAGCCAGTGACGTACTGCACTGATTCCTTTAACTTTTTCGATTAAAGATGACCTTCAATTCGATACTTCCTATTAAAAGAAGCCGATATAAATATACAAGCTCGGTTATTAGTAAAGTAACAGCTGAGAATATTAGTCTCCAAAGTTCCGTGAAAGTTCAAGGCCAACTTGAGAGACTCTTGCATAATGCCGTTAGTTTACTCGGTGCTGATAAGCTGACGGGCGACGGTGGGTACAGTTTGTAGAAAATGTGATGGAAAATTCTAGGATGGTATAAAGCGGTCATCTTCCTTTCATATGCAAAGTGAAATTCTTGTGGGTGGAATTAGCATTGTAGTCGAAAGAGAAGTCTCGACTAATGTGGCTTGTTCTACATTCGCAGGTAACACTGGAGAACTATTACAGTAACTTAATAGCCCAGCACATTGAGCGGAAGCAGAGGCTCGCCAAGTTGGAGGAATCGCTGAAGGACGAAGGCTTGTCGGAGCAACAGAAGCAGGAGAAGCGGCTGCAACATGCCCAGAAGGAGACCGAGTTTCTGCGGCTAAAGCGCTCTAGGCTTGGCGTCGAAGACTTCGAGCCTCTCAAAGTAATTGGCAGAGGTGCTTTTGGCGAGGTAAGGTTTTTTGCGGCCCCGACAATCTTGACGAAGAGGAGGCAGGAGGCTCTTTCGCGGCTCTAGATTCGTGAATTCTTCCCCGTCTCTCTACACCCACACCAGACTTATTCTGCCTCGCGATTCGCGACAACGCGCGACGGGGGAGATTCAAGCATTCTTTGAGATTGTGCGAAAGTACTCGAGCCTCTGCAAGCGCGAGTATTGTTCAACCGCTTGTTATTCTCGGTGCTTACGCTTGAAGAGTAAAGTTAATCAGCAGAATAATACATGAGACTTAAATTTGCGACTTTAAAAAATTGCCGGCCCGCAATTTATAAAACTTTTTGCCCAGTAATTACATTTTCTAAGTAATCTTTGTTATAATATTAGGTGAGACTCGTCCAAAAGAAAGATACCGGCCATGTATACGCTATGAAGATTCTTCGAAAGGCGGACATGCTTGAGAAGGAGCAAGTTGCGCATGTTAGGGCTGAAAGAGACGTTCTTGTGGAAGCGGATCACCAATGGGTTGTAAAGATGTACTACAGTTTTCAAGATCCGATAAACCTTTATTTAATTATGGAATTTCTACCAGGTGGTAAGTGATCTTGCTGCAAGGAATCTATTATACTACTTGCTTATAATCACTACTTTATGTATGTACTTCTGTCATCCCCTATTATAGGTGACATGATGACACTGCTTATGAAGAAAGACACACTTTCTGAGGAGTGTACGCAATTTTATATTTCTGAAACTGCGCTAGCAATCGACTCTATACATAAATTAGGTTTTATTCATAGGTGAGTCATAAGGAAAATCTGATCCCACTTAAGAGTTATTCTTACTTGATGTTATATAGTATAGTTTGATAATGTATTACATTTTCCAGGGATATCAAACCAGACAACCTGTTGCTGGATGCACGGGGCCACATAAAGCTCTCTGACTTTGGGCTGTGCACGGGTTTGAAAAAATCACACAGGACCGACTTCTACAGAGACCTAAGTCAAGCCAAACCTTCAGACTTCAGTTAGTTGCACGATATGTTATCTTAGTCGGATGTATACTTTCCTTCTATTTCGGTTAACAACTTTTAATTTGTACAGTGACATCGTGTGGTAGCGGAAGTGGCGGAGCCATGGATAGTAAAAGAAGGGCAGAGAGTTGGAAAAGGAACAGGAGAGCATTGGCTTACAGTACAGTAGGAACCCCAGATTATATTGCCCCTGAAGTGTTCTTGCAGACTGGCTATGGACCTGCTTGTGATTGTTGGTCTTTGGGTGTGATTATGTACGAAATGCTTATAGGTAATTAATCAAATTTATAGTTCAATTGTTCTATCGGATATAGTGCTAGTTCATAACCAAGGATTTTTATTTGTTTAGGATACCCACCATTTTGCAGTGATTACCCCCAAGACACATACAGAAAAGTAATGAATTGGAGGGAAACACTTGTCTTCCCGCCAGAAAGCCCCATTAGCGAGGAAGCTAAAGATACTATTATTAGATTCTGTTGTGAGGCCGACAGAAGATTAGGTACATGCCTTTTGACGTGGATGGATTTAAGAACTTATCGGAAACTTGTAGAGTACATACTAACATATAGTTTTCTGATACATCAGGTGCGCAACGAGGAATCGAAGAAATCAAATTGGCACCATTCTTCCGCGGTGTTGATTGGGAGCACATTAGAGAGAGACCAGCAGCAATCCCTGTGGAGGTGCGCTCAATTGACGACACCTCGAACTTCGACGAGTTCCCGGACGTGAAGTTAGAGATTCGTAAGTGTAAAGGAGACAATCAGATTGACGCGATCAAAGGAGGCGCGGTCAGAGTAAACGATTGCATAACGATGTCAGACATGTATAATAATATCGTGTCTCATGTGGTTACAGCGTCCGCGCCGATGCCTCAGGACGGTGAGGTAATTTACAAGGACTGGGTATTCATTAACTACACGTTCAAGCGATTCGAGGGTTTGACGCAACGAGGGACGCCGACTAAGAAATAGCAACTCCCCACTGCTTGCTCGGCGGTTCCAAGCAGCCAGCAATGTGACGTGATTGGAATTCCGGCCTTGGTACATCAGCCGCATCCCCCGTTGCCGTTAGCGGCCTGGCGGGTGGACGGCTGATCCTCTCCGCAAAATCTCTGGGTGCAGCCGCGTCGTGCCGCGGACGAATCATTCTTCTATATGTATATATGTGACCAGTACGACGTCTACGAGTTAAGTGCGCTATAATATACGCGAGCACCAAGCACTACGTTGGTGACGAGGACACCGCAGATAATATGGAAACCAAGACGCTAATGTAGGCGCGGACAGGGACGAACAGTACACGGAAGAGAGACAGAAGGCGACAGGCAGAAATGATGGGAAAATCATGCTAGATTGTGGTCAGTCAGCCACGCATTATGGGCTGATAATGATTGAACAACGTAAAGATGTTTCACAATGTTGCCGTAAGTGCATAGTCGATGCACGTGTGATAGATACGAGAATCGAGACCTTTGGTATGACGTGATCCTCAAAGATCCTCTCAGCTTACACAAGCGTTTCCTTTTTGTCCTGCTGTAAAAGATGCTTTCGGAAACACGAGATGTGGCATAATAAGCTCTCTTTATCTACGGTATTACACGGAAAGCTAAGATTGAGCCTCGGTCTGGTGGTTCTCGTAACGGTGATTTTTCTATCCTTACCCGATTTATGTCTGGTATGGGGCTTATATGTTTGACTCTATGTATGTTTTTTAATCGAATACTGGCTAAGCTCTCGAGTTAAGCTCTCTTTTTAATGTTGTATTTGTCGCTAGTACTGTGATATTGAATTGTTCTAGGAGCATGTATACAAATTACTGTTTTGTCTGTTAGCAAATGCCGTACTTTACGAATGTTATATTCTATTCGGCTGCCCCTCTGTTTCTCTTGAAAGTTTAAAAAATTTGTTAGTACGATAAGCGCGGCTTTTGTATTATACGTTCCTTGTATGTTTGAGAGTTCTCAATCATCACATTCGCAAAAAAAATTGTCCCACAAATTGATTGCATTTCGTCGATTGAGTGTGGTGAATTCGAGTCTTTAACAATTGCTAGTTGCAGTAAATTTTATGGCACTTTCCTAAGTAGATGTAATGAAATTCTGTCTCGTAGGCTTTGCATTATAAGCTTCTGCGACATCAACTTTTACAAGGTTTTGCTACCATGTAAGGACAAAGATCTTTACAAAAAACCTATTTGCTTATTCTCTTATTGGATAACATATGCTTGCCAGGCGAACAAGCATTTCTTGTAGCGTACGAAAGAGTGGTGAAAAGAGAATCACACCGGAACCGGGTCTCTCTCTTACAAGGGCAACTAGTGAAAATTTTCTTTGCTTCTATCATTAGTATCAGGAAAAGCGGATAAAAATGGAAGGCTTCGTTGCCTTATTGAGGTTCCTAAGATACACAGCCCAATCCGTACGTTTAAAAGAAAAGACAAGCAAGAGAGGAGAAGAATGCAAGCGGAGAGAGAACAGGACGAGAAAGTAAGGCATACAAGTGATTATTAAGAAATGGTGAGGTACAAGTGGCAAAGTTGCAGTAGACAAAATTTCCTATGCATTTGGGGTACACAGTTACATACACAGAAACACACACAAACGCATACACAAACACTCCAGCATTCTGTTGAACGGTATATAGTTTTGTTTTCAATAGCGCCGTGGAAAATATAGACTTTACATTCGGTAGTTCATTGACAGCCGGGGCACCATGGTAGTAATAGTACTAATGATAACGCTAGGAAACAGTTATGATAACATGCGGAAGTGTACCTTTATGCGTGCACGCTCGAAACGTATCAACTTCCCGATCTAGTACATGTGTATAAAATTTCGAATGCTCCTTCCTTATGCGTTCTGACGTGTCTCTATTAAAAAGTAACTATATAATACGCTGATATGTACATTGGACGAGAAACTAGTTTCGTACGACTTCACCTGCAGATATCTTAAAACGCCAGAGTAAAAAGAAATCCGAAATAGTTTAATGAAGCAGAGTGCTTAGGTTATGGAGTACGACTATAAGTCAGTAATTTTAAATCGCAGTGGGAGAGCAAGTAAAATAATAAAAAGGCAAAACTATTTTCTGCACCGCTAGGGATATAATCGAGCGAGAGAGAGAGAGAGAATGTGAGTGAAAGAAAGCGAGAAAGTAATGAACGAGTGAATAACTTTAGTATCTTGTCGCTGTTGAGTACAGGCAATGTTCTGACGTCCATGCTACTAAGTAAATGAAACGAAGTGATCGCGATTTATTTATTTAAAGAGAAAGAAGAAAGATCTAAGTAAAATACAAAACAATAGCCACGAGATGCCTTCGAAGCAGCAAGAGTTTTGGTGCCCTGGAGCGCAGTCGTATGTAAAAAAATCTCTAGATCCACGTCCGAATGTAGCGAGGCAAGCCCGTAATCCGTTGAATCTAGATATTTAATTAGATGTGCTGACTTGAAGTGTATGTCCCTGTATAGAGGTGGGATTCTATGAGAGGTAGCTGTCCGCAATGGGAAAACTCTCCGAACCCGATTATGCATGCCTCTACACGTGTGAGAGCTATTATACATTTATGTAAAACGTATTCCGATGAAATTCCAGTAGCTTACGATAATCGTCGTCGGTGTACATTGTAAATACTATGAGGCATCCGAGCGTTACGAACGAGTGCATCATTATCGGAGACACCGTTTCTGTTATCTTCCTCTCTGTTTCTTAATTCCCTCATTACCGTTCATCCGTACCTACTGCGTGTCATTGATCCTCGTCAGCTTCTCTTCGGCCGCACTCAATCCCATCCACATCATCTTCAAATCAATCCTTACAGTGCGTCGAACGCCCCCCCACTTTCCTTTCGAATTCAGAATACTATTCCCGCTCTCCTTCACCGACTTATACATATATTCGCACTCTAACGAGAACTCGCGACAGATCTCCTTTAGGTAATTCTTACTGATTAGATACGTATTAAGCCGGTTCTATGATCAGGCTTTTCCTTTGTATGAGTTACGACGTACGGTTGAGAGATCTCCATCTTCTCTTTTCATTTACTTGCCCCTTTCTTCGTACTTTCCTCCATCATCAATCGAGACTAATCACTCGTGTAGATTTCTCAAGATTAGTTTCAGTTAACGTTAGTACTAAGGTTTGATAGTTGACAGAACGGAAGAGATATTAAAGGAAAGGCGAGGAAGGGGCGATTTCTTTCTTCCACGTGGCCTACAACGCTAAACGGATCCCAGACTTACGATTGATGATTCTTCTCCGAAAGTAGGGGAAGTTGAGAGGAGTACTCATAGAGAAAAGTAGACGAGAAACTTGCAAGGGCAGAGCGTGTCATGAGACGCGCCCGCACGATACCGGACATTTTATAGTAGGCTTGTGATTAAATTAAAGATTTATTGTCGAATAATCCAAAAAAAAACAATGTATAAAGAGAACTATTGCTTTTCACATGCAGAATATAATATTGTAATTATGTCGTTAATAAATTGTTTTTTTATTTTACTCGTCGCTTTTCTCACTCGCTTCTCGCGAAGAGCATGTCGGGTTTTTGTTCCTGAAGATTACAACCCTGCACAAGAGCTAATTGCATACCACGAATCCATTAAGAAAAAGTGTCGAATTAATGAGAGGAATTAGTCTACTATTAATGCAGTTCTTGGGAATGGAATGTTCTTATTTATTTTTAATTCGGATTACAAATCGGGCTTCTTGTGGCTGCATGTAACGAAGAGTGCTGCAGTCCAAACAGGATAGAGAAACTTTTTGCGAGCATATCCTGAAGCAACAGAGATGGTTGGCAGTTGTAACAATCAATCAGTAACAATCTTAAGAAGTGCGGGAGAAACACATACACACACACAGAGGTAGACACAGAGGCAATTAAATCTTCGTAACGCGTTTTTGTACGACACTTTTTTAGCCCCGCATAATTGTTGTATATGTCAATAAGAGAAAAAGGTATTAAATCGATAATAAATGACTTCTTTGTCGCCTGCTCTCGTAATATACCACTCAATTCCCCGCCTCGCAGTGTGTGGCGCGTGGCCCTTTACGTTTCTGATAAATACGTTTTCTAATACACTGGTTCTGTTGTTGTGAAGCACAATCGATTAGACTAATTATAAGTTAATAGTGAATAATGAAGTGCTCTATCTTCAACCGGCATTAAATCGCTTTAACCGTAAAGTGTCGATTTGCCAGTCGGGAAATATAACATGTAATTTGTGATATTGAAAATTCATTAATAAAACCAGTACGTGGTGGTCCCAGTTATAATTAAAGCCGAATTACTCAGTGTAGATAATTATGTAGTTAACATAAGTATAATACAAACTGGCAATATAAACTGATCTATCTTTCCTGGTTTGTGTTTCTTTCTGCAATACAAACATGTTACACTTTTTCCTCATAAATTCATCAGGAAACAGCAGTCTTATAACTACCCTATCGTCAGTCGTGATATTGAAGGAAATACTTTTTAGAGCATTGATCATACCTACTGTTGCTTTTCAAGTCGGTGTCATTCTTTCTGGTACGGGTGTAACAGATAGAAAGGGACCAGCTTTTTACCACTGATTTATCGGTAATACCGACATTGCATAATTGTTTTGATAACTGTGTAATGTCGAAAAATTTGCGAAAAAATGGATTTTGAGCTAGGGCTCTGGAATTTATATCACTTCTTTCTTGGTGCAAGAAAACATTCTCTACCAAATTTTAGCCCCAGAAATAGTCGGGAAGTATGAAAAACATGGGAACAACCACAAAAATGAATTATTCAGGATCGGTTTTCCATGTGTTTTCGGTACAATTCCGGCATTTCTGCCACTGGTTTCATGTTTTGTATCCATTTTGATACTCAAACAATCGATTTATGAAGTTTCGTTAAAATCCGAGAACCTTCGAAAAATCGAAAATTTGTGAAGGGGTACATATGCAAAAATTTGCGAAAAAATGAATTTTGAGCTGGGGCTCTAGAATTTATATCACTTCTTCCTTGATGCAAGAAAACATTCACCACCAAATTTCAGCCCCGGAATATGTCGGGAAGTATGAAAAACATGGGAACAACCACAAAAATGAATTATTCAGGATCGGTTTTCCATGTGTTTTCGGTGCAATTCCGGCATTTCTGCCACTGGTTTCATGTTTTCTATCCATTTTGATACTCAAACAATCGATTTATGAAGTTTCGTTAAAATCCGAGAACCTTCGAAAAATCGAAAATTTGTGAAGGGGTACATATGCAAAAATTTGCGAAAAAATGAATTTTGAGCTGGGGCTCTGGAATTTATATCACTTCTTCCTTGATGCAAGAAATCATTCTCCACCAAATTTCAGCCCCTGAAAAGATCGGGAAGATTGCAAAACGTGGAAGAAATCGTCAAAATCACATGAAATGAATTATTCAGCCTTTGTGCTGGACATTACACGGCTACCAAAACAATCAGGCAATGACCGTATTACCGATATTTCGATGGTAAAAAACTGATTCCAAGCTATCTGTTACACCCTGTACTACACTTACCGACTGTACGATTCTCCGAATATCTCCTTGCCTTATCAATGGACGTCGATTCTAAAGTTCGGTGTACATTCCATTGATGGCGCAACGATACCCCTCACCAATTCGTCTTACATTACTTTGATTCGTCCGAAACTTTTTAAATTCAATTAAAGTTCGCACTACCAGACAACAAAACACATTTGTTTCCTGTCTTTCAAGAATGGCAGGGGTAATTTTACATTCGTGGTGTGTCTCGGATTGAATGGAATGCCAGAGAAGACATTTACAAATGGTGCGATTATGCGTGTTGCGGCATCGCTCACGGGGAAACTAGACTCTCGAGGAATGAGATTGGACTAATCCCGACAATAAATCGTGTCCTTTCAAGTGATGTTCCGAGACTTTGGGAGTCTTCCGGTTATACACTCCATATAACACAAGAATCCAATTTTCGATACCTGAGCACCGAGTACATTGAATAATCCGCCTTTTTCATTCGAACGGAAATTGCGAAAAGTTGAAGAAGGCCTTCATCAGTATATCAATATAAGCGGTTAGGATTGTCAACAGTTCACCGAGTAGTTTTCCAGTTTTTTCTATAGTATGTTATAATAGATAGGAGAGGCGTATCAGTTGGGCGGTTTAACTTTGGCATTAAGTGTCGATGCAGAAAGGCGCGCTACTCTAATTACAAAGTGGGCAGTGAAAAGGTGTATGTGTAGAGTAGTTAGTAGCCGATGTAGCCGTTGCCAGTTGCCACGTAGCCCTTTCGACTCGGGTAGACAAGTTAAAGTAAAGGTAAAGGTAAAGGTAAGTACGTAAGGCAGCGGGCGAGCGGCTTGGGTTTGAGCTCTGAGCTGCATCGAGGCGAGCCGGTAAGAGTGGTTATCAGGACGCGGCGATTGGTACTGGCCTCTGACCTCGCGCAAGACGGAGCTCCGCCTTCTCGCCTTACGCCTCGACATACGCCGGCATTAAAAACAGCCTTCTTTCCAGCGCGCACGCACACACTCCTCCTTCCTCCTCGACGTCTCTCCGTGCCAACCTCAACGCCTCCCTCGCTGCCTCCCTCGCCTCCCTTTTCCACCATCCTCGAGTGCGCTCGAGCTATTTGTCGCGTCTCTCGCCAGGAGAGGAGACGAAGAGTCCGGCGATACGATGGCGTCCACTCTCTGCCGCTGCTCCAACCGAACAACTTGCTCCGATGGAGAGAGATCTTTACAAGCAGGTTTTATCGTGTATTATCAATTTCTTGTTACAAATGTCAAATGCTCTTTCATCCACCATCTTCCTTTCTCCCGAGCAACCTTCCTTCTACTCACGCAGATTGCTGAAACAGAATCCTCTAATAGAATTTCCATAGTCAATTAATACGATTTTACTCAATTTCCAGTTGAAAGCGGAGTGACGTCCATTGAAATGTACGCTGCCCGATTGAAATCGATTGGGTGTCTAGTTTCGAGTGCGCAATGAATTTTCGTATGGTATAAGTATCGGTGGGAGCAATGGTGTATATTGTATAATTAGAGCGTGGGTGAGGCACGGCAATTGAAACATAACAAACCCATATTACTGCATCAAGAAACGGAAGACACGGGTCCCGGTTTCTCCCTTTGATCCAGCAAGACCGGCGCATTATGATAGATTAATTAATTGATGGTACATTCGTTAATCGGCTCGTAAGTTCCGGTGTGCTTTTCCGAGGCCCCGAACAGTATAACAGGACCACTTTCAAAGAGACTCATCTTTTCTCAGCAGATGGTTCCTCCATCAAACTTAAACCGTTCTCCATTCGACGCTAGCCGTTCTCCAACGATCGACATACTAGATACTAATTGAGATTCACTCGGCCTTCCGGAGATATTTCCAGGGACATAGTATAGCATGTCCAATTATCGTGAGAGCTTAATCGCTGCTCTTAGCAGTGGTTATCGCGAGACGATTATAGCCAAAAGAAGTCCGGCTGTTTACTTAGCGTGTCGTGATGCAAGCATAGAGCACCGGGTCACACGATGTGCCACGTCTTCGAGAATAATACAGCAATTCGCCTAGCGACGATCCTACCAACCAACCAACCAACCAACCAACCAACCACCCAATCCCAATGGACAAATGTCCAGACACGTGCCTTCTTCGATCCATACAACCATTCTCTTCCCCTTACGTAAGGGAGATCAAGCACTCTCTTAGAAGAAGACTTGGTATACCAAAGAGACACTCGCTCGTCCTGGTATCTTCCTTCACGTATGTATAGTCTTCGCGGCTACGATTAAAGCCGGAGAAAGCGATGTGCCTGGCGACAAAGCGATCTCGGCGCACTCTCCGCTCCGGTGATTTGTGGCGGTCCTACTCATGTTAGAATCATGACTGCAACTGCTAAGATATATACACACTCCGATCCTACGAACTATGCAAATAGATTAGATGGCTAGGTAGAAGGTGCATCGCGTTTGGCTTCTACTGAAGTCAAAGTAGAAGTTACCGTGGTAGGACAGTGCAATACGGACCACTGCGCGCATTTCACTTGTTTACTGACAAGCGATCTCTCTCGCTGATGCAACCGAGTCCGTTGCAATTTGAGTTACATAGTTTGTGGATGCTCGAACTTATAATCAGCCAAAACTATCCTCCTCATTTGGCACTCTTCCTCGAGTGCTGTAGACTCGCGGATCTTCACTCAAAAGTAGCAGTAACCATTAGTAGATAGATATTAGTTCCTAATGTTACAGCACTTGAGTAATTAATTCCGAGTGAAATCTTCACTTGATGGTATTCTATTCATCGGACTTGGCAGGTAGTATATACATATTAATTATACGTTTTTAGACGTTGGACGTCTGTCAACTGTTTATTGGAGTATTTATAAAAATGTGAGTTCGATGTTAGTTATGGTATATCGGTTTTTCTTGGTTAGTATGATGCGACATAATGAATCGTAATGAAAGGAGGCAGTGAGTAGATGATACTCATACGAATTCGTTCATTGTTCCGGAGAGGAAGCGTATACGATGATTGGGGAAGAGCTTTCATTCAACATCGAACTCATTGATCCGGCGAGGCGAAGCGACTACGATCGGATTCGAGGAAGGTTTCCGTTATCACGCGCGATCCTTTCGCCCATCCGGGAAAGGAGGACAGATGTATCATATATGTATATGACAGAACAGAAGGAGATTCGTTAAAATTCTATCTATCTCGAAGCAGAAGGAGAACGTTCGCGCGGTAAGAGCGAGCATCGCTAAGATATAATAAGGTCAGACGCACGGGTTATCGCCGGGGTGACCGTATCTCCCCGAGGAAAACGATAAAATGGAATATGCCCGGCGAAACGGCGCAGACTCCACTACGGAATCGCGTTGGAGTCGCTCCAAAATTCCTTCTATCCCTTTCACAGCTCTCCACTAAGTACCGCAAAGCACTTCGGAAACTTTGGAGCTGTGCTTTGGGATGCTTGACATTCACTCCTACACATTTCTTTTTAACAAGCAGAGAGCAACTTGTTCTATTTTATCATTAAAATCTGCCTCGGAATTTCTTTGATGTATAATCTTACTTCAATTTCATGAACGTGGAGAAAAATCTTGAATATTGATTGTACGATAGAATAGAAGGGTTTGGTTACAACAGGATGAATTTTAGTCCTTGGCATTTACACCAAAGGAGTAAACTGCAATCTCCCGAAACTTTGACCGGAAATGGCCGGCTGATCGTTGACACGTAAGCCTCCGATAACGAGCTCATGAGATTTATGCTGCACCCGTTCTCCTCGACTTATCTCGCCGCGGGGAATATCCGAGTTTCTGCTTCCGCGGCGCTGATACTATCCCTCGACTTCTGCTTCGCTCTACGATCCTCGACCGAAATTCTCGCTTCCCGATTATCACTCTCTGTTAACTATGTCTAACTTGAAGTAATAGCACTCTGATACACTTGCTCTTTTAACTGTTCACGTTGTATACTTTTACGTTTGCTTTCTACCGTCGTAGACTTCATTGCTTGCTTCTTTTAAGGGTTCGCCGGCACGAGAAAAGAAGCATCGAATTTTTGGATGCTCGCCAAAAGCTATACGCACCCGAAAAACACCTTCTACCCTTTCTCTTCTCGGTCTGCTCTCTGTTTCTCCTGCCAAGTTAGATTTATCGAAATTCTAAGCATCCAGGCCGACGCGCTCCGCGCGAGACTACCGATCCCGATTCCGATCCCGATCCTTTTTAAGTCCGATCCGAGCCACCGTTTTTGCTTTTCCATGCATGCCGAGCTCTGAGCGCCGAGCGAGCCGTCTTTCCCCCGGTGATTTATCCACCTTTTATGTATGCTTCTCTCGAGAAATCGCCCAAGAGCAGCCTACTCGAGCGTTCCCAATGCAGCCTCGTGTTAGCGCTTTTCCTGCCTCTTTTTCTTTTCGAGTGAAAAACGATTACTCTCGTTCAGTCCTGTTGTAAAGCTTCACTTGATCTCTTCTGCTGGTCAAGCATTGGCAGCATTAGCCAAGGAATTCGGCGACGATACTTGATGTATAAGTATTTTCTATATATAAAACAGAATGTTTGTTTATTCGCAATGTTCTTATAAATCGTTTTGACGCTCTAAAATTCCTCGATGTCTAGAAAGTGTTTTGGGTAATAAGCTAATAATTACAAACCCGTGCAATATTAATAGGACAACGAAGAATTCCTTGGTGGCGTGCTTTCAGGGCCGATGACTTCGGCACGCATCCTTTCAAGCATGTCTGAAGACTTGGATGCCTTGTGCATTATCGGTGTTCAATAGAACCTCGATGCTTCTATGAATACTTGCACGATACTCCTTCGGGAATCTTGTATTACCTTGTTGACAGGTAGTTAACACGTTCATTACAAATCCGATTTTACTATACTTTCCGTTCAGGACGCGATTAACAAAACACCAACCCGTCGCCTAAGACAAAGTGCTCATCAACTGTTAAAAAGAAGGAAAAGCACAAAAAAATCGAAGATGGTGGTGTGAATGTTATAGTAGAAACGTAAAAACAATGGTCCGGAATAAAACCAGAAAGATAACAAGGAAAATAGTGACTTTTTGTAAGACTTGTTCGGGAAAACCATATCTCTCTTTAGAATGCTTTAATAAAATACATTAAAAAGTGAAACATCATTATATATTAAATTATAATTAATTATACAAATTATAAAATTTATTTGCGAATTTTAATTATGTCGGTTCTTAGGAACCGCCATCACGTTTACCGTGTTAATGGAATGATGATTCGGGGTTTGGGTGATTGAGAACAACATATATATTGATGCTCGCATTTATATTTGTCTTCGTATTCATATTCATATTTATATATGTATATATTAATTATGTACAGGTTTTATACAAAAGTGTCTCGCGAATCGCGACTTTATACATAACTATGTATAGCTGTCCGCACTTCCCTAATTAGATAGAGCGGGTGAATGCAACTCGTAACCGAATAGTATAATACAATCTTGCAGTTTCGTGAGCAATCGCGCTTATACCGAACATAGATTATCAGCGAGCCGAAATGCGACCAATTCTCGCAAGTTCCTAAGTACGATAGCGTATCTGAGTGTCGCCTAGATTTCGAACATTAGTCTAATCTTCGTTTCAGGGTGCTTGATCGAATTCCACTCGAGATCCTCTGTATCCGGTGTACGAAACGAGCGCCGCTTAAAAATAGTAGAAATATTCCCATATACCCCTAAGTGTTTCATGTCGGTGTCTGTATATGTGAGTACATGTACGAGGGTGTGTCTGCCTGTGTGGTTTCACTAAGTAACTAGCTCGACATTGTCACATTTACGTAAACGCTGTAATCAAATGTGTCTCTCTCTCTCTCTCTCTTTATCTCTCTCTCGTTCTCTCTCTCTCTCCCTCTTTCTCGCGCTCCCTTAGAGAGTATCGGCTTGCAACGGTAGTTTTATACATTAGACAACGGGCCACCGGGCTCCTCCTCAGTATCATACACTATTTATAAAGTAGAAAAAGCACCGTCTGAAAAAAGCGGCATTCCAATTTCTCGACGTTACATACATACATGTATATACGCGTATCACATTGTCTCGCGCAGGCCGATTTCATTTCTTCTCTCGGGTTTTCTTTACCTTCGCTTTCGTAGCCTGAGTGCGCAGCTCTCGAGTGGCCAGCGACAGTGACACTTGCAACTTTAACTTGTCCTTGTCCTCGGTCTATCGTCGACCGTATTATCCTTCAAGTGAGTCTTAATCTCTTGAAGCTCAATTTCCTAACACACGGTTTAGCCCGGTTTCCCTCCTTTTTTTTCCAGGCAAAGGTGTCCATTTCGATCAAATCGGGCGAAAGGTGCTTAACACTATAAACGGCACGTGAATCGTCGTCGCAATACGATTCGGATTGTTCGTTGCTCTAATCAACATTCTTCCTTTCATTCTTCCCATTATAGAATCTCGGTTCTAAGTTAATCATACCCTGTTCCATGAGACCGCAGGTTCCAGCGTGTGAATCTCATTTTAAACGGCCTAACTGGTGAAAAAGTAGAATCCGCTAACTCTGCCGAGGTGATGTGCCAAGTGTGTTTTTCGACAGGGTTTCGTCCGAGAGATCGGACAAGAGTTGCGAACTGGCGGAAGCATGAAGAAAAGGTCGAATTCAGTGAGAATATATCAGGTGCCCGTAAGAGTAGGACACGCACGAGCGGCGCAATTCGATCGCAATCAGAATGGGCGCCTTTCGGTAGAGGCGATAATGATGGGTTACGCATGCGGTACAATTTGTTAGGCCGTCTTTGCCGCGAACGTGCGAACAGAGCGAGTTCGAACGAGCGTATCGAAAGGAAACGGGATCGCGCGCGCTATAGAAAACTTGAATGATTCTGCCATTCGGTTTCAAATGGGAAGTAATCGAGGTAAATAGCTTCTAGTACTTTATCGATCAATATGCTAGGCGCCTGATAGATTATCGAAGAGTTTTAGAAAGTCCAATTGTAGTCATTATACAAACAGGAATTTATTAATTTTTTTAAAGTATAATACTTGCTTTTTTTAAACTCATTATATGTTCATTTTTATTTAAGTTGGCAAAAAAGTCAATAACAAAACCGTTTTAAAACTTACTGTTTTTTTCTGTTTAGTTCACATAATTTCTAAAAATTTTGTTTAGTTAATAATTGACAAAGATATAGTGACAGCAGTAAGATTCAATACGGAAAGGATAGCACAACTTATCAAATTTTTTAAGAACAAATTTTCAAAGAACATAAGTTAAAGTATCTACAAAAATGAACATATAATAAGTTTAAAAAGAACGAGTATAAGTACTTCAAAAAAAATTAATAAACTTCAGTTTGTTTAATGATGTGCCTGCAATATATGAACCCTTAAAGGGAGCTGATGATTGAGTAATACAGCGAGGTATGCTGAATATTCTGTCGAAGAATTCAAGTTGGAGCTGGCTAGGGACACAATCAAAGCGCGCGTCTTTCCTGAAGGTAGATTATGGTGAGAATATTCATGGGACGGTGTAGGAGGGCGGTTTTCTAGAGACGCGTTACACCGAATGACTAAGACTCTCGGCGTGACTAGCTCAACGTGGAAGATCGATTCGAGATACCGATGGGAGATCTACTCTCGATTATAAATGCTAATTTATGATTTCTTCGCGCCACGATCTGCTCTTTCTTGACTCGTTCGGGCTCGCTTGGAATGCTCGCGTCGCTCTCCGGAGTACTTCTCCAGTTCTCCTTGGTTGGATCTCCTACCCATCTAATCGATCGACCATCAATCTTTTCGTTCTACCTACCGATCTTGCCGCCTATTAATTTTTCCTTCGCACGCAAGTATTTTCGCTTTTATTTATCAGGTTCGAGGTATGGAAGGAACAAGAAGGAAAAGAACTGATAAAAAATAATGGGGATCACGGCTCTTGGACAAAGAATCTGTCAGATGTTAAAAGGAAGAAATAAGGTTGATGCCTTAAATATGCGGTGGCAATTCCAAACGCCTTTTAACTTGACATCTTATCCTCCCACAGGCAACATCTTCATTCCTTGCCTTGGTACCCTACGCCCTTATTTCGCTCACTCCTTTCTAGAAGGTTCATTTTTCTCCGCCTACTTTTCTCTCGGTTGCATTCTTATCCTATTATGATACTCTGTCGATTTTCAAAATGCTAGTGCATACCTTGGCTCTCTTGTTGTCGATCGGATCTTATTGCTTTCTTAAATCCCCAGGCTCGAAAAGAAGCATCTTCCGCTACGATTCCTAATTGACGTCCAACGTCCAACTGATTCGTAACTTAATTAGAATAATCGCAGTTTCCTCTTAAGACAGCAAGTGCCTTGGACTCGAAACCTCATCCTAGAAGTTTACCTCGAGATCTTTGAAAGTCTTCTCCAGGCAAATGAGCATCGGGTGAGTAAACGTTAGCCCTTTTAACCTTTCAACGAGAGAACTCTGGCCCTCTGGAGTTGAGCATTTTCGGGCCTTGCACTGTACTAAGAGCCAGTTGAAGCGACAGTATTACGCGGAAGCTAGCTGCCGCCAGACGGAGTGTCACATCGTGGACATATACGGCCAATTGAAGCTGTTACCACTGAGCAGCATATCCCTGATAAGAGTCTCAATAGGCGTTTTGCCAACCAATCGTACGAAGAACAACTGTTCGATGACCTGTGACGAGACGGTCCTCAGAGAAGGCAATCTCAACAAGAGTTTGCCAAACCTCGTCGGTTGATTAGGATACTGGGTTCTGCAATATTCTTCGAGGGCGCACTGTGACTTTTCCTGGAGTGACTCGATATGCGCGACGTCAGAAAGTCCACATGCATCTGTAACAAGAAAGAAGATAAATCTTATAAATTTTATATAATCAAATCAATTCTATAAATAAATAAATTCCTTGTTCCAGTGAAGCTACTAGGCGTGTTAGGAATGGCTGAGGGTGGAGCGAAGAAGAAGGCTCGACAAGTGGAATCTGGCTGGCAATGTATGCTTGCCGCGGATTGGTCGACATGCCGGCCTTAAAAGCAACCGTTAAAGTGGTCGTCGACGTTGGCAACAACTTAGCGAGGCTTCCGCGTGACATCGCGGCCTCTTCCACCGAAACTGGAGCTCATCGATCGCAAGGCTACCAGTAAAGAATCCATCCCGTACAATTCGTCGCTCCTGATCGTACCGAGGCTAAGCGTAATTCGAGCCACTTGTACGTCTTCGATTGGAGTCAACAACGAATCACTATACTGACTGGTGAGCTACTCATCGAAATCTCCTTGGCATAATATTCTTTCAATAAATTTTCTTTTCTTTCTAATAGAGCATAAGAAAAACAATGGGAACAAGGTAATAATGAGTATAGCACCATGGCAAAAAGGAGAATTTCACGTGGAAGTAGCTCTCTCAGTAGAAAGAGTGGTGGCTGTCGGGGGATTGCCAGGGCCCCGTGCTATTTCGAAGGAGGTTCACGGGGTTGCTTGGCGAGGGAACGCGCGCGAAATCTACCCCCGGGCCACCAGACACGCAGTCCAATGAAACTGGGATTCACTGGAATGCGTGCCAACTGGTAGAAGAGAGAGAGAGAGAGAGAGAGAGAGAGAGAGAGGGTGCGAGAAGGGTGTGTGTGGGAGGGAATACGGTGGTACAAATGTCAGACTAATCACGCGCCGCTGTGTGTCGTTCCCTGCTTTCACCGTGCTATCTGCGAAAGCTTCTTGCGTCCGCTCTTTGCACCACGCGCGCCATTGTTTCGCCGACGCTGGATAGAACCACCCTCTCTTTTCCACAAGTCCCTAGCAAACGCGCGCGCGAATCCCAGCACACATAGGTCGAGAGCTCTGGGAAGCTTTTGCCGTTAGTGCCAGTCCTCGCTTTCCATGCTACTTCTTCTTCTTTTTACCAGCTGAATTTCGTCGAGCTAACATCTAATTAGACTTTGCTCGGCTTTCTTAATTATACATGCCGCTTGGATTCTACATAGGCTTGGATCACGAACACCGGTTCTAGGGTCAGGTATGCTTCTAAGTTTAGGCCAACTAGCTTGCTATCGGTGGCAGTTCGTTCTCGAGTGCGACGGGTCAATCGTAATAACGAGACAAATCACAAGGCAATCCCCGCTATCGGCGGCGAGCAGCAGTTAGTGCATTTAGTGGCAAGCCATGTGTAATTGCACTCGTTGTATGTGCTGCTCGCTCACTCGCTCGATTAACCAGTATAACCGCTTAATCCCTCGATACTTCCCTACCTTACACGTCCTAGATTCTAGATGGTTCATCGTTATTTCTATCTAATTGGAGGATTTTTTATAATATGAATCGAACTTATAGTTCAGATCAGATAAATGAAAGAGGATGAATGAGCCTTGATTTTCTACCCGGACGCTTAATTCTTAAGATCAACCGGTCGGTGAGGTATAAATCGTACGCGGGTAGATTCTCCCAGTCAGTTCAGATATTATGTTGCGCGCTGGCAAAGAGGGAACGAGAGAGAGAGAGAGTTGGAGATGCTGCGGCGGTGGTTGGTGCGTGTGGCTGGATAGAGCACGATAGGAGCTATCGCCGGATTCCTTTGCGGTCGCCACGTGCGCGTAATGGGCCATTAGGCGTACCCAGGGAAGTAATGCGATTTGCATCCCCAAATGAACGTCCTCGAGAAACCAGACCCGTTTCTATACTGCATGTGGGATAATGTTCGACCGATCCCACTTTCTGTCCACTCTTCACATCCAATTAATAAGTGGGACAATGAATTCTGTGTTGAGAATAATTCAGGTATGAGAATAAGATATATTTTCTAGTATTTATGATGCAATATTTTGAAATGTTGGTAGGAGATGAATGTCGGATGTATTGATCGATCAAAGTGGTCCAGCGTCAGAGAGTTAGTGAGAAGGCCGTTGAATTAAAGATGCTTCGCGTCGGCTGGTTTTCATCGCGACCGATACATTTCTTTTCATTTAGAGATCAGCAGTTGCGCTCAATTAGAAGGATGACTGCGAGGAATCCGCCAACGCGCGCGCGCGCGCGTCTCTAATAAACAAATGGTCGGATTGGCAGTGCGATGTCGTCAGAGTGGCCAATTGGCCGCATCAATTCAAATAATACAGCGCATCATCCAAGTGCTACCATCTCCTCCCATCTCTTCACCTCGAACCACCGATTCAGATCTCACTCTCGCCTCGTCAGTGGTCAGTGCATGGATTCCCCTGCCTCCTCTGGGAGCGTGCTCCCATGGCCATTCCATTCGCGTTAACCATTAAATGCTCTGGCGCCACTCGGAATTAACTCTTCTCCATCTCGAAAGCATCTCAGCACCGACCTCTTTCTTCCACTCAGTTCCAACCGTCTGAACTCGATAGACTGTGATTAGCTGCGCTCCTTTATAAATCAATTGGCAAATCTTCCAACAAATGATTGAACCAAAGTAGAATTTGACTGGAATGGTAACTTTCTACTTGGTCTTTTGTATCTTTCATTTATACATTTCACTTTTTCGAATGAAGAAGGAAGATCAATATGGTGGTTATACAGATTTAGAGCGGATATATATACATATATATATGTACAAATATATATATATTTCTTGGTTGAATTTAAGTCTCTAGCAAAGGCAGGGCTTCCTCATTCCTCGGCAGACGGGATCGATGCCAGTCACTTCTTAGTCAGGTAACCGAGTGTTCCATATTACTGGGATCGCGAGGACGAGAATGCCGCGGATCTCTAGATCAGCGATGTAATCCCAAGAAAAGGAACGCGGCCGTAGTCTCCTTTCCAAGGAAATGCAGCTTCAGCGAAACCCGCCAAGATTCCGATGTAGTAGAGAGCGGCTTTAGCAGTCTCGAGTACCTCTTCCATCGGACATGTCGCAAGTTTCAGAACTAGAGAAATTTCCGGATTTCTAATCGAGAAGAAATCGAGATAAATCGAGCATATAAACGATAATAAAAATGGCCTTCTTAACAAGGTTAGAACTATTGGAATAACTTTGGAATCAACTCTGATTCTTGGATGGCAAAGTGAGTGGGACACGAGGGATCTTCGTAGGAGTCTGTTGGAAGGAGTTGGGCGGAGAAATAAGACTTGCTTGTCCAGACAAATGGCGCAGCTAAGACAGAGCAGGGCGCGAGCAGGCGGGTCGGGGGTTTGGTGGACGCATCACGACACAAAGCATCCCCGATCCCCGGAGCACCCTCTCCAAGTCTCGCTGTGTCTCTCTTGGTACCGTGCGAAGGTGACGTCACCGACAATGGAAGGTCGAGCTGTGATTAAAGATCGGGAGAGTTTGTAAAAACTCCTTGAAAAGTGCTGGAACTAAGGAAGGGGTTGGAGCCGTTGGGGCCAAGAAGGGGCCAAGAAGGGGCCAAGAGAGCTGATAGAGTGCCAGAGACGACGAGAGCAAGAAAGAAGAGGGAGAAAGAAAGAGAGAGAGAAAAGCTACGGGCGTGAAATATTGCCTCTGCGGCACCCGACAGCTATATGACATTTCCGAAGGGCATGAAAGAATCCAACAGTACTGTCTTCTTCCTCTAGGCCACGTGACTCTTTCTTCCTCCGCGAACACCACCCTCCTGCACCCTTTAATCTTTTTCCACCGACGTCGACGCCTCTATCTATACCCCGCACGCCCGCACGAAACTCCTCTTCGACCTCTTTCGCCGAAAGCACTGGTACGTTCATGCCGATCGTACTACTTCGACGACACGGACAATGCCGGCAGACCTCCATAATCGGAGAATCTTTGGTAACCCTTTGCAAAAGAAGAAGGTGATTTAAACTGGAAAGTTTTGTAGAGTCGTCGAAGATATAGAATAGCAAGTCGTACAGACAGTGAAATGTATTTTAGATGACAGAAGATGAAGAGAAGTACAATTGGTCAATGGAAAAAGGTCGTTCGAGCGAGCAATTAGAAGTTTGATGGACGCCGCGGCGCCCAGAGGAACCTACAGAGAAGCCCACTCAAGGCATGTAATGACTGAGAGAACCTAGGAAACATGGAGGACACGGAAGAGGACGTGAACGCAGGGGTGGTCGTCCAGGCAGAGGCAATATCGTAACGTAATTTATTCGTCGCAGACTCGGAATTGCCGTAATTAAGGTAGAATGGAGGAAGCGACCTTCCACAAGCCTTCGGCGTCCTGATCCCACTGGTCTCCCATGCTCACCGTCTTCCAACTCTTACTATACCATCCACTACTACAATCTTTCTCTTTTTACCGAATATCATTTCAACCGCAGTCACATTGTTACCAAAGTACTTATCCGATCCCAAATAATTGCTGGTTTAAACTAAGGCTAAACCGTGACATGGAATTTTTCATTGTACACTTACTACTACAAGATCTTGTGGTCATGACTCATGCAACTATTGAGTTGCGCAACAAGAAATTGGATATCAGTACCGAGAGTAATGAGACGTGAAGCCGAATGTTAGTGTATAGCGCACGTGAGTCTAGGTTAGATTTGGATAATTTCTTGGGCAAGAGAAGCGAGTACGGTGTGACAAATAGGTAGCAGGTATTAGTATCAGTGGGAGAAGAAGTGCAGCCGATGGGATGCGGTGCGGTGGAGGGCTATGATATCCCAGAAGGGTTAAAGCGGCGGAACGAGAGGCTCGAGTGTCTGGTATCGGATATCGCGATAGAGCGCGAAATCCGAGCAAGAGTATGGGCATAATGGGCGTGCGTGGCCAGACAGGGGTGATCGAAGGAGACGGAGAGAGCAAGATTGGCAGGGGCACGCGATAATTATCATAACAAGGCGCGTATTTAGAGACGCATCCTCCATATCGCTGTTACCCATCGCCTGGCACCCGGCACTCGCATTTAACCGGCATAGGTATGTGTCTTCCGTGTACGCTACATAACCTATGCCACCAGGCATGCCCGACCGTTTAGGGCGAACATTGTCATGTTAACGACGACAATGCCAATCCCATTAGGGCTCTCTGTCGCGGTGCTGCTGAAGAATCTTGTATGCCAAATTTTCCTTCACCTGATCTACAAGTATATAATCTATACTTACGTGATTCAATCAAATTAGATGCTTTCTTCATAAAGTATATTTATTTTGGAAAATTAAGGTGATATATCTTTAAAGCTCCGAGTCAAACGCATCAGTAACACAATTTAAGTTTTAGGGTGCATAGAAAATGCATGGAAGAACTTGCGATACAAAAGTTTGAGCAGCGTCGGTAGCGATGTCCCTTATTTTGCATAGATTCTAATGGAATCAGGCAAATTATCCCCCAATCAATCTCCCAGTCACACCTCCGAGGGTATCACCCCTTAAGGCAAAGCTGAAGCCCTATTCATCCGGGAGAAATATTCATATGTGCCTTGCTCAGCCATTCTCGCGAGAACTATGCTCTGCTGGGCCAACAAACCCATATCTATCTATCTGTCCATCTACCAGGCCTTTCCTCGAGGCTCGCACCATTCTTTTCATCCGCTTCCTCATTCACAGGTAGAGTTGGGCCGGGGGGTACACGTCGTACCGCGAAGGTCAACTTTTTTCACTCTTTCCATCTCTTCCTCTTCTCGCAGTTCTTCTTCCTCTCACCAGCGAAAGTAGCCGTCTGTAGAAAGGAAGGCAGTGGCCTGGCCCCACACTGCTTCCCGGCCCTCCTCTTTTCGTCTCACACTCACTCTCTCACTCTCTCTCTCTCTCTCATGTTTTTTGTCTAGCGGCAACTCGCTCGCTCGCTCACGATCTCTGTCTTGTTAGCCGGTGTGGCCAGTGTTAGCTTGTTCCGGTGGTCGCTCTGGTGTTCGTATTACAGAGAGTGTTGGCAGGGAGATGGACCGACCGGTTTCGAGAGCAGCCGCGGGGGCTAAATGTCAACAAGAACGGCGTAACGGCCCGGTTAGAGGATTACCCCCGGTCTTCGGGCGCCGAGGGTAGCGCCAGACAAAAGGTCGTGAACTTTCCGCGTGTCATAATCCGTCTGAGAGGGCTCGCCCGCTCACTGGCGGCTTCGTCGTTCCTATACTTCCTATGTAGTGTAGCGGCGAATAGGTGCTAGAAACGCCTCTCTTCTCATCTCGGTGTCACACGTGTCACACCAATGCACCGGACTGCGCCTAGTTCCGTCAGACATACTCGGTCATGCCCTTTAGTCCTATGGTATAACCCTTTCCCATATCCACCGTCTTTTTTTCTCCACGGAAATCTTTTATTCGAACGATGCAAAAGAGTCCTTGTGTTTATCTCGCACTCAGCCTGACCCGATCTCTCTTCACCTACGCGTTGAATCCATCGAGCATTTCCTACACTCATACCTTTCCATCTCGGTCTTCAATGTCACCTAACAATTTTCCAACTTCTGTTTATACGCTTGAAGCCGGAACAAGAGGAATGAGCTTTCGTCGCTCCGCTCGCATTAGAACGCTTTTAGTCGACGAGTGAATCGAGGATACTGTGGCGCCTCTACTGGTACGTGTACAGATGCACAGCACCGAGCGAAAGGATAATCCCTAGCAGAAGGGTTGCACGAACGTACTGCTAGGATTAAAGTTCCTTTCTGTGGTCTGCTTTTTATCATGCACGTGCCTGCACTGACTTGTCTTTTGAGTTAATCGAAAAGCTTACGAAATAATTCTCATTAACATTGACTTATATTCGGAAGAGCACACAAATTTTGGGTACTCCACGCTTTTTAATTCGTAAGATTTGCTATCATCTAAAATTTGCTATATTACTAGCGAAAGGGATCGAAGTTTAGAGTATGTTCTCTTGCTATTTAGAGCAGGTTAGGGTAGCCGGGGGAAGAGGGAAATTCCGGCAAAAGGGCAGAGAGACGTGTGTACAAGTGGGGAAGGCGAGTGGAGTGGAATCGAGCAAGGCCATAGCGGAAGAGTTCGCCAGTAATGTCAGGCCTCCGGAATGGCTTGTTGTATCGAGGCTGATTCCACGAAACTATGGGGTGCCACCGATATCAATACCCCGTGACGGCCTTGCACCCGGAACCTATTGATAAATTCAGTGAGCAGCGCGAACAATGCGGCAACAATGTCAATTATGCGCGAGCCCGATCGCATGCAGACCGTCCTTTCGACCGGGTAATTAATTGAATGCTGTATCGAGACTTTGCGTGGTAATTAATTGCAAGGGCTATGCTGTTGCTTGCTGTGCCAATACTTTCGATTTAGCAATGGTAAATCCGCCTTTTGGTAAAGGAATGGAAACCTAACCCGTTCCTTTCATCAAGAATCGTTGGCTGGCATACACAGTGATACTTAAATCCGGGGCTTCTCGCCAAATACCAGCCAATTCACAATGGTTACTAATTCCTCCACCCTAAGGCTAATATTATCTACTCGTACATAACATAACCTACTGTTTCTCTTCCGAGTCATAAAGACAAAAAAATCGAAAGGTTAGGTACGCTTATGAAAGTGAACTCGAACTAAAGAGCTCCGAGGTAAAATATATCGATGTTCTATCAGTAGCTACAATATCAAACGATCTTGAAACTCGAACTAGAGCAAGTTCGCGATCGCCAAGGAAAACATAAAGGGTTGAGGAGACAGACAGGTGGCGCGACTTTGAAAGGATGTTGGAACTAGTATCCATGAATCCTTGAGCGACAGGAAGTCAAGCTTTTTGGGCTAGCGGAGGCCGGTGGAGATACGATGGATAGAGGAAAGTGAGTGAATGAGAGAGTGAGAGAGAGAGAGAGAGCTGTGAGTCCCGATCGCGTGGGCGCGCGTAATATATTCTTGGACTAGACAATGTGCCGAGCACGTGGGCTATAGAGGCGAAGTCGACCGGACTTGGGGCCCCAT
This sequence comes from Ectemnius lituratus, assembly GCA_910593735.2. NCBI lineage: Eukaryota > Metazoa > Arthropoda > Insecta > Hymenoptera > Crabronidae > Ectemnius > Ectemnius lituratus. The sequence continues at coordinate 19,731,529 of OU343034.1, forward strand.
AATGAAGCGTTGACGCGAGCATAAAACGAGCGCCGCCCGAGACAATGGAGTGATTGAGCGCGGGTAACGCCAAAGGGTTGCCCGCCGTCAACCCCGGGGTGAAAATGTCAGTAACCAAATGTCAGGCCTCGCCTGCGGCCCCCGCCTCCTCCTCCCCCCGCCACTGCCCCTTTTCCCTCTTCGCTATACTCTTCTCTCCAGCACTCTACACCAACCATTCTCCTAGTCCTGCTCTGCACTGCTCTGCTCTGCTCTGCTCCGCTCCGCTCCTCGCTGCCCTGCACGAGCATCCTCCGCCTCTTCGCTCACCAAACTCCCAATATCCCAGCGCGCCACGTTCTTTATCTCCTCTACCCTTCTTTTTTCTCGCCCGAATTCCTCACCGGCCATAGATATCCGTACTCGTCAACGTGCCAGACTCTCTCTCTCTCTCTTTCTCTTTCTCTCCTCTCTTTCATTCTTCTTACTCGCGCCACCTCACCCGACTCGTACAACTTTGGTTTTCACGGCTCTCCGGTCACACACACACACACACACACACATGCAGAGACATAGCAGCCCCTTTCATCTTCATCCTATTTCATTTCAACTGGCGCACTCTTTAAAGGAGAATGGAGAAGTCTTCGCGTAGAAATCAGTAGATTTCTGATTGTAATAGAGAAGTTGGGAAAGTGAGAAGAGTTGGAGGGATGGTTAATCGCGCGAGGTATACCGGAACTCGTATCTTCTCGTCGTTATGTAGAAGGTGCGTTTATCGTCTGTCGGCGCGACAGCCAATTTTAAAGGCACCCTTGTCTCTTCCGGTGACTATCAAAGCGGTCGCAGCATCGCGAATCTCTTAGACAAAGGGTTGAGCTGTTGGAGTGTTACATCCCCCGGTGCGAAAAGGCATCTCGGTGAAATAACGGTCTCGCAGCTGCGAAATACTTTCCGGCGTGCACGTTCAATCTTTGGATGGAGCCGAGATTGCTCTTTGCTGCCGGAGGTAATAGGATTTTCGGCATGAAACGATTCATGGATGTTGGTGTTGCTGTTAAAGTTGCTATGCTACCTTGAAGCGGAATGTTCTTCCTTGTAAGATCCAATGATTTTCTCAACGAAAATCTAATTAATTTCGTAGCAAAGGTAGCCGTGCAGATCACGAAGGATTTTTTTCATCCGAAGACTGCAAGAATCTGAGATCTAGTCAGCTTCCCGGATACCCGCGGCGTTCGCTAATCGAGCTGTCCTTCCACCACCCATATCATGGAGTACATCTCGGCACACCGATGAAACACCCACCCACGTGGTCGGAGATCACCGTCAATCCAATTAAAAGCTTGCCGAGAAATCGAGCCCTTCGTTAACCTCGTGGAGAGTATGTACAGTCGTGTTTCCTTTAGAAATCACTAGTTCCACACGCAGAAGCCGGCAGGGATTTCCTAGCAGGTTTTGCAGATATATTTTAACAACATATAACGTTCTCTTCTGTTGACTTGACCCCTGGCTGATCCTCTTAAGCAAAGTCCACATAGGCCGTCTTGCGAAAGGAGATTCATCCCTCTATGAGATTATGTGCTGCACTAGTTTCAAGTACCTCAGACCTCATTCTCATTTCTCTTTAATACTCCTTTCTCGGGATTCGTGTTACTCGAAGATGGGGCTTTAAATGAAAGGGGCTCAAGATGACTTAAAAAATCTCGCCTACACTGGACATTGGCTTGACAGCATATCTTGAAAAATATCATTTAACCAAAACTGGATCAGGAATGATATTTCCAACTCTCAGAGTCTGTTGTTAGTAATGAAGGCAGCTTAAAGAAGACATGCCTGTACAAAAAACTGTACTAAAGGGTTAGCAGGGCGTTCTCGCATTTAGGACTAAAACCAAGCACAGGGGTTGTGCTTAATTCTGTCAAGAAGCTTTTAAGCTTCCGTCAGATCTCCGCGCTTTTACTTGTCTGTTGCGGTATTACTTTTAGCACGTGTTTGAAAGCGCGTGGCTAAAGGTCGCTATTGAACTACTTCGTGAAAGCGCGCAGGGGTGCATATGTACAGTGGAATAGTGAAAACACTTTTTTCCCAATCACTTTTTTACTCTCGAGTAAAATATTATTTGATAGTTAGAAGTTAGAGCGATTAAATCGGTCCTGGTAAGTAGAATATGTATAGGTTTGCAAATCTTGCGAGATAAGCGCACTTCCGGGCACGATAGCATTCCGATGACGAAATATTCTCAGGGCTGCTTGAGAGGAGTCGCATTGCGATACTGTATCGCAGTCAAAGCAACCTACTAACTAACGGATCACGATAAACTTATATTCCATGTAGACTCGTTTAGAGTACCTTTTAATAATAAATATGAAAATACCAGAATTGCGTTTTACGATTATATAATGCAATGGGATGTCAAAGGTTCAAGGCAATGCAATCATAGTCGAAGTCATAGCAAATAAGAGAATGCGCGGCCCCTGGAAGGAAGTCGAATGTAGATCGAGTGCGCGGAGGAACGGGTTAGGCTTGGCGGTAATGATCGTAGGCGAGTCAAGGATAGTTCTCGCGGCGGCTTATCCGACATAATACCAATTATCGGTGCCTGATATCTAAATACGGACGAGGAGGAAGGTGGAGCAGCATTATCGGGATCTCTGTTGTAAGGCGAGCGAAAAGAAAGAGAAAGAGAGAGAGAGCGGGAAAGAGAGAAAGAGTGAAGAACAGGGATATGCAACCACGGGCGATATCCTCTGCGAAAGGAGAGAAAGAGACAGAGTCTCCTTGGCTTTGGCCCGCAATAAATCCCACCGGGCGTTGCTTCGAGAGACGGCTTTCCTTCCAACCTCTATGCTGTCTTTCCGTGTCGGTTACGCCCATTCCTGATTTATACCTCGCTCGAGATATATACCGCCGGGCACCCAGCATACGCACCTTATACCCAAGGACATCCCGAATCTACAAGAAGAGAGAACACTCGGCAGCATTGCCGCGCCGAAAAAAAGCCACCGCGTGAAACAGAAAGCAGCACCAGGGTGCATTAACGCCACGCGCGTCAAGTTCACGCTTTTCAACCCTCCAATCTTGTACTCTTTACACAAAAATCCTCATTTCATCAACATCCTTCAGCCAGTGTGGCGATTTAATTAAAACATTATTAGATCGATAATAATGATTTTTATCTCAAATCAGTACTTTAAGATGATAGTAAACTATCCTCGGAAAAATCTCCTTCCAAGAAGATATAGATTGAAGGGTACATCCCCTAAGAAGAGCGAGGGCTATGAAAGAAGATGGTATGAGAGAGACTAGAGCGCGTAATTACGAGGTTAATAAAATTGGGCGGCAATCTAGTGTAGGAAGGCGGGTAAGCCTAGCTCTCGAATTAGTTGAAGGGATCGAATGAGTCGCTCACTCTGTCGGAAGGTCGGTAGTGTGTCAGTGCAGTGAAGTTAGATTTGTAGAGAAGGGGAGATGGAGTTGCGGAGGCGATGAGCACCCTCGAGAGGCTGCGGCCAGATCGGTGTGCGCGTCATTCACGCAACGAGACCGCGATATAACCTAATAGAATTATTTTCCGTGCTGGAGGCGAAGGGTCGCGCGATCTCCCCCAGGAAACGCCGCAACAGCCGCAACAGCCGCAACAGCCGCAACAGCAGGGGTCGCAACCTACCGCCACGGGGGTTGTCCACCCCCTGGACCACCTCTCACCCTCCTAGTACACCCTCGAACCCTCATCTTTTTCATCTCGTCTCTCCCTCGTTCTGTCTCTCTCTCTACTTCGAAGTTCCAGCGTGGTTTTGCCAGTTAGTCGAGATAATAACCGGCAGGACACAAAAGGAATGGCAGATACACATGGCCACTGCGCGCCGATGAGCCGCATCGCTCTTCATTCTCATTGTTTTCTCCACGTTCTCTCTCTCTCTCTTTCTCGCTTCCTTACTGACGAAGATAGCCGCGAGCGAATAATTCTTCTTGCTCGAGAACGTAGAAGACAGACAACCACTTATTTATGCATTCCAACGACACTGATCGGCTATCTGCTTGCTGGACTTCGCACCTTACGATTACACCCGTTTATTAGTAAGCTTTAGTCGAAGAGATATGGAGAATCCCAGATGGACTTGGTCTCTTTAGGTTAATTGATTCTTTCATGCAAGATTTTTGCTTGCAACAAACAGTTATCTTGTACAAACATGTCTGTTTTCTGGGAGAGCAAAAGAAAAGACTCGCAAGATGTACTATATTGTATTCTGGTTGGTCAACACTTTATTTAGTACTCGTGTATTTGGTTGATTAATGTGAGGATAATGAAGAAGTGCCACGGATCGATAGTGATAATGCTAGAATAAGCAGAGAAAACTAATTGGATTTTCATCCAATTTTCAAGGATGTTGTTGAAATTTAAAACAGTAGTAGAAATGCGTGTGAGTGACGATGTACTAAGTGGAAGCAGTGATAGAGTGAATCGATTGAAACGAAAGGATTGGGCGATCGGCGGGAAATCACGTCAAGTTGATTGTCGATTGGCAAGAGGACATGCAGTTGGTCGGGCCCGACGGCTTGTCGTGCCGTCGCGTCGCTAGGCATTGCATGGGGATTCCAACGAAGGAGTGCGTGCAACCATAGATACAGGATATAGTAGTAGTAGGTGTGTTCGCAGCTCGAAAGCTGCTGGCTCATGCGAGGTAACTAGAAGCGATTCTCGCTTGGAAAAGCGTGATATTTTTACGGCCTCGCGGCAATTGCACCAACTGAGGGCTAGCGCGTAATGGTCCAAGCGGTAGTAGTAAGCACCCCTTACCCGACTCCCGCTGCCGTGTACCCTTAATCACAATAATCGCAGGGAATCCTCGTCAGCGGATAAACCGCGATTTTATATTAGACAACCAAGGTAAAATGTCCTTGGGTTGTGTTAGCCGTATAAATTTATGGAAGGCTTGAGCAACAAACACTTAACTCCCCTTTACCGGAGCGTAGAAACTTACTAGACTTTTGCACGAAATATAAAAAGTGAACTACTGCAAAGTGGCAGGGAAACTTGTCTCTCTTAGCATGCAACGAGTTTTCTTGGTGAATGTTTCGAGTCATAAAACTACATTCTATGTTTCCGCTTTTGATCAGGTTATATTGAAATTCTGTCAGTTTGTGTTTCCGTCGGCTCGTTCATATAGATGCGGACAGTTCGACGAAGTAGATGAGAAGGACTGGGTTGGCTAATGGGGTCATGCGTATGCGTTTGTTTTTATCAAGAATAGTGGAAGTAGCATCGCCATGGTATGCGCAAGGTCTTCGCTTGGCAAAGTGTCGGTAAGGGAAAGAGAGGGGTACAGGTACGGCGAGCATATCAGGCCCATAAACTGTCGGGCTAGAGTGGATATGATCGCGCGCGGTAGTATGTGTCGAGTCGCGAAAGTCCGCGATCCTCTCCAGGCTACCTTTGCCTCCAACTGCCCTTTAAATCATCGGTTTACGGCGAAAGCCGAGCGATACGCTCGCCGTGGAAATCGTTAGACGGCTCTTGTATAATCGCCGTTAAATGAGATGGAGCCTCAACGGCGTGCCGATCTGCAACCTGGCTCTCCACGCTAACGGTTCACCGACTGCGCCAGGAGAAGCGTGCTGCTTCTCTTCTCAACCTTCTCTCGCAAGCTCGCTGTATGTATATTCATCCAAGAATATCTACCAATCAATTGCAACCAGTGTAAAGCAAGTTATGACGCTTTAAAAATTGCCGACGGCTTATTAAAAAATCATATAATCTCAACATTGTAATATGTTGTAAATTTGGAATCCTACCAAAAATTTCCATCGTTTTATACTGCAAATCATGGACTTTTAACCTTCGTATGTTTTAAGCTTTACCATGTTAAACATACCAAGAATTAGATCCTATTTATTAACTCTTAATTGCATCGAGTATTCTACGCTACAGCTGCCACTCCATAGCTCTATAATAAGCATAATAACTGCCCGTCCACATCATGCCAGTATAATAAAAAGCAGAAAGTAAGTAGCAGACTTTAACTGACGTGCTGCGTTCGCCCGGAAAATGTAGAAAACCAGTTTCGAATAAAACTAAAACGATTACAGATTGACGAGATATTAGCATTTCGAGTTGTATATCGTTTCGTCAGGGGTTCTCGTGGTGGCTGCTTGCTAGAATGTATTCGTTCACTCGGAAGGCTTCCAGAATGTGAGGAATAAGATTTTTATCAAGATACTCGGGCGATAACTGCATTCTCACCTATCGAATGGTAATTACCGGGACTTTTGACCTTGCCAGACACATCTTAATGCTCCACTTTTTCCTCTTGTCTTTGGCCCTCTTCCCCCCCCCCCTCTCTCTCTCTCTCTCTCTCTCTCTCTCTCTCTCTCTCTTTTTCTTTCTCCTTTCCTTTACATCTCAGGCATATCCATCGAAGAATCGTTTCTCTCTTTCGAGCGAGCTTAGGTGCAATCTTCGTCCCTTGGCGGACGCTCTATCTTCGTCGGTATAGTGCTCCCTTGGCGCACTCTTTCCTTTTTTAACTATTATTAGCGGTAATGCATGCCATTAGCGTCAAGGTTCGTGCACGGGAATGTGCGCCTCTCTCGATATACACCGGGGAATCCGCGGCTTTATAGGCTGACGGCTGCTCCAATCTCTCTCTCTCTCTCTCCCTCTCCCCCTCTCCCCCTCTCTCTGTCTCTCTTTCACTCACTCTGACTACCTGCAAGTAGTTGGAGATTACTCGCTAGTAGTAGAGCTGGATGTCCCGCCTGTCCCTTGTAGTTCCACTGGACCAGCATCTCGGGCATGGTCGTCCTCTGGGCCCATCCGTGATTACTTAGGGAAGAGAATACTGACTCTAGACTGTCAGGATACAGTCTCGTCGAACTGAACTATCTTGCAAATTAGATTAAGCTTTCATACAAGTTAGTGTGTACTTGGTTGATATGTACTTAGATAAATTCCCATTGTTCCTTTCGTACTTCGAAGTAATTAAATAAATTAAAATAGGTGTAATTAGTAAGTTATCTTCCTGGGATGATAATGTTGATGAAAGTGAGAGGTAAATAGAGAGGTTTGAGAAAGGCAGTGTTTTTCTTGAATGGGAAAAGGCGAAAAGTTATGGGGAATATGTTGGCATAATCGGCTCCCTTGCGCGTCAGGGGATCCACGAGGGCTCTGAGAATTTATCGCTTGATCCTAGCAGTCGCGAATCGCGACTGCGGCTGCAAAAAAAGGTCGGAAAGACGGAAACGCAGAAGGGGCACGGCCGCGCTAGATCTTCGGGGGAGAGTGCGTTCCTTCAGCGAGGCATACTCTTCTCCCATTCCACGTCGCCGCTCTCTTTCTCTCTCTCTCTCACTCACTCTCACACACACACACACAAAACACGCGAGCACGTCGTTAAGCAGCAAAAAATAATAAATCACCGCAATTTTTAGTCTGGCCCGAGGAGATAAATTTAATAACTTAACTACCGGGCTACACATAGTACGGCTCGCGCGCGCGCGCGTCCACAAGGCGGAGATGATCGCATCGCCGAGAAGCCATTATTTCAGGGGAGCACTACCACACCAGAAGAATTACGAGTAAGCTGGGAAAAATCTACCCTTTTTCCCGCTCTCCTCTGCCCAAATCGAGCATTATCGCTCATCACAGTTCTCTACTGCCACGGATGCCCTTTCATTTATGCCTGGCAACACCTCCGTGATATTGCCTTGCGCGAATTAAACGCAACATTAATTCTAATAGACGTATGTCTTGCCTTCTTGCGAATGCAAGGAAAAAGGCATTTGTAGTGAAGTCAAAGTGATTGCGAAGTCGAAAGGATGAGAAACATCGAGCGCCATATCGCGTTCTACACCCAAGGATGCGCTGGATTTAACTCTTCGAATACAGTTGACTGTTCACTGCCCTCCTCCTTCTTCTCATCTCCCACTCTCTTTCTCGCTCTTTGCCCCTCTCTCTCGTTCTTGATGAGATACGACATCGATTCCGCGTGGCTCGTGAATCCCGTCGAAAAGAAGCGTCCTTTTTTTCATGGGTCCTTCGTCCAACTGAGGAAGGAAGGTAGTGGTACTGGAGAGGAAAGGTGTACCTGTGTGGGGCCTCTGTCGCTCTTTCTCCGGGCCCAGTATCAGGAGGGAGGCACCTAAATTCGCGGTTAAACGCGACCCGACATATTCACATGGTGCTACTTACGGGCCCCGTGAAATATGAAATTAAATTCATTAGGGCCCGTGCGCTTACAATAAATCGAACGATTGTGCCGGGATAGAAGGGATATAGCGGGCTTATAACTCAGACGGCTTGAATGGAAAATGATGAGAAATGTCTCTCATTGAACGCTGGGGGGTCCGACGCTGGCCTCTCTCTGCCTTCCGTCCTTCTTCTTCGGAGCCGGCCCTTTACTTCGTCTCTCACCTCTTTTCTACCGCACTGGCCACGTATTGCGTCTCCCCTTCGTCTTCGCCTTCGTCTTTGCCTCTCTTCTCCATCTACTCCGGCAGCTTCGAACCGCCAGTGTCGGCGAGGCGAGGCGAGGCGAGGCGAGTCGAGTCGAGTCGAGAAGCGCTGTGGGAGCCAGTTATCGCGCAATCTAAGCCCCACGACGAAGACCAAACCATTCTCGAAGGAGTAGGCGCGAGAAGGATGCTTCAACTCACCCGGACTCCGAATCATACGCGCGAGCCATAAACACCCGCATAACGATCTCCGCGACGAACCTCCGTGGAATCGAGTTTCTCGGATGGCCTTTCTCGCCTTTCTTCTCGCCTCGGCCCAGTCCGCACTCCCTGCTAGCTGCCTATAGCTTAGCCGCACACTCTGCTACTCTACTAGAGATCCTAGCAGTAGATCCTTCCTGCCTTTCTCAACCCGCTCCTCTATCCACCCTTTCCTACCAACAGTTCACCCGCCATTCAAGCTCACCGATCCTGATCCTATCTTTGCCTTTATCGGACCATCTTCGTGTCCGTCGATCCGTCGATCCGTCGATCTCCTTCCTCTTTTGACTTTTCTAACCTCTCCTTCTCTCTGCCTTTTCACTTTATTGTAACTTGACACTTTCTTCTACTATCTTATGTTCGATTCGACAAAGACACCCGGAAAAGTGTCATTGTCTTTGTGTGATACACGATAATTTAATCAGTGGAATGCTTCTAGAATTTTGCTGGCTTTTATGTTAATTGTTGGCAGTATGATTGATTTTCAATTATACTTCGTATAGTCAGTAACCACGCGCAAGAGTGCTTCTCAGGCGTTGAATAGCGGAGGAATACCGATCGGCCGATCGATTTCGTTTGCGGCACACGTTTACTTTCGAAGCATTCTCCGACTAATTTATCTGATTGCCGCTAAGAGGTATAAATCATTGCAGGCGGCAAAGGGTGGCGTGCTTTGATTTATGCGAGTTCTCTCCTTAAACGGGACATGCCGACTAGTTATCGAGGTGTTGCTCCGTTCTTGCACTGTCCGAACAATCCTTTCAATGCTTGGGCTCTCATTCCTCGCTTTAGAATTGTCTTTTTCGATCGATGACATCAACGGTAATGTGCGAGATTTATAGAAAATAGTATTGATAGCTGGGTTATCATGGGAAGACATAGAAAAAATTATTCTAGATAGAATCGATATGGGACTAATCGTAACTGCTTATATTCAAAAAGAAAAGGTACTACGATCCTATTCTCTCTCTCTCTCTCTCTCTTTTAGCTATTAGAAACCTCACCCACCGATTGGTCGCTACATTATGCTAATGCCTCGTCAATGGTGATTTTCATTCGATTTAAACCCCATGTTGCCCGCCCGTTGAAAGATAGGCTGATATCATCGCCAGTGGTTATCATACTCTCCGAGGTATTACAATATTCTTTTTGCAAACCCTTAAACTAGTCTTATGCATATCGGAAAGGAACAATTATATAATTGTTAAGTAATAGATGTGAATAAGAGTATAACTGGTGAAGAATTTTGTTAAATGCAACAATTAATGTAAAAGAGATAGAAATGTTAGAATAGTAAAGACTCTGGAGAATGAATGTAAAGTTGAATGCGGATCACTGAGCCGCTCTTTTCCATGAGTGTAGGGAATGTGTGGAGCGTTATCGAGATGGGTTCGGTACGGTACGGTACGGTTCGGTTTGGTTCGAGTTCGCTCTTTCGACTGGTGCGGCAGTGCGGTGCGGTGCGGTGCGGTGCGGTGCGGGTATGCGCTAACGAAAGCTCCCATCCACCCCATTTGCGAGCACACATTCTACTGACAGTTGTTGATAGCGCGCACTGGACATCCACAAAGCCGCGTACACGCACCACTGCCAGTTGATTTCGAATCTAAATGGAGGAAGTGAAGTTTTTCTTTTCACCATAGCTTCCAATCACGGATCAAGCATTTTTCAAAGTTACGTACAACTTCGAAGCAGTTTAGGATGCGTGCTTGTCAGTCATGTTTGAATTTTCATTTTAATAAGGCAGTGTGTCGAGGTTAATATGAGATTGAAGAGAAGCGAAGTATTTCTAATGAAATAATAGAGTATTTCTAATAGAGTAACATCCAACTGCGACCTTCGCCCTCGTACGGGCGAAACAAGCCTGTGAAACAATGAATGCGAGAGTGTGGCGCGCGCGCGCGCTCGCGCGCGCAGGCGATGCATTAACTGAGAGAGCCCAGTGAGTCCCACGATTATTCTCACCTGCAATTAACGCCTGCCGTCGGGAGAGTGTAATCGGTAGTGAATAGCATAATCTCGGTGCAATCTACGGACAAGGTAGGATATGAACGACCAGGGTTCTTGCCCGCTTTAACATTTCCTCATTCGCGTATACGCATCGCTTTAACTTATTTAAAGTGTTGAGTTTCTCGAGCCAGTCGAACCTTCCTGATAGCTACTTGTACTCTCATCTTTTAACAGATTATTGATCGATTGTTTAATACAAGATTTACTACATCAATTTTATGTTTTTTAAGAAACTTTGTAATTCATAGTCGTTTATAATTCTTGTCAAACATAGTTCGTACTAAATTCTCTCTTCTCGATATATAGTCGGTGATTCTGTTCGTAAGATTTATGGCTGATGCACCCAAAGTGTCGTCGGACGAGCATAATAACCAATAGACGAAATGGGCTGTGATTTGAACTTTGGACAGGCTTGTAATACCCTTGAACATCATGGACGTAGGCTTTTTCCGCTATCCTGACCGATTCTAGGCAGAGAATAGCGCATGTTTTCGGTGAACGAAGCACTCTTCTCGAACCATTCGAAGCGAGACAACGAGCCCAGGAGTGTTTGGTCAAATATCTATTCTGTACGGACTCTTTAGAGAGAGGAGAGTTTTGTAAGGCGTGTCGATTCAGCGACCAGCTGCTTGACACGACCCCCTAGCTAGAAAATCAGTCGAGCGAACTTGCTTCATACTACGACTTTTCTGCTCGCCAAGCTTTTATATCAGACTCTTAGATTCAACGCCAGATTCTTCTCCGTTACTATGTAATATATGGCAAGCAGAAAGAAGAAACCTTCCAATTCGTCACTTTTCATATCGTCGATTTCCTTGAATTCAAGAATAAAGACATCTGCAAAGTGAAAATATGGAGATTGCCTTTACATGAACATCACCACAAATACAAATAGGAAATCTTCTTTCCATAAAAAGAGAAAAATCGAAAGTGATTGTGTAACATCAAAAATGTAGAACTATTGAATATAATATATAATAAGGTATCAGTTAAAATGGCGAGATTCTTAAGAGATCTTAAATATCCAAGAATCAGGGAGATCGAATCGGGCGATTGGACACGCGTATACCTTCTTAGTCGTTCTTGGCTCGGTTGGTCCAGCTGGTGGCTTTTTTCGTAAGAGGGCGATGCCAACAAATTTCGCAGGAGGGGGCGTCCCTTTATCTTGGAGATAAAGATCGGCGTAAGAGCTTGGCTCGCACGCGTGCATTCGTTCGAGGGGGGAAGAATATGTATGGTTTGTTGTCGATTGTGTATACACTCGACGCTTGATTGGGCTCATTGTGGCGGCGTGGGGCGTGCACTTGGCCGGCTGCGACTCGTGCCACGCTCCACCAAGAAGCAGTACCTTCTTCTTCTTTTTCCTTCGAGACGAGAGAGACTCGGCTCTCTGCTGTCGAGGCATGAATTCTTCGATGTCTACGCCGGAAGATGCGGTAGCCACCACCTTTAGAAGGCTTCGACAGATTCTATATTCTATGCCATGAGGAGTCTAAGGGGAAGTGGGGACCTGGACTCAAGGTGCTCAAAAGTGCTCTCTCGCTCTCCTGGCAGGGTCCATTGTCGCATGAATGCGCCTTCGAGAGAACGGCAAACACGCTTAACCTTCCGACCCATTGTCGTGTCAGGTTATCCGATTTGCCGTATGCGCCTACTGGAATCCCACCGTATCTGTCTCCTTTCCTCTTTCTCTCTGTAGATCTTCTTGCCTCTCGTCTCTCTCACTCACCCTTTCTCTCTTTCCCTTGATGCATCGAAGCCTCGATACCTCGATGCAGGTTGCTAGGACGCATCGACTCTCCCGTCACACGGATTTAAGATACTTGGGTACTATGGCTAATCGAAGAATGATTAGAGGGCACAAAGTGAAATCAGGTTAGTCAGGCACTCTCCACATTAAAGGCAACCCATCGAAATCATTTGAGGTCAATTCACTTTAAGCTTTCAACTTGGGAATTTATTGGTAGTTTGTCGAGTTCAATTATTAATAGATTATTGATCAGTCATTTTCATAATTGACTAGGAAAGTGACTGAATTGAAATGAATGTCAAGATCTTTAAGAAATATCTTATGGATAGTGTTGATGGAGTAGGCAAAGTGATTAGATGGACAGATGAAATAGAGAAATTGTTTAGAAGCGTTAGCATTGCTTTAGGAGGCGATGCGAGTTGAAGCTTGAGTCAGTCGGTGTTCTATTCTATCGAGGAGAATCACGGAGCGTGTAGTTACCGTAATATCTCGTTATTACAAAGCGGCTGGTAGCAAAGTGGTGTAGGCACGCGTGCGAGAGGGGAAAGAGGAACGCTTGTCTTCCATAACCGGTTATCGTTGATCGTAATTCCGCGCGCGGCTAGTTTGCGTTGGTGCATCCGATATCAGGACGATCTGATCGGGATACCGGTGAAAGCTGGTAATCCTGGGGAAAAGGACTAGTCATCGAAGCAGCTCTCGCGAATTCCCGCGCTATGGAAAAGCGAATTTCCTGGGATAGCTTGGACCAGCTTGAGGGTGTAGGTTGTTCTCCCCTCTTCTTCTACTCTTTGAGTATTATTGGATTACGCGAAGCATTGTCCCCAATATGTGGACGCATCTGCTCTTAAAGAGAAGGACGCGACACGAAAGATGCACAGAGAATATGAAAATAATATTTCCTTTTGGCAGCTTTATGATCGATATTTATTCAAGCGGTCCGATCCGTTCTCACTGGCATTGTCCGTCGACCCAAGTCTTGACGCAAGGAAGTCCTATGCTTCTCACAATGAATCTCACAATAAAGAGTACGTGCGTGACACGCAACGCTGGAAAAACTGTCCGCTCCATCATCCGATCTTTTCCAAGCGATCTTTCGGCAGGGGAATTCTCTTTCGACTCGCAAAGATGAGAGTCATTCTTCCGTTGCGGCGTGAGCGCTTACAATGCATATATATATATATAATATATAATATATAATATATCGATCATAGGAATTCCATCGTTCAAGCAGTGATTCTTCCGAATCTTTGATATTCCAGTTCGACTTCAGAGGATTTTGGATTCCCAAGCAGTAGTAGTAACCGAGGGTTTGCTGTTACCTTGGAACTCAATTGGTGAGTCTGCTGAATTCTAAAGTCGGACCGGCCGCTCGCATCCCCCCAAGAAGCGGCTGTGTCGACTATTCGCGTGTTCGGTAACTTTCTGCTTTTGCTTGACGGTAAAGACGGCAAGCGGGAAATGGGAAAGGGGTAGAAATCCTTGGTAAGTAAGAAGTTTTATCGGGCGCGCGTTCCTTGCTTCCGGCAGCAGGCACAGCCCCGTTATATTATGCGTCGAAAAATCACATTGTTCCTGAGTTTGCCAGGGAAACGGAAACCCACTTTAGTGAAATTGGTTGGGCACCAGAAGAGTGAAAGAGAAGGGGGGAAGAGAAAGAGAGAGAGGGAGAGAGTGTAACCCCTTCGAATTCGCACGCCATCGGGATTATTCGTCGCCCTCCAAATTACGTTTCGAAGGACTTGAAACTCAATTCCCAGTGTTAAATGTACTCCGTACAGAAGTGCTGCTCGGACTCTGGCTTTTGGCAGTGGCAGGAAACCACCTGAGAATCTTCGAGCAAACAGAGATTGATATACCAGAGAATTTCATGATAGAAATCTCATAGAATCTCAGGAAATCTGTTCGAATATCAAAGAAAGTAGACATAAAGCAACAATTTGCATAATATTTCATAATAGCATTGAGAAGCGTTTGCTCTCGATGGAAAGAGTTCGCAACCGCGCTCATGTATGTTATAGTGATTTACCAGCTGATGTATTCGAACTTGATATACTCTCAAGCATCCAATGAAGGTTTTACAGTCCATAACTTTCCAATTGCAATATTGCAGTGTGGAAAAACAATCTCGTTTCGTTTGGCGGAGTGAGAAAAATTGAAGAGTCGTAAGGGTTAGAGCCCGCAAATTGGAGGTAGTGGCCCTACCATTCGATAAGCACCGGAGCCATACATATAAAGAAGGTACCAGTAGAAGCTCCGTAGTCGAGCCGTAGCGGTGAACGATTAATTTCCAGCGAGCTCGCATTTCCGGCGGGCGATTTTTCGTCGGGTTTATGAAGTAAGAGGCACGCCAGGCCACTGGTGGGCCCGATAATTGGCTGCCGCGTTAACCAGGCCCAACGGCTAGTCCGCTAGGCCAGGCGAGACCAGTCTCTCTCTCGCTCTCCTCATCTTCCTCTACTCTATTGCCTTTTTCCTTTTTCTTTAGCCGAGACACGCGGAAGAGAAGCGAGAAAGAGTGCGGCTACACGTGCACTCAAGTATGACGCGCGCACGCGCACGAGCAACGCGTACCGATTCTCGGCCCATCTACCGGACTATTCATTGGACCTTCGACACCATAACCAATAATCCCAGGGTGCATCAGTCACCACTGATCTCTAAGTGTCTAAACTGACTCGAATGTCAATTATTACTAGAAACTCACTTATTAAATTTTGGTCACGTTTTGAAATATTACGGGTAAGTTCTCGGAACGTTATCTAGTAGAAAACATGCGGGTAACATGGGTAACAAATTTGCCGCCTCTGTTGATGGCTGTGCAATGTAATAAAGTCTCAAGAGTTGTGATTAAAGCTGGCCAGCTCTATCAAGAATAGCCGTTCTCCTTTCTTCGTAGAAACTTTGCTCTTACGGCTCTTTCTCTTTTATCATGGTTCTCTTTCACCTTCCCCCATTGAGAGTACTCTCTCTCGGTTCCTTGGAGAATGGCTGTTCCGATCTCGGACTTCCTCTCTCGGCCGGTTGAAGCAAGCGCCCGATAGATAATTGGCGTTGCGTGCCTCGAGATAAACGGCCGTGATTGGCGAAAATAACGATTAATAATTATCCACTCGCGGGATCCGAGGCGGTCTGCCCTCTCATCTCGCATCTCTCGGAGAGCCAGGCCTGGATTCTAAGAGGGCTCCGAGAGAAGGAAGAATGAACGAAGAGAACTGAACCTCCTTTCGATCTTGTGCCCAGTACCCACTCTCTCTTCTCTCTCTCTCTCTCTCTCTCTCTCTCTCTCTCTCTCTCTCTCTCTCTCTCTCTCTCTCTCTCTCTCTCTCTCTCTCTCTCTCTCTCTCTCTCTCTCTCTCTCTCTCTCTCTTTCATTCTCCCCCTTCAACTTTGTAACTCATGGTGCCCGTAGAACAGTAAAAAATCGGATTATCCGTGATCGATCCTCGTATATCGTATGAGACAGTTCATTGCTTCAGCTTCCTCGCAACTATTGCAGTCAGATTCGTTATTTCCCTTTGTACCAAGAGGGTTCTATCTTTTTAAATTATAGAGGAAACTAGAGTACGTGTACGAGAGTGCGATCGCGCTAGAATTTCTTACTATAGAGCTGCGGCTGCTGAGATTAACCCATGTAATAATCCCGTGTTGGTAGAGAGCACGATCAAGAAGAGAAATGAAAAGGAACGCGTGCAGAGGAGATGAGTGGAGCGCGTGCCGCGCATTACTATTAACTGTCATTCGCGCCTTTCCCTTTGAGTGTCACGCTTCCATTCGGGCCCTGGGCCCACGCACTCTCCGACTCTTTTTATTATCTCCTCTTTATCATGTCCGGCACTCATTCTTGTCCAATCCAGAGTCAGTCTTTCACTCATCGTGCATCAACTTACAATTATTCACACTTGAAAATGAGTAAGTGTTTCTAATAACAAATGAAGGTGGATATTTGACTGTTTATGAGAATAGTCTGGTAAAATGATCTTTAGCGATTATTGTACCGCCCTGCTGATGCACGATCAAGCGAGTCGAGATGGATCTCGGATGCTGGAGCACAAGGTGGGCAGGCCGACCGAGGGAAATATTACCCGGCAACCAGTTTATCGAACTGCATGAGAAAAGAAGGCAGAGAGCTAACGGATACGTGTTGCGAGGCTCGAATGCACGCAGCACCGCTTCTACCTAGCTACATGTATCTATTCCCGGTTGAATTGCGTGCATTCGCCGATCGAGTCGGCTATCTAATGGAACTTAAACACTGCGGCTGGTTGGATCGGCCTCTCGATAGATCTCGCGGCGATTCCTCGATACGACGCGCCGCGGCACATATACCACCCTCGGGCCCGACACCATTTCTGAGACAGCCCGGCCCCTCTAATGCCACTCAACTATTCGCTATTAAGAAATCGGAGACACCCTATCAACCAGAATCTACGGACACGTGGCCTTACTACCTTCGTCCTTGCGTCGTCTTGTCCAACTTGGATATTAAAGTAGTTGTATCAAAATTAGTTTTTTTGTTATATATTTTGTTTGAATTTTGACAGAATAATCTTTAGAAGTTTCTGCAACTATTTCTGGCCAAATTTTCTTGGACTTGACCACGTCGTTTCTGAGATAATGAATTTCGAAGTGACTGTTTCCAAAATCCGACAGTTAGTTAGATTAGCTATTTTAATGGTTTAACTTTCTGTAGAATCCTATAAAAAAACTAACCCGGGTTTCATCGATATTCTATGAATGCGTACAAATTTTTAAAGATTTTTTTAGCATCTCCTTTTTGCCAGTGGCAGAAATACCAAAATTCTATTTAAAAAAACCAGCAAAGGTCATCTTGAACAATTCATTTGCTTTAATTCTAACAATTTTTACGTGTTTTCCTTACGTCCCAACACTTGCTTGTCGAGAATGTCGTTATGCATAAAAAGAAGAATTAATATAAATTCCAGGAGCTCTAGGTAAAAATAAATTTTTCCGTAAATTTCTGAATGAAACAGGCACTGACGAAAGTTTAGTCCAGCAGCATTACCTCAAAGCAGAATTTAGTCGAAAGTTAGTCGCACAACTAGAAAGCAGACTAACAAACTATGACACTCGCTCGACCGACTTGCGCGATCAACATCAATTTCTTCCTCGCTGTAAAGATTATACTTCTGTATGAGTCTATCTCCAATCACGTTCATCTATTCCCAGTTTTCCGACGGGCATTTCGCAATGCTCGCCATTGTCGCAGGAAAAAGGCGTGCATACACATATCCGAGCTCTAATTCCACAGGAGCGACTGCGCTAACGCAGCGTCGTGACGCGATATGATTTGATAAGTTGTGTCAACTGCTCGTTAGTTAATTGCCGCAGAGCGAGAGAGAAAGTGCGTGAGAGAAAGAGAAAGAGGAAGGTGGTTAACCGCATCGGACAATCCGTCACAAGCTCGAGCGAGCGTATACGTGTATGTGCCTGAGAGAGAGAGTGAGAGAGAGAAAGCCACTTGCTTCCCTTTTGCGTCAACCCACGAATCTGCTAGCCAGTGTCCAATGAATGCCCCTCATTTCCATACTTCGTTCGTCGGTCAGTGAGACCGGCTAACTAGATTATTTAACCCTCGTTCGACCTGTTCCCCTCGTCGACCACGCGGATTCTACTCTACGAATCCAGAGACATGTACATGCGCTTGGCTTCTGCTCGGTTGGGAAGCGTTAATTCCCGAAAAATTGAGGGCACGTCTAACATCATCCCACTAGCAAAAGGACTTTGTACCCATTGGTAATCCGTTAAGAGCCACTGATTGCTTCGTGCCAGGACCCTCCAATCTTTTCTTTCACTCGCATTTCCTTGTCAAATACGTGTATCCTATTGAATCGATGAAGAATCTCTGATTTACATCATTTTTGAAGTAATATTGATTCTCATGAGTAATCATTTCTGAATGAAATGGTGGTGGAAATGGGACTGATTTTCTATTGACGCTTTCAACATAGGCAGGGATATGGAATGTTTGCCGGTGCGGCTTGTCCGGTATTTCGAATGCAAGGACAGTCTAGTTCACGGGTCCACCCTAAGTAGCAGATATTTTGCGACGAGTCGAGGGTGTCCTATCTGTCGGCTCACCAGAGAGAGAGAGAGAGTGGCTAGAATGGAAAGGGTAGGAAGAGTGTGAGAGCGGGTGTGTAAGAGAGAGGTCGACTCGGCAAGGGGTTATAACATAATTGTATTAGGCGAGGTAGGGTCTGTGGCGAGAGTAGAGGGGTCCATGCTGTAAAATTAATGCCCTCGGCTTATCAGTGGCCTGACACTTCAGCGCCAAAAGTCCTCGTCGGCTAGGAAGCAGTGGCGCGGAGCCCAGTGGACTCTAATTAAACAAGAAAGCATCATAGTCGCTTATTACCTTTAACCAACGATCCCAATTACGTTCATCACTTTTATACTTTTTCTTTTAATTCATTCTTTGATGTTTACTGACATTTTATATCATATTCAACTGTTGAGTAGAAGTTAGCATGGATCTACTTCTCACGGAGGTTATTCCCTGAGATTTCCTGCTGTGGTTCGGTTAGATAGTTAGTCTCTATCACGCGACCATTAGCAAGCACGGTAGCATGTCCCGAGCGTGAATCTCCTTTGAATTTCGGTGAAGACCATTACTCTTTTTGGCGCCGGGCACTCTCTTTCTCTCTGTCCCGTGGATAGGCTGGCCAGCCAGTGTTCAGTGTCCTGTTTGGCGGAAAGGTGCCGTGTACCATGGAAGCGAGCAATGCACGTTCCTCGCCTTCGCCAGCCGACTGGAGAACGAAGAACGGAGATCGAAGAAAAAGCCGGCGAGGGATGCTCGCACTCGGGAACGTTTTCGGCGGGCTATTTCTCGGCTTAATGAGTGCCCTATTAGGAAGTAACGGTAGGCATTCGCTCGGCAGGCTACCCTGTCACGTACCAATGCCACTGGCCCCGATGTAAATCAGATTAATTAGAGGGAAGTGAGCTTCGCTTTTATCCGCACGCGCGCATGCATCGCACCCGCGCCATTTACTCGCCAACACAACCTCTCTGCGCGACTTCTCCCGCGAAAAGCAGACACAACGAACGCCGCCATACCAAACAAAGACAGACCTAACCCTCCTCGAAAGTCTATAGGATCCGCTTGGAAACGTGATATCTTTCGAACATAGCATATTCGTGTGCGCGACCAATGAACCAAGTCACCTTATCAGTTGCACCCTTGCAATCAATTGGAGGAAAGAAGAAAGAATCGCGAGCCCCTATGTGCCGGCGGAATATCGAGAGAAATCCCATGGAATCGTTGGAATAAAAGAGTCAGGCAATGCGCGCGTCTTGCGGAACGAATGGTGGAACACGCGAGAGTTCTCTCTCCTCTGTTCGGAAGCGGGAGGAGGCGCACGTCGAGCGTGACGAATCTCGTTGGCAAACCCAATACCGTTGATTGAGAAGTCAGTGGGAGACGTTCTATGTGCTGCAGAGCAAAGCGGCGCATATGAGCCTGCGGTGAGTATATATGTGTGTGTCGTGCGCGTTCTCGTGCGGGGAAAAAAAAATTGGATCGGTCACGGACACGTGGTGAAGCGATCTCGACCACCTACTCTTCGAAAGCTTGCGTCTCCAGTCCGAGTTCTCGGTTCGCCCTGCGCGTGTAAATCTCTCTTTCTGACTCCCTAACATACGTGCGCTCCTTCTCTCTATTTCTCTCTCACTCAGTCTTTCTCCCCTTTTCGGCCACCGGGATAGGACGCGCGTGCGGTTTCTTTCTCGGGATCGTAACGTTAGAAGGACGCGACATACACCCCAACGTCCCCACCCCCGTCGAACTGCTGCTCTCCGGTGGCTGGCTGGGTACGCGCTTGGGGGATGCTGACTCATGCGCCCCGGCACATACCACACGGATACATGGCGTGTCACCCCGAATATTATTCGAGTGCCTGACAGCGCAATCTGTGAATGCGCGATATTGTCTCCTCCCGGCACCAGACCACCGCTGGAACGCGGCACATGTTCTCCCCGCGCTTCTCGCCGCATATACACGCACACAATTCGCTCCTTCCCACCTTTTTCCTCAGCCCCTTTCGACATTTCAGTCAACTTTTCAGGCCAATTTTTAACGAATCCTCGCACGCTCCGGCTGCTACCACGAAAAGCTCTCATTCACCTTGAATTCTCATGACTCGGCAAAGTACTATGAACGTCCAGTCTTTCTTATTTCGATCTAAAAGTACTTAAGCTCAGGGAATAAAGAAGACACGCTCCTTTTGATGACGGCACAGATGCCTTTTGCTCGGAGTACTAATGCGTTGGTTCACGCTGCCAAAGCAAGAGATAGGTACTTACTTACGTGCTCCAGCCGGTTTAGAGCATGCTCCTTTTAGACAGCTTGTACGATTCGTTCTATTTCGTTCCGGCATGGTGAGCGCACACGGAATTCCGTGGTTGCTCTTAAATTTAACGCGTCTCGACAATAGCCGTTTTTTCGATGGCTAAGATACAAAGAGCAAAGAGGCCTCGACCTTCCAACGCGGCAGCTCGGCTTCACACACTCTCTTCAGCCTTTCCTTCCTCCCCGCGTTCCTCCTCGCGAGCAACCGACAAGGGAGGAGGAGATAAAAAGGTCAGAAAAAGATTGGTCTCGTCTTCGTGGCGTAGGCCGTTTGCCTAGGTTTGCCGAGCAGGCGGCTTAAGAGGGCCGCATTTTATTTACGCGCAAGCGTGTTTTATGGCCTCGTTTGCCGAGCAAATAGCGCTAAACACGCGCCTGACAGACATGCCTCATGCCCTCACGCTCACCCTCTCCACCCTTTCCCACTTCGATCGCTCTCCTGCTATTTTAATCTTCATCCTCTACCAGTCCATCTATCATGTTCTCCTGATGCTTACACCTGTCCCGGGAACCGTCTATTATAAATCGGTCCGGATATACAGATCGATTCATAAGCGACTCTGATAGTAACTGTATCATTGAAATGAGATGCGAACTTATAATATCAATTGACATTTTGGTAATCGATTATTTTCATGTGATTATACATAATATGTTAGATGTTGCTTGATGAATTCGGAGTAAAAATAAGTAGGGACTTTTTGCATATGCTCGAAATCCGAGCGACGAAATCCTGTTCTAAAAAAATGCCTGCTAGCGACGGGATCGAGCGCGACCTCGGTCTCGAGCGGCACTTTTTCTTGCCGCTTTCTGGCAGCTCTAAATTAGGAATGAATGCCGACTGAATTTACGACGCCTGCCAATTTGCGTCTTTATTTACGGCTTGGTTTTCCTCTAATCCTCGGAAGACGTGTGCTCTCGAAAAGAAACAGTCCCAGGGGATGAGTAGCGAGAAATGTGTAAACGATACGGATAATGTTGTCTGTCGCATAATTCGGACTTTGCTTGTTAGTATATGTTGGGGAAAGAGATGTTCTCGTATGTGTATCGAGAAAGCTGGCGTGCGCTGGGGTCACCTTTTTGGCAACGGTCATTAAGCGTGCCGTTCACGTAACCATTTAAATGCAGCCGAGATCCCCGTTATCGAGCATTACGAACACTTGTATTTCCAGTCTTCCTTTCAAAGCAGTCCTTCTTTCCTCTTTTCTTCATTCCATCAGTCGTCCTCAAAAGTAATCAATCCTCCGAAGTTCCCACAGTAAAAATGACACTCGATATGTCCAAAACAGGGAGGAAACCATCGTCCCCAAAGGACACTTCTCTACAGCAAGAAGGAAGGTTCAGCTGGTAGACCGAGCTTGACGCTCAATTTAGCTGGCTGTGGAAAATTCAGGCCACCGGCAAAGAACGAAAGAAGATGATTAGTTGACGGTAAATGCATGAAATTGATTGTTCGTAGAATCGCGGTGGTGTCTCTTCTTTGTTTCGTGGCAATTTCTAGTCCAGGTTAGTGATATCTTGCTCGAGCAGCTTTCGCACCGGCGGAAATGCCGGAAAGCCTGGGCAACACGTACGAAGGTTAAGCGACCACTCGTGAACATGGTTTGTTTCATCCGGCGGCGGTTTGTGGGGTTTGGGTTGGTAGGGATGTATTCGCGGTGAATTCCGTGGGGTTCCTTTCGGTTAGAACGTCGATAAGCGAGCAGGCATTGTCCACTGGTTACGTGGACTCGGCCCCTTCGGCCTACAACGTTGCAAGCCGAACAGCCTTCATATTAAACTGGCCGGGGTTAATACCGTGGCTTACTCTAATACCGGGGCAACCCTTTGCCCTGTGATACGCCGATAAGGATGCGACACCGCGATTCCACGGTACCATACCCTCGCGCAAACACCCCTCTCAACAACCAGTACCAACTGCCTCTGCTCTTTCCTCAGCAACCTGCGCTCTTTACCAATGGACCCTTCATCCCCTGATATACTTCCCTCTTCCACGATATCTTTCTTTTGTTATTTTAATCAACCAGTTCACATACGGTTCAAACAATTCCCAGTTTCCGATATCGCTGATATCTGTTACCTGATTTCGGCGCTTTATGAGCACCATCGATATGTTTAATTACGTTTAATAATGTATCATTACAATTGATGCAACACTAAACTTTATATTATACAATTGATTCGATTCATGTAGAAATTACGGATGTTTGAGAGTCATTGATAGCAGTTATCCGCGATAGTCATTAAATACTCGATACTCGGTACACCATTTATTGTTGGTCGGGCTACACTCGAAAAAGTCTAGAGTTTCTGGCATTGTTCAGAGGACGTCAGCTATACAGAGAGTGAGAGAGCAGCGGGGCAGATGATAAAATGAAAATGGGTAACGTTGAAAGTCAAGGGTTGGGGCTGCGCGACCCCGACTCACCGCGAAGTGTAACAATGCCAGATAGAGAGTCGCGAGGGTCGTGGTCCCGGGTTCACAGATAACACGCTCTTCTCTCCCTAACCGCATCCGCCCTCTTTCTCACCCTCTAACAAATCCTCTTTTCTCTCTTCTTCTCTCAGGCTTCCTACTGAATCTGCGTATGCACATCCATCCAGCATCCACCACCATCCACCACCCTCTTGAAACCGAGAGCTGGCTAGATCGCGATGCACCATTGGCGTCGGCCTGCAGCATTGTTTTCGTCATCTCCTAGCTTCACGCGAACCACACGGCCAACCAAGGGAAAAAAGTGCCCCAGGGATATTAACTCCCGATTATACTCGCACTCGTTTCGTCTCTTATTCTCTCTCACTCTCTCTCCCTCTCTTTCTATCTCAATTTCTCATTCACTCTGCCCCATCACACACGAGTTGTCTAACAGTTATTCCGTAACATCAAAAATATTATCTTACAGAAGAAATAAAGATTTTGTAATTTATTTAAATAAAACTTGCTTATTTTGACACAATTCGTCTCAAGTGTCCGATCAGACATTATAACCAGGAGAGAGTTCAAGAAATCTTTAAAAGCCATGACGTCAATTACGAAAGGATCCTATCACCTTTTTACAAGGTGGCTGAGGGTGGCCTACCTGTCTTCAGGATCGCTCGCTCCACACAGTGGTAATCGAGTCGACTAAGCTTATCGCGGAAGCGGTATCGCAGACGTCTGTATCGTCACGTGATTGACAAACGCTTGGTGAGCTTTGCCTCGATCGTGATAGACGCTCGCTGATTAGAGTCAATCCTCCTACGATCGACTTCGAGCCGTAGAATTCACGTATCTGCATCGTCGAACGGCTGACATTTCGAGTGAACGATTGTTCGAGGGTATCAACGCGCACTATGATCTACTAGGAAACTGTTGAGTCGGTGTAAAGTCACGTGGTCTCCGAAGGAGTAAGGAGAGGCCGATCTTGTATTCTTAATTAGATCGTTAATACCATCGTTCTCGGTAATACGAGGAAGAGGAGCAGCCCGGAGGATGGGTAGTCAGAGGACTCCTCTTCTTTGGTTGGTCGGGCGAGGGGCGAAGGGAGGGGGAATTGCATTGCATGCCACATAATCGTGGGAGTGTTTCCCATCAAGATACACGTAGAGGTACCGCACTCGCTGTAATACCCTCTCGCATAAATATATCTGCGGCGTGCACCTCTGCTCTGCTCCGCTCTACTGGGTGGTTGCCGAGTAAGATAGCCTCTCTTCTAAGGTGGTACACTTACTGCTGGATCCTAACTTAACGCGAATACAGCACTGCCATACGATAGATAACCGTCCACGGAGAGAGCTCCACACATCGGCCAACCAGTAAGAAACGAGACTCTGCCCTTTCCCTGATAAAGGACACTCCTTATCGATTCGAGCCTCGACCGCGCCACTTGCCTTTTTATCTTGCTCAAAGATATTCCAAGTGTTCCCCATGCTAAAGGGGGGTTCGATTTCGATAGTGAAGTACTAAAGTGGAACTCGTGGTAGGTATACTCGACGATAGGATGCTGCCCTGTACCACTATGTCTTCAATTAGAAAGTTTCTTCTCGACAGATCTCTCTCTCTCTCCCTCTGTCTCTCTTTTTCTCTCTCTCTCTCCCCTCTTTATTTCACCTCGCTTCAATCGAGATTGCACATCTCTTATAATCTTGACGGGACACTTTTTCTAACAAGTTCTATAGGATGGAAAATGTGAATTGGTAGAATGATTCGTGATCACCGAGTATGCAGAGAGCGCGCGCGTGCATACAGTACGCGAGAAAGCTGAAGCGCTGGAACAGGCGATCCAACTCGGGCTAAACGTACTTTATGCACCGTGCCCTCGTTCCACCCTTTTATCAGAACAATTAGAGGCCTGATCCGTGGCTATAGCACACGGAAAAACTACTTTTCTCTCTCTTATCCTAGCTAGATACTACATAAGCTAGATACGACTACTGAACGTGAGAGAAAAAGAGAGATAAAACTTCATTTCCTAATTCTTTCTTCAGACAGATTTCTGCTGTGCCTTTTAATCTCTTTCACGTCAACGGATTGCGAATGAAAGTTAATTTAGCATTGTCCTCGATAATTTGATAGCGCTGATCTATGTGGAGTCTGGAAGGAGTGTGCAATCTGAATAAGAAAATGTACGAGGAAAAAGAATGAGTTTAGAGGGAAGCCTTAGAGGTCGTCGGAAAGGTAGAAGAGAGTATCGGACGAAGGGATGGTTGTGGGCATTCTCTCTCGGAGCAGCCAAAGGAAAAGGAGCAAAAGGGTAGGCCAAAGGAGCCCCGATTCTCAGGACATTAGCATAAGCTAAGCCAAGCTAAGCGCGCCCATATAGCACGGAAATAAATAGCCCCCCGTCTCGTATCTGCAGCGGGCCTCGAGTTTAGCATGGCCCGGCAGCAGCACCGACAACCCCAAAAAGTTCGGGGGAAACCACCGCATGCGTGTGCGTGATCGTACGCGCACGTGCGCTTGGCCACCCACCACATAGTCGAATCAGGATGCCACCAGATAGCGAGGTCCGTCTAAGGCCCTTTTCACATGGACCACAGACATTTACCAATCGAATTGATTCAAGTAACCTCTTTGCAAGAATCATACATGGAAAATATCCTCTTTCCAAAAACCTTGAACGATCAGCTTGACATATATTATGAAAGGACGACAGTCCTTCGAAAGATCGAAATGAAAACTCGAGATTTCGATGGGGGGAGGGAGATTTGGTCTGAACGATGACAGTCCCATGGGGACGACAATTTGTGGACACCTGACACCCGGTATCCCCATATGCTTTCCTAGACGTCCGAGGAGAATTTGGGTATGCATTAGAGGGAAGCTGCATCCGGTGAGGATGCAATCCGTGTGAAGGTGGCCTTAAAGAGGAAAGAGCGAGAGGGAGAGAGAAAGAAACAGAGTTAAAAGTAGGAGAAGGAGGGGAAGCAAGTCAGAGAGGCGCACTCGGTCAGCGGCGGGCCACGGTGCTCCCGGTGTCAGGGTACAGTTGTGTTTGTGTTGGTGTTGGTGATGGTCATGGCGTAACTCTCTCGTAGTCCCTGCAGCCGTGCACCACCACCACCACCACCACTACCAACACCACTGGCACCAGTCGCCAGTGTGCAAGCAAGAAGAGGAACGCATGCGGGAGGCAGATGGGTCCAGAGATAGTCCTCTTCTCGAGGAGAGTGCTCGCTCGGACAGGATGCGCTTGTCATCGGACGCGCACGGAAAGAGCTATACACCCCCCGGAGAATCCGGCGCGCACCAACCACAAACACACATAATATTCTTCTCCTCGTAGAAAGAGAGACATTTCAAGAGCCCTGAGATATTAGACTACAATTACACTTGAGATTCCATCGTCCAATTTTCACTTATATTCACTACCAACTAACATCCAATCACTGACAGCTCATCACAAGGATTATCCATGTAATACATTTTTTATTACATTACCACAATAAAACAAAGGATAGAGCGAGGTACATACTCGAAAGGGGGACACGCGTGGAAGTGAGGTTACATTGTCAGACTCAGTGACGATGACGGTAACGTGCCTCCAAAGTGTCTCTCTGTCTCGATTGAGAAAGGGAGGCTGGTGCGCGGGCACACATTGTTACGTCTGTGGATCTGCTCGTCTAGGATAGATAGGGCTTGGTGGATCGTGCCGGATGACAGTCGCATAGCCGATAGGATCTTCGCTCGTCGATTAAAGTGGCCAGCCTCTGTCAAGGCACGGTCACAAGTTCGGACGAGCTAGAGGACGAGCGGCAAAGAGGAAGGGGCGGACGGACGATGGGGAGAGTTGGTTACGGAGGAATCAGAGGGGGGTAAGGAAGGGGGCAGATTGGGGTGGGAGGAGGAGGAGGAGGAGGAGGGGAGGGGAGATGTCCAAAGCGGCGAGTTCTTCCGGCGGGCTGGCTTGGCTCCGCTCTCTTCGCGGAACCACGCTGTGCCAAGCATTGTCCTCTTTTCGAACACTGTCCGGTGAACCCCGGCGGAGCGTCCAGAGCGACAAGGACCGTCTCTTTCAGATAGTATCTGAGGATTGACGATCGCGGCATGTACGCCCGACTCCCGTCTCTGATGCAACTGCACTTGCGGAACCCCCCCCCCCCCCCCTAGACGACGGATCAACGACTCTATGCTCCAGGCGAGACGGTAGGTTCCCCTTTCCGGGCTTTACTCGACTGACAGCCAGGAATCACCACTTCCAATCTGACTGGCTCGACATAGCCAGATGTCCCTAATCAGATTGCACTTGGAAATCCTTATTGGCGGTACGGTTACCACCATCACGCTCTCCTTCGAGCAAGATCTTCGCGCTCATTGCTCACCACGCATTCAATATAGAATTCAACGCGATCTAAATGAAGTTTAACGACTGTTTTTTTTTTTTTTTGAAGATTTAATAATTGTATAAATTGATAGATGTAAGCTAGGGTATATCATAACTATGTAATACTGTCATAATGATAGTCGGCTAGAGAAAATTAAAGGGACTCACCGGTAGTGAAGAGTACGATGGCTTTGAGGCAGCTGTATTCCGCGGAGTCGACATGGAGCGCCTTGAGCTTCTCGACTTGCTCCTGGAAGATCCTGATGTGATCCATGAAAGCGACCACGCGGTCCGCGGCCATAGGCGAAGCATGGAGGCCAGCGGCTGCAAGGAGTGGCGCTACGTGAAGTGGCATCGAGCATTGGCTCGCATTAAGGACGAAGAGCTCGCTCCAGACTAGCCTGAGAAGGGCGACTTGATCGGTGACTTGAAGCTCCGGGAAGAACGGTATGTTCCTGGCCCACTCAACCGCGGAAAAGAGAAGCCTTGCAGCAAGCTCACAGATATTGTCGATTCCCATAATGTTGTTTGGTTGCATGCATTGGCCGTATCTCGTAGTAGGATAGGGCTCTGCCCTTAACAGCAAGCTGATATACGAGGAGAGGTATGAATGGCCGTTTAGGCTGGCACATGCTACCGCATCACCGTTCGTCAGTGCGAATTGGCCGGGCAAACCTGGTAGCGACGGCTGTGAAGGTGGCACTCGGCCTCTCTGCACCGCTGCAACAAAACAAACATACCATCCGCTTAAAATAACGGCGAACCCAGCATCCCCGATTAATGAACGTTGACTAGCTTGTACGGGATTGCCACCCGGATGAATATCGATACCCCGCAACCACGCCACACCCTGGGCCTTTCGGAATTGTTACTTCCATACTACAAACATGACAGATATACTCATTCGAAATTCATGAATTGTTATATCAAAGGTTCGAAGGGTACGAAAAAAAAAAAAAAAGAAAAATTGGAAAAAGTTGGATATTATTTTTGGATGCTTGGGTTTTGAGAATTTGAGGTAGTGGATAATATGTCATAGAGTAAAGCATTAATCAGGTTGTACTTTAAGGGAGTAAGTTCTTGTAAGGGGCGAGCATTGCACTACTCTCTTCGCTGGCAGAAGGAAGGTGATTCACGGAAATTCCAAGGAACCTGCTTCTCGATCGGCTATCGCGAAGCTGCTATCGATGCGGTCACGCATCGCCGATTTCACGTGCCGCATGCCCATCTCTCTTCCTCTCTCTTTCTCTCTCCCTTTCGAATGGAGGCTGCCAGAGCGATGCGGTCAGTTTCTATCTTAGTCGGACCAGAGATCGTCCGCGTAACATCGGGAATCGATTAAGTAGAGATTTCCAAGGATCATCGTCCTCTTCGACCGAGAGTGGTGACCTTATACGTGGTACCTAGATGCGAGAAGCGCGCGCGCCCGCCTTTCCACTCGCAGATACCGCGCTCCGGCGAACAGCCACGTCAAATCGGATCCTCGAATTCGCCACGGCAAAACGCTGTCTAACCGTTCCGTTGAGAAATAGAGAAAGGACCTCCTTCTCTTAGCCCGCAGATATATATAAAAAGATCTTTTCTATGTAGAATGAATGCAATTTTGACACAATGTTGACAGAAATTCCATAACGTGGACGACATAACAACAAGGCTTCTTAATTATAATATCGAAGAAAGAGCTGGTATTATGTTCCTGAATGATAGACAATTTTGATGCCGTCTATCATTACAAGTCATCGGAAAACATTCGATACCTCATCCGCACGTATCGAACGATAAATGCCACTTTCCGTGGTATCAGTTACCGAAGTGTTTGACACGCACCTTGAAGAGGGCGGCCATTGACAGGAGATATCCTCGTTGCCGCTTTAAATTGTCAAGCTGTTCTTCTGAAGCCGGTTATCCCAAGATTGTAACGAGCGACACTAAAAGAGTTCACGTTCTAATAAAAAGAGGGGAGAAGATCGAGCGACCATTCACCCGACGTCGACGAATAATCGCGCGAGAAACACGCACGAAAAGGGCCAAGAGAGAAAAAAGAGTGAAGTCCGGTAATAATGGTGGTGGTAATCGCCGGTAAAGAATGCGGTAGACGCGCTCTAAGTACGTAACGGTCTCTCGGACATTTCGCGTAGAACCAACGGAAGGCTTCTCTCACATCTCTCAGATGCTCCGCAACATATTCTCCTGCTAGCATCACATAATTTACACGCATTAGATTTCAAGCCATTAATCAACCTTTATGATTCCTTTACAAAGGGTTGCAATCCTTTCCCGCAGATCTTACCGAACATTTCCTCAGCTCAAATCGAAACCCATCGAACTCGATATCGATAATGGTGTCACGTACTTAATTAACCTAGTACCAATATTCGCGAGGTTTCGATCGTTTCAAGCTTCAAGATAATATCATAAACGGACTGAATATGCAAGGAAAAGAGGCTGTTATATCGATAGTTGGTAATCAGTAGTCAAAATATCCAATAATCCGGAATTGTTGACCGAAAGCCGTGAAATCGTAAACAGACAGACATAAAGGAGGCCAGCGTAGCAATAGCAAAAAAGGTGTATCTAGACACTAGCGAGAGTGTCTCCGGGTCCGTTCGGGGGACCCTCTGAATGTTGGGCCCGCAGCCAGCAGGGATCGTCAGTCTCAAGAGTCCCCGATCCCTCCAAGAAGTAAGAAGAGAGAGAAAGGGAGATAGATAGATAGATAGATAGATAGATCGAGAGAGAGAAAGAGAAAGAGAGAGAGAGAGGCACCCCGCTGCGAAACGCCTGGATTCCAACCTCCGCCCGCGGCTAAGCGACTCTCCACTTCGATCTATACCTTTTCTACACTGTCTTCCCTCCATCTGGCCTTAGTCTCGAGGAAAAAGTCCCTCTTCTCCATTACAGTCCTATTTGCGCTCGGTACTCTACCGGAGAGGGAGGGCTGCCTACTGATATACCTCTACTACTTAGACGCCGCTGCAAGTAGTCCAAGTAGTGACACACTACCTCCAATGTGCTGGACGCTTTCTTCCACTTCTTCCATCTGTGATGCATGCGAACCTCCGCGTCCTTTTATAGAAATTTCCACTTTCCTCTGACTATTTATTGGTCTTTGATGCTTTTGCCGAAATATGCCTTTATCGAATTTCAATTGTATGTGGTAGGACTTTTTACTGTTCTGTTATTGAATGATATGGCATTGCTGAAAACCGGTAGCATCGTATCGTTTATGCTTTTGGGTAAGACGTATGGGAAGGAATTCTTCTTCTAAGCAGGAAAGCTGCTGTTAAGACGCGCGGTATGCAGATTCGGTACCGTTATCAGTCACCGGTTGCCTTCCGAGTGTCCCGTTCGTAAGCGGCGATGTAAAGTCATTGAGTTTCTTGCTTGAAATACTCCCCTGGCGGACAATATGCGGATCCAGTGGATAAGAAGGTAAACGCGAAAGAGTTAAGGAATCTTGCTGATTTGATGGCCGGTACGAAGAATGTTGGAGACTAAAGGGATTTCAGTGTAACGTTCATTCAATTCTCCGATATGTTTCCACATATCTCGAGCTCGCCTGGTATGTTTAGTGGACTTGGCTCTGATAATAATGCCAAGCAAATAAACGAATTAAATGAAACAAATCAAAGCAGCGGCAAAATCCCAACGAGACTCAGTCTTGGTATCAGTGGTTGAGTATTATCGTATTTGGTAGCAGCTTGTTTCAAGCGATATTCGTCATTTCTTTCAACACTTGAAGCGCGAATCGTCGTGTCTAATCCCCTCAATTCGCGCCAACAGCTTATACCAAGCCTATCTGAGGTCAGAGGTCGTACGATTAAAGACAGCGCGCGGACGGGATGGGATTCCTCCTTCGACTTTATCACTCAAGGATTTTTTGCTCTAGAATTGTAAGCGCAATCTACTCGTTGAAAGACTACGCTCTCTTCTTGCAAATCGATTGACATAGAAATCTAAGCGCCATTTAGAATTTAGTACGGTAATCTCTGCAGTCACTTGGTACACGTTCAGTATCGTCGCACGAAGGTAGATAGATGCAAGCGTCCTCCAAAACCGTCCTTGGTCCTTAGTGAGGCTGGTGAGATCGACGGACGGCAGGCACTGCATGAGAAGGTCCACACTCTTCTCGGAGCATAGAGAGAAATTCTCGAGACGTGGATTGATGATAGTGAGAAGGAATGAAGAAGAGAGAAGGTGCGTCGCTCTCTCGCGGTACCAGTCGGCCCGAGAGGATGAGACTTGATGAAAGAGGGAAAGAAAGAGAGAGACAGATAAAGAGATACGGTGGGGGTGGGGGGGGGGGACGAGAGGAAGGAAGAGGGTACAGGTCTCGGCGTGAGGCGGACAATGAGGAGCGCGTGCATCGCTCAAAATAATTATAAACATCGAGCAGAAGTGACGATCAATCTTCCGCCGGCTAACTCTCCGCTCTGCTCTTTTGATAGTAAACGAATTGTTCCGCGACGGAGGTATATGTATGTGTGTGTGTGTGTGTGTGTGTGGGTATATGCTACGCGGTGAAGGTAGAATGAGAGACGGAAAGGAAAGGAAGGAAAGAAGGTAAGGAAAAAGAGAGGTATCGTGAGCACCCGCGGAGCGAGTGATTTAAAATGCTAATTCTTTCGGTTCGTCGTCGCGACAGACGCGTTGATTAAGACGATCGTGCGAGCACATATGTGCGCACCGTACGAGAATTTCATTAGCCTCGCTGACGTCCGCCTTAGACAGTACCCTCGCACTCCTTGGCAAAAGTGAACACCAACGCTAACAGCCCTCTCTGACTGTTTTAAATATCCGCAAGCATTAACAATCTTGATTTTCCTATTTCTTTAATTTAATAATTGTGAAAGAATTGAACGCAGATATTGAAATTGTTAGAACATTGGGGCTTCGTGATAGCTAGACGGTTGTCGATGGCAAAGTAGGCCGCTTCTGTAGGCCGACTGTAGCCTCCGAGGAGAGATGAAGTTAGCGAGGCCAGTCAATAGCGGGAAAAGATGTACCGCGAAGAGAAATTGGCGATTGGAATGGAGGAGAGGAGGACACTGCCGCGACTAGCCGGGATATCCACCCGCCTACAATTTCTCCGGTGATGCTGACGACCTACATGGCAGCCTCGCTAGCGAGGTCATTGGGTCATCGTCAGTTGGGAATCGCCACTGACAGGACCATGAGAAGATCCAAGTGGCACCGGCTTTTTCTATCTCAGTTCTTGCTAGCTTAATAAAATCATATCTTCCCCTTCTTACTTTCTCTTGTTTCCAAAGTACAACTTTACTGCATCTTTGATGTTACTGCTAGCCGAGATGTGACAAAGCGATGCCTGTCAATTCGCATAGGTGAAACGTAGGTCAGAAACGCGCTCTCTGGCCTTCTCATCGGAGAGGAACGTTGACTATCAATAACGGTACATTCCAACCGGCAGGATGAACGCTCTCGCGATCTTCCTTAGAGTCAGGATCGAATACTTGGTCCAGTGATACAACGAAATCATTAAGTGTACTCTGAATTAACCGATTAGCGCTGATACTCTTTTCATTGTTTGAATTTTTACAAGTACGCTTTTTAGTAATGAAGCTGTTGATCGGATATGATAAAATAACACAGCAAGTATCAAATATCCGTTGCTTTTCGATATTAAATACAGAGCTAAACTGGACTGATTAAGAGTCCATTTAATTTAATTTTTCAGATGCCAGAAATACCATATTCCAATTCATTTTGTCGGTCGCTGTTCGCATTTACTCTTCAGAATCAGCAGCATCATTGAATGTACGCAGTTCGGCTCTATTAAATTCAACCGGTCGTATTCCACTGAATTCATTAAACGCCTGCTCCCCTCCGATGCTCGAACAAAACAAGCATTGGTTTATTATCGCTCGCCACTGGCATACTAGTATTATTCCGGGAATTTTGTTGCTCGCTGCCAACTTATGACGAGGTTTTATTTAGTACGCTCTTTATGATCGCGGAATCGAAATTAGCAAGCATTGGAATTAAAATGATAATAACTTCTCATTTCATTCTTTTCCACACCAGTGCCTACTAATTAGAAGGAGGTCCTTACAATAATCCGATTAAAAGAATTTCCTGAAACTATTGCGAAACAATTGCAAATCTCCTCTGATAGAAACTCTTTGAAACTCTCAAACGTAAGAATATAAAAGCCGAAGAGGATTCTTTTCATCATTAAGCCTTTCACTTTGGGCCATAAGACACGTAGGTGTTTATTTATCGTTGGACCATGTACATTGAGAATAAACCGTGTATACCCCATGCTCCGATAACCTTTATTTCAACTAATTACCTTGCAAACCGCTTCGGGCCTACCACTTCCCCGTATAATTACTACGTACGAATTCCTTGATCTTCAGACAAAAAGCTTAACAAGAAGGGAATATAACATTTTCATTGCGTGAAATCATAGACGCGTCGAGTGCAGATAGAAATCATACTTCCTTCAGTGGAATCACGATCACCTACTGGAACGGTGAATGACGAGAAATGGGCAAGCAGTGAATCTTACATTCTCGTAAGGAAGAGTGGGTCGGTTGCGAAGAAATAAATCGAGGAGAGCACCGAGACGAGGCAGACAATTAGTCTCATTAATGTAATGCAACAAGAAGGGTAAAGAGTATTACAGTCTGCATGCAGAAGAATCGGAAG
Source organism: Ectemnius lituratus (assembly GCA_910593735.2). Classification (NCBI taxonomy): domain Eukaryota; kingdom Metazoa; phylum Arthropoda; class Insecta; order Hymenoptera; family Crabronidae; genus Ectemnius; species Ectemnius lituratus. The sequence continues at coordinate 19,765,823 of OU343034.1, forward strand.
TCGTGTGAGGAGAATAAGATTACAGGAAATCTAGAGAAGGCTAGATAGAAGGAAAGAGTACCAATGGTAGAAAGGGTAAGCTGGAGACTACTAAGGGAGAGTTGGTGAGGAATGAGTGTACAGTGTGAGGAGTAAGAGGTGCGTATCGCGTGGCCCGATGCAACACGGAATCATTTTTACATGGCTAATAAGCGGGTGCACGTACCCTCCGGCTGTAGTTCCGGCTCGGAGGTGCCAAGCCGCGGAGTAGGCGGCTTGCCAGTTCTCTTTGCCGCGAGAACATCGAGAAGAAGAACCAGAAAGAGAGAAAGAGAAGAAGATATACCTGGCGCGCGCGTGCTCGCGCGCACGAGAGCTGATCCTATTAAGATTTCCGTATCGTCGTCCCGTTACCGCGAGCGCGAGGGCACCGTGCTCCATCGTACTCGCAACTTCAGAACCTTCCTTCAACCTCTTTCACTTCCAAACCTTACAATGTTTTAAACATACTATTATTGTCAAACGTCATTTTTTCTATCGTTCTTTATTAATGTCGTTGATATAAACACGTCTTGAATTGAAATGTATCGAAGGATTGGTCGAAACAAGTAATCTGTGGTATGAAAAGGCAATGATCGAACGGTCCGTGGAAGAAGCGCGCGACAAGTGGGTCTTCTCCCGGAAGAAGAAACAAGTTAATGGCTTGGTTTGAAGGTCGTCTCGTATGGTTCTTGGATGGTTCTCTCGACACAGCAAATCCTCGAATAATCATTCCGTAATGCTGCGCAATGATTGCGGCGTCTGTCGAAGCGTCCTTGGCATAGAGATCGTTCTCACGATCCTTTCGCGATAACCCTGTGCCGGTCTCCGGACTTTCTTTCGCCGGTGCTCTGCTGCTCCAGGTTACTTTGAAAAGTGAATCAGTTCGGTGCCAAGAATTCAAGGTCCATTTGAATACCAGTTTACTAGCAGGATTTACATGAACTCGGCAGTGAAATTGTGAATCATATCCTGTGGTGCCTCATCGTGCCATGATATAAAGATATTATAAAGTGGCAGGGTAAGGCTAGTCGAATAAGATTCATGATTCAGTCGATGCCTTTTCAATTGATACTCAGCGATAGACAAGTATATGGTTGTGGTCCGCACTAAGGAGATCAACGCTAGTTTCAGGAAATGCTTGTTCCATCCTCTCATGCAATTAGAGATCCAGCAGGCGTTTACCAGGGGGAAAGCGGAAGGCTCGCGGGTCCTAGCCACGAGCGAGTGCACGCGTTGGCTTTGGTATATAAATAGTAACCGGTGACGTAATACAAGAGGACGATGATGCAGAGAGGCGGTGTGTATGTGTATGTGTGTGCGGAGTTGAGCTAGGAGGGGTAGGAGGAATTCTTAACAGGACGAGGAATTGCTCGCGGCAACTTCGCCTTCTGTCGAGAGCTCCCTCGCCTGCCTCGACCTGTCTGACCGGCCACGAGACCGCGTGAACCAAACGAACTCGTCCTTCCTCCGCGTTACGAAAGCCCGACAACTTCGCGGTTTAACTTCAACTTACGAAGTTCAGCCGGCTAAACTGTACACCGCGATCTACCAGCATGAAACCAGCACCGTCTAATCCAATTATGAAATTACTCTATCGTTTCCCTTACATAAACTCGCCGGATGCAGAGAGCCATTTCAGCCGGCGCGATTAGACGTTGAAGAATGCCGCTTCGCTATAATGACAAGTGTTCGATCATTAATTCATTACATTTCTATATACTAAACTACTTGACACGATATTCCCGAATAATACTTTGATAACTTGAGAGCCTGTTCGCTATATGTATACATAGCGAGTGTGGAGCTATGCCGCGGGCACAGGGTCACAGGTTCCTGCGACGTAGCCGCGAGCAGGGGCCTTATAAAAGTATCTTGTTAAACGGATCGCGTATATCGTCGCTGGGGGGAAGGGGGGGGCGAGAGGGAGCGGTGATGAGGAGGATCAGGAGAAGAATAGGGGGTGAGGGGGTGATGAGGGGCATTGAGAGAGAGAGAGAGAGAGAGGGCCAGGCGTCAGAGGGTTAAAGAAGAAGCGGGCGAGCTGAAGGTAGGCCCCAAATACACCTGCGGATTGTAGACGGCCCGGGGAGAACCAGTCGACGCAGAATAACTGGTATTAATACGTCACGTAATTACCGTGCGAGGGTTATACCTGGCGCTGGGCCCGGTGGGCCCGGCCCAGCCAGTATACTCGGGCATATGTACGCGGTGAATCGTCTGGCAGCAAGGCTCGTAGACTCGCGGAAGATACCGAAAGAAAGAGAGGGACAACAAGAGGGAGAGAAAGAGAGAAAGAAAGAGAAGGAGGACCGAGGAGGAGGAGGAGGAGGTGGAAGAGGGGGCAAGAAAATATGCATCGGGCCGCCAGTTTTCAAGGCAAGGCCCTTCGGGCGATGCTTCTGTTTCGAGCCATTATGATAATTTCGCCGGAAAGAAGCTTACCGAGTTCGGGCCCCACGGCAACGCCAACCCTGCCTACTGTTCCTTCGATTGTCTTGCAACGCAGTGTTCCGCCAGTCCAAACTAGAACCAACGGGAGCGAGTCATTATACTGGATCAGTCCGGATCATCGTTAGTCACCCTCGGGATATTTCGAACGGGACGCTAAGGATGTTTCTAGGACGGTACTCGAAGCGCTCTCCGTTCGGGACACTTGCACGTAGTTGAGGAATTCAGCTGGAATATGGGGACCGCGCAATACGCACCTCCCCTCCCTTTTTCAGGCCCCAATCCTTTGAGATCATCCCCGGATATCGAGTATGCGCAATTTACTGCTCCGATAATAGAATTTATTACCGCTCGAAGTCGGCTTAACGACCGCGACGACGACGACGACGCTGTACTCCTCGCTTGCGTCGCGCTCCTGGCACCAACAGCGGGTTCGGGAGTACTCGATGCATTCATGAAATTTATTACCGCGATTGGGGCATACGCACTTTGAACTCTTTGGAATTCGGGGCCCGCGAGTCGAAGAAAGCCGAAAAGTTCGATGATGTTGCCAAAAGTTTCCTACAACACTAATTCCTCGCGGAATCATCACCGCGGATAATAACAGGGTTTCTGTTGACAAACACAACGGTGACACCGTGGACATTGAGCCTTTGGGCCAGCATACCGACATTCAAGATATCCCAGCGATCTCTGTTATGTGTCAGAATCGCTTGAGCGGCGAATGCGATCTCGGGGAAGAAGAGAAGGAGGACGAAGGAGGAGAAGAAGATCGAGGCCCAAGGGAGGGCCCGACGGCGTTAAGGATAGAGGAGTCGGGCGAGGAGACGTCGAAAAGAGAGAGGCTCGCCGGAGGTTACAAGGTTACACGCGTCGGCGCAGCCGGTGTTGCTGCAGAGTTCGAGAGAGAAAGAGAGAGAGAGAGAGAGAGAGAGAGAGAGAGAGAGAGAGAGAGAGAGAGAGAGAGAGAGAGAGAGAAGGAGGGGGGGAGGGGAGGGCGAGCGGGCAGCGGGCCCGCCTAAGATTCCCACGGTGCCCGCTCGCGGCGAGGCCCCGGCCCAGGCCCGGCTCTCTCGCAAGCTACTCCACGGCATGCTCTTACGTTATGCGAGCAACATTAAGCTTGAGGAAGGCTCGGCGATTCGAACGAGAACGAAAAGGGGACTAAGTACGGCCTGGGTCCCCCGAGTCGGGCCTAAGGCCCACTCCGCTGGGAGGCAGTCCGGCACCTAAAGAATTGTCTATCCAACGCTCTCTTAACCCTTGGGCCTTGTCAGGCACGTTCTTCTAACCGCTACCAACACCTCCTCCACCACTGACACACCCCCCCCCCCCCCACCCGCTGCTGGGACTCAAGGTCCAATTCGTAACTGGTCATCTCCGAGAGAGATATTTTGATGAAGTCTCGTTGTTTCGTGCAGACTCCATTGCGGACTTCCCTGAATTTCTGAGCCGAGCCGAGCCGGTTGATCCAGGCGGTTGCGGGTGTACGGGCCCACTGGTAGTTACCATGCTTTACGGTTAGCTACGTGAGTAATGCCCCGTGCACGCCGACTCGCGTGCGTGAAATACGCGCCGAACGTGGGAGTCGGCCTACAGTTCTGTCTGAAGGAAATCGGTCCGCGAATGCTTGCTTGTATTGGGTCCGTTTGACTTTCCGGTCAGTGAGTATCAGAATTCTGCGATATAAGTGTGAACTTCTTAGGTAAGAATTACAGACAAAGCCGTTTATATTAGGCGTCATATTATTTATAATATTAATAATTTATAAGACAAATGCATAAAGTATAAGTATCGCAGAAAACTGGGCCTTACGAGTGATTGAAGTAACGTGAGAGGAATTCACTGAAGGAATTTCCCCCCGCGCTGTCTTTCCTTGATTCCGATGTCCAAGTAACGTTCTCGTTTGACCCGCTGTCTTTCAAATTACTCTCCTTTCCCTCCCTTTCCTGGCTTACCGCGCAACACGGACCTCGACAAGGCCCCCGCGATAGACGCGGTCATTTTTCGAGCATGATTCATTGTCATTCCTCTTTCTGCACTTGCTCAGGAGTCGCAGACTTAATCGTGTTTTTTTTCTACAGCTTAATATTATACATTCTCTCCCTGTGCAGATAGTCATGCATTCTTCGGCCGATAAATCGTGACACGTGTACGTCTTTATTAGAGCAGGGTGTATAAATTGCACTGAATCGATCGAGAAAGATAGGCGTGAAAATTACAATATGGAAGCTAAGAATATCATCCGGTAGGAGGACGAGAAAAAGAGAGTACACATGAGTCCATGTCGAGAAAGGGGCCTTTCAGGTAATTATAGTGTAAGGAAGAAAAGAGCACGACGATGCAAATATCAACAGCCGTTAGTCTCCCGTCGCTAACTCACCTGCCTTGCGCTGCTCGCAAGCGCGAACCAGTCCTGGCTGACTAAACGTGGGCAGATATACATAGCTATATCTAGATATGTATAAGTACGTACATACCAAGCACACCACTGTTTAGCCGGAGCTCTCACTCGCAAGCATATCTAAGTATTACCAAAGTCCGATTCATATAATAGATACGCTCACGCTTTGGCAGAAACTTTCTTTAGCGCATGAATTTAGTTTTCGCAAAATGATTTGTTGCAAAGTCAGTCTGCACACTAATTACGTGCAACCTTGTCTGGTCAGAAGTGGGAGACTGACGACAGTAAAAGGGGGAGAAGTATGTGTCATTAATAACTATAGAGAGCGCGAATAACGCTTGCCACCTTCTTCGATCGTTCGCGATCATACATCTGCATAGTGGATACACACAATGTAGAGATAGTCCGAAAGAGAAACATGAGTGGTGTGCGCGCAAGCAAGTCGGTGCGCACAAAAGCAGAGTCGGCCAGTTCTGCCTGGCGACCGCCTTTTCCAAGTGAACTTTCACATTCTGATCGCGACAGCCCCGAAGGTCAGAGAGGCGCACGACACAGTGTGTAAGTACACAGAGCTCGGTACCTCGTTTGTTCCCGCGAGACTTAAGATCGAGGATGAAATTAGGTCAAGTGGCTGACTTGGATGGGTTAGAAGCCTGAAATGAAGTGACAAGAAGACTTGGAAATAAGAAGAAAAAAAAACGCCTGAATAGTTCTTGCCTGTGTAAAGTGGTGTTCGCCGAGGACGGCGGACCTTGCACCGTCGCTGAATATGCATAGCTGCTGCCTTACAGTCGAAGCGCCGCGCCGATCGTAATCCCCCATAGTGTCACGCACTCTTGACCCTCCAGTTTTGTCATGGTAATGCACATTCCCACTTTGTATTTTAATGCCTCGGAAAGGGATATTATGCGAGTAAATACGCTGGCAAGTGAGTAAAGCGCGATGAGTGCTAAAGCTGCCACATGTTGGAAGATCGAGGAGAAGTCTTTTTCTGGACACGACCTATTTTCGTCACCAAACATACCAAACAACTATCTTTACTGCTTACTACTAACTATTCAAATTATTGTACATATCTAATGTTTCCGATTTCATTTTCCATTTTCTGTTCTCTGTCAGTATAGGTGAAGAAGATGTTAAAGTATACAAGGAACAAAGGTATCCAAGGCTAAAGAAATCGCTATTTCCGCAAAGGTCAAGGGATTTAAAAGACGTTGAGGGAGTCTAAAATGAAAATGCGAAGATAGTGGTTGGAATATCAAGACTGCCAAGGAAATCTTGCAATCAACAGCGTCGAGCGGCGGAAGAGTAGCAAAAAGAAGGTAGCACGCATAGTATCGACCTAGAAAAGCTTCTGTACAGAGGGGAGATTGCTGCGTCGGGGCAGAGTGACGCCTGGTATCGTTATTAATCGTAATCACCGATGTCTCGAAATACCATTGACGTCCGCCAGCTAGCTTTATTACGTGAAATCAGCTTATGGCGGAATCACAGCCTCCGGCCATCACGCGCTCTGATATACACTGAACCTGGATGGACCTAACGGAACACGGCCTATCGTCGTCGTTGTGTCCTATCCGCTCATCCGCTCATCAGACATTGCCACTCCCAATGCATGCTTTTCAACATAACATCGAAACACTAGGCGACATTCCTCAGATAATTAGCATTGCTACATCTGAATGAGTACTAAGTATTCCATAAAAGTACCGAATCTCTCTAAGCGAATATATGAAAGGTTGGAATTTAATATCGGTGGAATATCGGAAAGATCAACTGGACAAAAGAAGGTGAGGTTCCAGCGAGCAGCAGGGAATTAGTCTCGAAAGGAGAGCCGGACCACTTTCAGTGGGGGGTCGTAGTGGCTGGATATCGGTCATTATCCTGGCTCCCGGCACCGTGTGTGTGGAGTCAGGGGGCCCAAGCGGAGATATCAGAGCTTGGAAGATGGCCCGGTACACGTAGGGAGACGCAGAGAGCGAAGGAGCGAGCCGGCTGCCGGCTGCCGACCGGATTACTAATCATTTCCCGGGTCCGAGAAACCTCGCTAATTGATTAAAGTCACGATCCTGACCCCGCCGTAATATCGGCAATCTCTCCGAACGGCAGCGGCGCATACTGCGCACCGAGGGGGTTGGAAGAGGGAAGCCCAGGAGAGGAGATAGGGATGGAGCATCCAAAGCCACCACCAGGAGTCTGAAGGAGCAGCTCAGAGATCAACTCGGGGAGAGAAAGGGGAGGGAGAGCTCCAGTATGTTAGCCTCGCGATACCTTTTTTCCCTCTTGCCTCTACTCTACCGAGCCCTTTTTATCCCTACCGCCCCCACCACCTCCGCCCTTCTCACTCTCTTCCCCTAGCTCTCTCCTCTCGACATCGTTTTCGCCTCGCCTCGCCTCGCCTCGCCTCGCCTCGCCTCGCCTCGCCTCGCCTCGCCTCGCCTCGCCCGCCTGCCTCTCCTCTGCCCGGCTTGGCCCGTCCTCCACGGCATTGTTGTGCCCGTTCCAGCCCCGCAAGGGAAACAATGTCTAATTTCAGTTAATGCGACCGTAATGGCCCTCGTTGCATCGCTTCGACGCCGCACATAAGTGAAATCCACCCTCACACACACACACACGCACACACACACACACAGAGACACATATACATATGTGTATGTATGATATTACATGCACATTTTTTCTCTTGTTTATCGCGTTTCATAGAAATCTCCGAATCGAATATCGCTTGGGAGCAATGGATTTCATAATAACTTGGACGTATGGCGATCCAAACTGAAGATACTGCGAACTAGATCACACTAATAGCCCATCAACGTTCACGTTTATGCCGTGTTTCTCCCTCTCACTCTCACTGCTGGAGTTCTAGAGAGCGAAGAAGGAAAGAGACTTCGACTTTCGCGACTAATGGATTGATTTTCCGATCGATTTCACCTGCGCACATACGATAATCAATCGACGTTCTTGGTGATAGGAGAAACTTGATGCGACTAGCTTTAAATTATCCCGGTGACTTTGTTAGTCAGGTAGCTTGATATTATATGGCGGCGCTAAGGAGATGTGAATATTTAATTGAATCTTTATATATTTCTAGTTGTATTAGAAACCTATCGCTACTAACTAATCAATAGTATAGTTGTTAGAATGACTGAGCACGATAAGTAATTCAATGACTGGATTCTACTTGGCATTAGTGAAATTGCGTGTGCTATATTTTACTAGAAGACATGATAATGATTTCGCAGTTAGATAAGCAATCGGGAGTTCGCGACAGTGATACTCTTGGTAGAATGTAAAAGAGGCTCAGTTGAGTTAGTAGAATTTCGACATACAATCTGGTTATAGGTCGTAGATTTAAGAAGAGAAACTGCGGATACCATGGAAAAAGAGTGATCTCGTCCTAGAAACGAGATCAGCGAAAGGATCCTAGTGCCGATAAGATGCCAGTAAGCAAGAAACCCGGGACAAAAAAAGGCCATCAGGTCTGCTTTGATATGTGTTTATTTCTGCGTTGTGCAATGGCCGCGTAATTATAACGGGTTTGCAGGATGCCCGTTTGATAATGACTTTCCGAATGCGCTTGTCGGACGACGAAATTAGGGTTATTTGCCTCTCTCGCCATAACAGTCTCGCCCATCTCTCTTTCTCTTCCATTCTCTTAACCCGACTCCTCGTGAATGCGAGGTCCGTCTTCTTTTGTCCTGATATTAACGAACATTCTTCGCTTAAATTCGGACACATATATCTTTCACATTTTCAATCATAGATATTTGAAAATATTCACAATTCCTGAATATCACGCTTTCTTGGCATGACTTCCAATGCTTCCATGTAGATTGATACAAGTAGAGAGAGAGAGAGAGAGATTATAACTCTTGTTGGCTCCCGGGGTGCATGGTCGATTGCCGGTTAAACGTTGCGACACTCCAGCAAGTTGCACTGTCACTATCAATGGAGTGGTGAGAGCATATAGCGTACTAGTTCCGCTGCCGGCGCGAAGAGTATGAAGAGTCTTTTGCGGCGCGTTGTGCATTCAGCCTGACAGATTCAAGTCGAGCTTGTCTCCTTTTATTGCACACCTCACGCCTGCCGCGAGAGTAAGAACGATGGGGTTCGTCAGAGTTGCTCCACTATACTCGAGTACAACTGAAGAATATGTAAGATGAGGTACTTGGCTAAGTCAGTATTACTTATCAAGACTGGTACTTGGTCAGATTATGCACTAATTATACAAGTCTTTCAATGGACTTGAAAAACTAGTTTAAACTTTAGTGACGGCAAGTTTGTTCCACAGGTGTGATTAGTTGAAGATCCTCTCGCTGGAGCCGCGACTGCCGTGGTACTCGCTCTCAAGGCTCGATCAGTCGATAGCCAACAATAGACAATTATGTAGCTCATCCGGGGTTGACCCGCGCCCACGATCCCAAAGCGAAGTGAACGGCATTCCTTTGGTGTGCTGTTGCTGGTCGTCTGTTGTGGCAGAGATGGTTCCGTATCGAGAAAGACAGGCGTGGTAAAAAAAAAAGCACTGCCTGTAGAGCCGAAGGACAGGGAAAGCTTTTAAGTGAAGCTAGGCCAGAGCTTAAACGGTGCTCGTCCTGGCGAGCGATGCGAGCGAGCACTCGCAATTAAGGGTTAATTAAATTGAGCGGCTTCCTAGATTTCTGTAATCATCGCGGACAGTATCTGCGGGGTAATCTTCGGCGCATCCTGTCTGCCTGGCGGCCCCACGGAAGGAAGGGGCCCCCGAGGTAAGGTCATGCACCCCGCTGACCTCGGGATCGCCGTCTCACTCTTTCCTTTCCCGAGGTCTGCCTCCTCGCTCATGGGCCACGTCTTCTTCTACACCACGTACTTACATACACACTCCTCCGTCCCATCCTTCTGCTGCTCCTTCATCCTTCCGTCTCCTTACCTATCTCTACGTCCACTCCCTTCTAACGCTCGCCCTTCACTCCCTTCCTCTTCCTCTCTTCCTCTCCCTCTTCCCTCTTTCACCGCAGGATCCTCTACTTACGTCTTACGTCTTCTAGCATCTTCTCTGCTCCTCTTTTCCTCACCGGCATACTCCTCGAACCTCTTGCTGGCTTGTTCCTCAGCTTCCCATTCGGGGAAACTACCACCGTTCATATTGAGCCTTTTACCAAGATCAACCCTTTCGAACACCCTTTTCTCTTTCCCTCTTTCTTGATTCCCTCCTAATTATGTTGAACTTTAGCCGAACTGGTGCGCGCCCACTTCCTTCGTTCTGTCCATTCCTTGGTAATCCTTGAGGCCATGGGAGGATTCTCAGCTCGGCAGAGCAGAAGGGCGAAGGGAGCAGGTGAGCGTGCGCCCTACCGCCCAGTGTAGTTATGTGCCCCGCACGTCCCACTCGAATTATTATTAAAGGCCGAGGCATCATTCCGGATAATGGGCGGATGTCGCTGTGACAGTGCAGAAACCCTGAAGACTCTTCTTTCTTTCTTTCTTTCTTTCTTTCTTTCTTTCTTTCTTTCTTTCTTTCTTTCTCTCTTTCACAAACAAACACAGTTCGAGTTCCTGTGGGAAAGAGTGTTCTCCTCGCAACGACAGGCTACTGTTCCTCGCGCGAAACTTGGCGAATTTATGTCAGAGGCTCAAACTGTTGATTAAGTGAATTGACTCTGAAGAGTTTGGTTCGTCAATTCTGGTATGTCGACGGTAGTCCTCCGGTAATTCAACGAGTGTTCTTGACCGTGTCGATGACCGTCTCGCTTACGTACTCCTTAAAGAAGGTCAGATGGTATCGCGAAGCTCGCGCGAGAGCAGCGCAGATCACGCGAACAGGAAGAAAGGACCCAGGAATTACTGACTCTCTTTCTTCAACTTGGTAGGACGTGGGAAAGTTTTCCATTAGCTCTGCAAAATGTCTACCGCGAGCAAAGATTTACCTGCCTTTAAAGTAGCATTTTCATGCCACCCAAAATTTAATAATATCGATTGACCCAATGGTCAATGTATTGGAGTGCATTAGTGTTCATGTCCCTCAGGACGAAATGCAAGACTACCAAGGGAGAGAAACGCGCCGATGGTAATGGGTGCACCTGGCAGTGACCACCTCGTGCGTGCTCGAACAAGGTCAGATCTTATCGTAGCTTTGAGCGCGAAGAGGCAAGTTCCGAGTCTCAGACAGACCGAGAAAGAGAGGGAGAAAGAGAAGAGAGAAGAAGAAGAAGAAGAAGAAGAAGAAGAAGAAGAAGGGAGAAGAATTCGCGAAGGGAAGAGGCGTGAGAACCTTTCCGAACTTTAGCTAGCTGGCAATTAGAGCCATCCAAATAACTCTAGCACTGAATTAATCTAGAGCTAATTACGCATTTATAGCATCAATTCATATACAAATATCTGCTTGAACAAGTAAATCCGTCGAATTTACGTGACTATGTTTACGATATCGAGCTTTTGAAAAATCGACGCAACACAGTTTACATTGTTTCGCAAGCATCTCTGAATAATTCATGGTTTAAATCTACCCCTTTCTCCTGTGAGCTATACAGCTGTATAGATGAGGGCATCTCGTGTTTAATCCATCATAAGGAGAACCCTCAGCTCTGAAATCGGATTTCAATGCGCATGGGTAGGGACGCGCAGGTTCAAGATTGCGCGATCCTCGCCTCTGATAAATCGGAGAAAAATCATTTTACAAGGAACAGAACGGCATATAAGCAGTGGTGGGAAGAAGTGGCGGCTGCATGACTTAGGTAGAAAATCGCCCGCATGTGCGCGATGCATTACAAATCCGTAACAAATAAGTGAAAACGTTTCCGCCCCAACGTTGAACTTTGATCCCACTGGCCTCTGAGACGTAGTCTTTCGCGCCTTTACTCTCCGTTATATTCTATTTTCGCGCGATCCTCAACTATCTCGCCAACTATCGGAAGCACAATTGTATCTGCGAGAAAACCGCGACTGGGAACTCATGGAATAAGTGCGAGGTGTGCGCGCTAACAGAAAATCCATGTTACGCCAGGGTGGATCGTGCTTGTTTATCCCTGGACTTTCGAGAAATCGTCGCTGATAAGATTAAAAGGCCGGCGTGTACCGACCGGTTTCCTGGGACCATAGCTTTCTGTGAGGCGCCCGTGCCTATCTTTCTACCTTTAGGCCTCGACGTATCTTTGCCAAATCTTTTTTCTTTCCTATTAACCCATTACGCCAATCTTAGTCTTGCGTAATATCTTCTCTCCTAGTCACTTTCCTAGTGAAAGAACCATTTCAAATCATTCACAGATTTTTCCTTTTAAACTAAATTTTCCATCGAATTTCTCGCAGTTTTTCTATTCATTCGGGTGTTCGATTATCCCGATTTATCACGACTTCTCGTACGAAGTAGAGAGCAGTCATATCAGACTTACCTTCTCGACGCATGCCCATCTTTAAACATTTCTTTAGCCGGCAGAATTGACACTGGTTCCTATGATGTTGGTCGATCGGGCAGTTTCTGTTCCCTCGACACGAGTACGTAAGATTCCTTCGTACGCTCCTCTTGAAAAAGCTCTTGCATCCTGAAAAGAAAACGTAAACGTTTGGTGAACAAAAAATCGTACCTCCTGAAACTACTCATTAGAATCACACTTCTTTCAACATATAAAAACAAAAAGCTACATCAATTAGTCCCTTCAGACATGTTCTATCAATGTCCGATTGCAATGCCAGTAACTTAATAATTGTGTTATACCTGGATAGGAATATGCGACCGAATGTCAAGCCAGAGAACGTGACACAGGCCGCCTAATGATCCACCTAATTACAGAGTGATAAAATAATAACTCTGACGCTGGCGCAATGGCTCGTTAAAAAGCAGAGGACGTTTGGTAGGAGGAGTGTGACGCTCGATTACGCAAACATCACAAGAGTGCATGTAGCAATATGAATCCTGCCTACCGGGCGGTTTCTTTATGACACAAGTAATTTCCTACTGGAAAACTCTTCCCACAGAAATTTAGTAAGTGTCTGTTTGTCTAGCTTTGTTTTAATTAATAATGCGTGTCTCGCGAGCTTTTCCCGAAGTCCGTCAACCTGGAAGTCAGAGAGGAGAATGCGATGCATTGGAAATGGTTGCGATAGTACCAAGCGGTAAATGGCATGCGCCATTAATTATACAGCTGGTAAGGTGGCCGGTGCTGTGCACCCACCGGGCGAAGATAGCAAGCTGGGAATAGCAAGGGAGCAGCGAGCGAGCATGGATTCGAAAGTGCTGCCAGTCCCGATCACGAAAATCCTATTAGCGCGGCTATCCGTGTAGACGCGACAGAGGAGGGAGATATCGAGTGTATGCTGGCAAGTAGATACTTGCTGCTCCTTCCTTCTTCCCTGAGTATAACGGTAACGAGTAGCGAGCTTTCTACCAGCGGAGTAGCTATTCCTCGTTACTCGGCACATGCCAGTGGCCAGTTGCTTCTAGCAACTTCCTTCCCGTCCGATCTCCTTTCTCTTTCTTAATTAACACCGGATTTCCATCTCGATCGCTTTATTATCACCTACCAACCGTTGAATACTCTTCTCTCGAATAGGGGGAATTTCTAGTTGCTTATGATGGTACTCTTAATTGTTCTACCCTTTCAATTTATCCCCTGCAGGAGATGAAGGGATTGCGTGGTCTGATAAAGCGATGGAAGGTTCGATTTAATAAACAGCGAAACCGCCGCTAGTAATAATGGCTTGCTAACGGAGCACGTGGTAGGCACGTGATGTCAGTTGCTCACTCGTTCCCTCGCTCACTCACTCGCATACCGATCGCAGAGGTGAGAAGGTTGATCACGTTGGTTCTAATTAAACCAGTTGTCTTTCCAACCTCCTGATATCCACACCTGTACTCTCTGCTTCGATGCAATTCCCTTCCTCGAACCCTGAAGAAAACTATCTTTCCGGTTTTAAATATTCTCCAAAACCGAATAATCAATCATTTGTTTCGAGAGTCCTGGAACAGAATTCGCGTCCTAGACGAATGATATTCATTGGTAGAACGAAGTTGAAGAACACACTCGATCCTAGAGCGAAGGGTATCTTTTAAGGCGCAGCAGCTTATGCTGCAAAGCGAACTACCGTTATGCCAAGCGAGACGCTAACTTCTTACGATTAACGACGCGATATCCTTTTGCAACGCCATGTGCTCCGCGCGACCTAACTCGCCCGAAGAGGAATCTCACCTGACCGAACTACTCTCAGACTTCCAAACGAATCGATTCACTCGGTTAGCATTCACATATAATTCTATATGTATATGCCTTTCTTCATCTCAAAGTCTTTCCTAGTGCCATCAGCAACATTCTATGCATGAAACGTTGCGCGAAGTTATATACCCTCTCTTCTCTCTTCTCTCTCTCTCTCTCTCTCTCTCTCCTACCTCTTTCAGGGTGGCATAACTACAAATTGCATGGTGCACGCAAATTACAGGATTACAGTAGGAGCGACTATGAGACAGTACATTCATACTTGTACGCTTGTGTGAATATACATCTATGGACAGAGAAGGTGGAAGCCAAGGAGAGAAAGGGACGGCGACTACAGTAGTAGAAGCAGTAGTAGTCAGCCACGAATAGTACCAGCTTGAGTACATGCACGTATGTACATGTGGCGGTCGAATGCAGTTGGAAGGCAGAGCTGAAACAACAACTATTTATACTTTCAGATCACTGCCGCCGAGAGACAGAGATAGAAGGTGTATGTATGTATGTGGAATATTTGATAGACAAGGAGAGAAGAAGGGACATTTCAAATTGCTCGCGTCATTGAATTTTCATTGCTTAGCCTCGTTCGCGGCCATTTCATCCTCCCTCGTCCGAGATCTATCTATCTCGCGAATGAACCTCTCTACTCCCACTCTAAATCTCCCAACCACTTCCTAGACACTGGTTTTGCATTCCTGGCCCTCGTCAGCACACCTTTACCAATAATTAAACTCCAATCGAATTCCTGACAGTGCTTGGCCTATGCTTCTCTATTGATTAGCTAGCAAACAACATTATTAGCTACTTGAATTAAGACAGGATTAATATATCGATTGATCAAATAATATTATTTCATTGATGATTGTAAAGTGTAATAACTACCCAGATTCTAGAATCAAGTTCACTTCGAACAATAGAGATTGGATCTCTTAATGAAAGGGATGTAATTAAAGTATCAGGGATTGTAAGTTAGGGGGATGCCTGGAACTCATCTGATAGTATGTGTCGGCTTGCCACCTCATTATTGATGGCGAGGGTACAAGATTCCTGATCGGCAATTTCCACGCACTGCTAGGTGCCCGTGGGTACCGCCGGCTCTCCTATCACCCGGAAGAGAGACTCTTTCACATAGACGTGTATTTACAGACGGGGCAATCGCCGCAGTCCATATGTACATAGGCCGCAAAACCACGAGAGAGAGAGAGAGAGAGAGAGAGAGAGAGAGAGAAAAGTTCGAACTTGTGCTCGCAGAAATTACGAGCTGCTAATCTGCGCTCCGCTGCGCGCTGGTCAGCATGATCAATGACACGCTACTACCGAAGACACTTCCCCCGAGATGATCGAGGTCCAGCCGACCCCGAGGCCACTCGAGAGTACCGTTCGACAATAATTTAAGGACTGTTTTTAGCCAGAGAGATTAATACCGCGGTACACTGGTACGATACTTTTTTTTCTGACTTCAGTTACTGACAGGTACCTTACTTCACTGTTCATAGATTTCCATTGTAGAACCGAAGCTATTGCATATTTATAGAATATTGACATCTTCGTGAAGGTATCTTTAAAATCATTATAGTCAACAGTAATTAAAATGTTCTATACAGACTTTATATCCATAAAATGAAGTATATAATTGAAATCCTTTGAAAGTAAGATTAGTTTTAATTTTGCTGCAAGTACTTATCGCCTGTCGAATCGACATAAAAAGAGTAGAGGATAAAAAAACGTAGAGGTTGAAGCGCGGTAGCCGAGCGGAAGTATAAGTCTCGAGCTCCTAGTGAATCGGGCGCAGTGGCGTCGGCAGGAAGTGGCCAAGCGTGTTGTTTCTCTTAGGAAAGAAGAAGAAGAAGAAGCGCGTGGCCGATTCGGTCAGTAACGTTTCGACTCGGCCGCGTAAAATTAACGACATTGTTATAATTAATTAGCGGCATGCGCGGCGGTGGCGGCGGTGGCGGTGGCGGCGGTGGTGGCAGTGGCGGTTGCGGTGGCAGAGACTCGCTAGTATACAGAGCCGGCAGATAGGGCAGGTTGGCTTCGTTAGCGAGAGATAATTGGTCACAGAGGATGCGTACGGCCAACACTCTCGTTCTCCCCGGTAATTCTACGCTCTGTGCCGAGGCTGCGTCGTCGTTGGATAGCTAGCTAACGCTTAGAAGCTCGCTGTAACGCGTATGTATACTCCCTTTTATACACCAGATCCTGTTGGCTGTGCTTCTCGCACCTACTGCCAGGGGAATCCTTCTCACTGAACAGCCAGCGGAACTCGGACATCCTTACACTTATCTTTCGCATCCAACACTCATTGCATTCGGCATACATTCCTTCTACTAGCCAACCATTCTCCGCATCCTCTCACATTCAATACAAAAATTGTAAGAGATACGAAACCTAGTGTGGAAACAAATAATCGCGCAGTTTAATGATAATTGGATAGGGAATCTCATGAGGTTTATGTCGAACTCATTGGTTCTTTCACGGGAAATTGAAACCGGTTGCGGAACTTCATTTACTTGTTTCGGGAAACAATGGGGTTGAAGAGGATGATGAGAAGGGGGAGAGGAATGGGTAGGGAAAATAGAGGATTGTGAATGGTGGGTTCGGGCACGCACGGGGGCAACAGTGGAAATGAGATTAATAAAGATTAGCAAAGTCGGAATAATATAATATGATCTCATTAGAGCGATTAGCCCGCGGGGCCTGCAGAATGTCTGGCTTCTTCTTCTTCTTCTTCTTCTTCTTCTTCTTACTCTTCTTCCTCGTGGGGCGTGCGGTCTGACTGTGCAACGGGAAGGGGGAGCGAAGGGGGTTCAAGCTATATATGTACTGTGCGGTACGTAAGTCCGTAAGTCGGTAAGTAAGCGTAAGACTTGCTAGGGAGAACACGAAGAAGAAGGAAGCCCCTGTTGCCGCACACCAAGGGAGTATCTCAGACCGCGAAAGCCAGAATTAAATTTCCCTCCTCCGCCCTTCGCCAAACCAAGCGATATTTCTCTCCTACGTACTCAAGAAACCTTCCGAAAGCGTGGTGTGTGCCCGTTGCCGCACTTCCGCTTCAAACTACCTTTCAATGTGCGTGTGTACTTTCCAACTTGTTATTATCCGCGGTTTCATTACTTCATTTTTTTGCTGCGGTTAACGAATGTCATTAGAAGCATTGCGCAATCCTTGTAGAGAGAGCACATTTACTTTTAAAAATCGATCGAATACGCACTTTACTTCTTGTTTATATTAAAAGAAGAATTCAACACGATATCTTTCATATTTACCTCAATTATCAAGAAATGTTCGATTCTCGATATTCGACATCAATGGATATCAGATAGCAAGTACAGGGTGAGTCATTTGCCTTTTAATCAACCCCTTCATACTCGAGTTCCAATTATTTGTATTATTGGTACAATTTGATATTATAAATAAATATCAGTGCGTGGAGAAGACTCGGTAAATACTCCATTATATTAAAATTACTCAATACCGTAGAATTATATCATTTTCAACGGCTTATATGCATTATTGGCGATTCAAAGACAAGTGAATCACCCTGTACATAAAGCTCCAGGGGTTGCTTAATATCTGCCTTTGAAAGGCGAATGGTGCGCGTGATGTGCCAATATTCTTTGTTGCTTTTGAACTGGCAGAGTCAGTGCATGAACAGGTAACTTGTATCAGTGACTAGTACTCGACGGTAAAGAGGACAATAAATTTTAAAGGCTACATATCGAGAAGTGCTATGTATTGATGAAAGAATGAAAGGTCGCATTCTCCACATTGGATCAGAGAATGAAAATCTTATGAAGAAGAAAGAGAAAGGGTCACCCAGGTGTGCCGAAATCTAGTGCCCTAGGAAATGAGGGGTTCTGCTTGGCAGCTATGGGCTGCCATAGGATGGTATAATAATACGATGCACGGAGAGAGGACAGCCCATGAAACAACACCATAATCATCGAACAAGAGAGAAAGAGAGAGTCAGGGAGTTTGTGGGTGGAGATGTTATCCCAGGCTGTAGCAGACAGCCGTCGCCTTGAATTCCCTTGTACCCCTTAGCATCCGATACACACTTCCACGGTACAGCCTTGTACCGTAGCATCCGGCCGATCATATCTTTCGGAAAGGCGAACAGAAATCGATTGTAAGTCATAACGCCATTGCGCGCTTGTTCTCGCCGAGCGAAACCAATCTCACATCCAACCTTCTGCTTCAACTCTAAATCGCTATATTCATTACACTCTCTCGTAGATCACCAATGTTGAATCAATACTGAATTAAGTCAACATTATCACTAACACCGAATGACGTCAGATTCACTGTAGTGGAATAGTTGACAGTGTAATACTTCGGAAACAAGTCAAAGTTTATATATTTGTCGAATATCTTGGACGATTAAATGTTCCTTTCTTGAAAATGAGTAGCAACTTTAAGGAAAAATCTGAATAATGCCAACTCTGTAGACACATATGAATCCGCCTCACCCTTAAATAGTACAGGGTGATTCACTTGCCTTTGCCGTATGATTATACGGTGTTGAGTAATTTTAATATAAAGGAGTATTTACCGAGTCTTTTCCGCACATTGACATTTATTTATAATATCAAATTGTACCAATAATGGAAATAATTGGAACTCGAGTGTGAAGGGGATGATTCAAAGGCAAGTGACTCATCCTGTACTTTAAGACATCGGTATTATGGTGATACCGATCAAGTAGAGAAGGACTATTGCGCAATAACGAAAGATGAAGAACCTTGTTCCAGACGTGGTACCATGAATGGGAGGAACTGGGGCTCCTGTAATCGGCAGATTAATGTTCGTCTCCCGAAGTTAATCTCCCCCGTAGGAACCGCAGCCGCCGGGCGAACAACTCATTCGAAATGTTCGGGATCCCATGATTTGTCCCGATAGCACGGATTCTCTGCTAGGATCCCGCGAAGGATTCAATTTATGGCGACTAGAATGACGAGGAATCTTTGGTATCCGGCTGGTTTTGCTGAGCTAACTGGACTCGCAAGTCATACACCTCAAAATATAGAGTAAGGCGTTCAGTAGCTAAACAGACGGTTTAATAGCAACTAGAAAGGAAGTCATTTTCTTATTCAATGATAATTTCTAGGTGCCAATAACGTGTTAAAACAAGTTTTGCATCATTCTTATAGTCCAAGGTGATACAAAAATGTTAGAAAAAACGAATATAGCAGGTAGAAAGGTACGTTGTTTGAAAATCCTATACAATCATAAAATATAGAAAATTGACCAGGCCATTTAATGATCGGGCCATGTGAATATGAGCAGTCAGGTAGGGATAGATATTCGCAGAAGGTCTCGGCTGAGAATTGAGACCGTCCAGTCTTTCCCAGGCTCACCGGCCGGGGTAGAAGTTCCCAATCGAAGAAGGGAGCTCGAGGAGTCTTTTTCGGGCCTATTTGTACAATGACCATCGGAAAAAGGTGTTCTTAATCGGAAGTGGCGAGGGGTCGAGCAAAAGGGTGTCCGGTTTTCCGGGCTCCTGTACGTCGGGACCGAAACGTTGGGTCCACTGGATCTCCCGCTGGTCATTAATCACCGCATTTTCCCGACCCAAGCCTAGGCAAACATATCGCGCGTACCTCGCATCACCGACCGAACATTTCGCCACACACACACACACACACACACACACGTATACTATAATTCGTCAGAACATCCACTCCCTTTAAGCAAACCGGTATTCTGCTTTTCAAGAATCCACTGCGCCCAATGACTGTTATATATTGCACTAGACACAAAGAAACAGTTTTGGAAGAAGAAAGTTTTAAAAGTCATACGAAATACTATCAACAAGTGACTCTACCCAAGATAAAATGTCAATTCTATCGTACTATAAAACCAATTTTACTCTGTCGTACTTTAAACTAGATCTTTATCATTGAATTTCAATATTAAGCTACAAATAGTTCGAAATTTGAATCGATCCGCTAATTTTCATTGGTTTTTAGATCTATTCGAGAAGCAGCCGTCGCTCGCTAAATACCCCTGGTTGAACGTAACACCAGTACACATGTGTTGGGACAACATCGAGGACGACTCGTCCTTGCCGGAGGCCTCGTAAAAGTCATAATTTATCGCTGGCGAGACGTAATGATCGAAGGAGCGCTTTAATTACAGAGCCTGGCCGGCAAAATCATTAGCTCGCCGCTCTTGGGGCGAACAGGTAGCCCCCTTTGAACTGCCCTTTACCGCGCGAAGTGAAACCACCTGCGCGCAAAACGTGCCATCTCCGGCTGTGCCCCCCTCCATCCACACCTCATCCCTTGATTCACCCGATTGTATTCTTTAGGGGCAACCATACACCTCCCTGGTTCGAGCTGTGAATTGCTCAGTTGGGCCCCGCGGCCCGTTTTTCTTCCCCTTTGATTTACTCCAATACAATGACTCTATTACATCACAAATACTCTGTTTTTTTTTTACCAACTGTTTTCTCTGACATGTATCATTTATACTGACTGTATATTAAAATTACAAGTATCAATCACTGCATTTTCCTATCATTTATTTTCTATAACAATTGGCAATATTCATCACTAGAAATAGTACGAACATCAATTGTGAGGGATTTACAGATCCAATGGACTGTCTGCCAGCCCTTTATCAGAGCGGAGTGAATTGATTTCGATGTCAAGCGATGTCAAGCGACCGCATATTGCCGACAATACGACTGAGGCCGAGTTCTCATTGCATAGTCGTCATCGATCTTGCCTCGCTAGTCATCGACGAATAGAACACCACCAAAGAGTAATGCGTAATATCTTAGAAGTACTAAAAGCATACCTATGATAGAACAGTCTACTAATGATAGATCTACTTGTCGCTTATTCCCTGAGTATCCGTAAATTCTTCTGGGATTGTGCCGGTGAGTATTACAGCAAACATAAGGGATGAAACAATGCGGAAAGATGAGGCTAGATTGTCTTAGGTCCGGAGAGATGATGGGGAGGAGGCATGATGAGAGAGTAGCGAGAGTCTATTGCTAGAGTGTCATATCCCGGAGGTACGATCGCGTCGCGAGGGGAGACCGTCGCCCCCTTCCCACCCCCCAGGTAATTAAGATTACCGGGAATAGAAATTATCGCCGGATTAACCGTGTTATTAGCGCGGAGGGCGCTCGCGCGCGCGCGCCACTCAAGTCAAGCAAGCATATAAAGGAGAAAGAGAAACGGGAGAGGAGAGAGGAATGAGAGGTGGAAAGCTCACCCTAACAATGGTAAATATCGTTACCACCGCTGTAATTGGAACAGCCGGGCTTAGACCGAGAGAAAGAGAAAGATAGAGAGGGAGGACACACCACTGTAACTCGAGCGTTCAATTAAGAGAACCGGGAGGACTCTTAACCCGATGCTGGATTCCACTGGTTTCCAACTGGTGTGAGAGACCACATGTCAAATCTCTGATTCGTCGCTCAAGAATTAAGTCAGCCGACGCTACCAAACGCCACTCGGCAATGGCAATTACTAATAGCTCTGCCAATTAGACTCTTCATCGCAATTGTGACTCTTGTATCGATCAGAGTTAATAGATTTGATTTTGTAAAAAGAAGATTCGAAGAGACTGATAGACACGGGAATATTGAGAATTGATCTATTCTATTATCCTTGGTCCAATTCATCTTCACGAGTCAGAAGGGTAAATTCAGGTATGTGTAGCTAGTTAAGTAGGGGTCGATGATCCTTGTTTACTGATAGTAACACGGCCCATCGGCTACAGGTGCGTAAGCCGACGTAGTAATCACGATAATGATATCACATCGTTGTGGTGTATCCTGGATGGTTGACTCCGATCCAATCCTAACCTGTCGTCAGTCGAGCGGGAAACGCACAGGGAACGCACAGGGAACGCACAGCATCGTTGAATCTCGTATGACGCTGATAAAGTCGGCCTCAATTTATAATATAATATGGTAGCTGACATCATAAGCGATGAAAAGCCTTATAATCATAAAGGTGATAAAGATCAGGTCAATATCTCATTACCCAAGCTATCATCTACCGAGAACTAAAAGCTAGGAAGGACAGGTGGAGAGCGCGCGTGCGGGTTTCAACAGTCAAAACTAAAAGGACGAATAATGTAGGTACAATGTTCGGCATACGTAAACGGCAACTAGAATCTACCTACGAGAAGATACTACCCGCGAGGGAGAGGCTCTCTCATGAATTTTAATGAGTGTTCGGTAGTTGGACGACGCCAACGAGACCACCGCAAAAATACATCCGGGGTGGCCAGACGCTTTTGCGAGCATAAGTCGCAGAATTCCAACTGGCGAGACGATTTCGCTGGTTTCTTTGGCAGACTAAGAACCAGCAAGTCTCCTACAAGGAACTAATCGTATAAATATTGTCGAGACAATAGTCGAGATTTGGAATGCGGAAACTTGGGAATTACGAATTGAAGGGTTCTCTTAGTACACTGGAATCTTTGTCGAACAATGGTCAGTCGAACCTCAAAGGAATTTGTCAAAGAGAAATTGAACGGATGGTTAAATGTATCTAAGAGTTTTTTCCGCCCCTGATAGTACTGCGACCGAATCACGCTTGTCGATTGGGAAGCGAGAGGTGAAATCGAAGAGAGAAACGCGCAGTTAATCACCTCTCTTGGAGGCCCTAAATCAGGCACCGAGATATAAATTGCTTCGAGCAATCCGGTATCAATAAGGAGTAATTCGGGGTAATGGGGGCGGTCGAGGGTAGCCAAAGATACTCCTGAGTTCGGCCCGTGGGAGAACCTATAACTTCTGATTTCCTAGGGTGCTATAGATATCGATTTACTAGGAAGCCATCGCATTTTTCTTCATTACCAAGAAGTGCAACGTTCCTCTAGTTGTACTTCCTGAAAATCCTATAATATTCACAGGGCGGTCATGAATGACGCTCGACTTTTGATTAGAGAGTTTTGTCTCTCAAAGATTTAGGAGAGTTCTAGAATCTTAAAACTATCGGACAGTTGGACGTAGTGAGCTTATTCCTTCTCGTACGTTAAATTACAATTCGTTTCCCTCGTCACGGAGCGATGTCCCGAGTGCACCGACAAAGACTGAAATAAACAGGGTTCCCTCCCCGTTCTCGCCTTCCAACTCCCTCTCATTCGAGATCGCATTTTCTCTCAGCCTTATTACATCGTTATTAGGCTCGTAACAGACGCGTAAGCGTTCCCGGGAACACCCCACCGAGTTATTAATGGTGACTCTTTGTTTTTTCGTACCCTCCACGCCCGCTGGACTCTCGCTCCCCCGGCAATCGGCCGTGTTCTTTGCTTTCCTCTTTCTCTCACTGGGATGCCTTGTCGGTACCGTTCCCTCTTTTCCACCAGGATGAGCCCCCTCGCACGGATAAATTAACGGAGGTGCGAGCGTCCGAGGTTAGCAGGACGAACCCCGCCGCGAAGAGGGAACTTTGGGACAAATTGGTTAGCGGTACGGACTCCGAGAGTCTAAAGGGCCCGTGCCAGCCATAGGCAATCCATCTCGTAAAGCGTAAAAGATAGGAAGATAGGAACAAGGAATTAACTCACCATTGCTCGAGAAAGATTTCTCATATTATGAACGTTTTAACAAAGGATTATTAGAGGAGCTTACCTTCGCAGGTGAATTGTCCATAATGTTTGCCGCTGCTCTTATCACCGCATACGACGCACTCAATATTTGGGGACTTGTCAGTCTGCGAGCTGCCGGATTGCGAGCTATTAGCTTGGCTTCCGGGGGTGGTGCTCGGTGGCAGCGGGTCCCTAGGTGTAAGAACGGCCCCGGTGGGCACGAGGCACGTGATGTCCTCCGGGGTGGCGGAAGGCGTCAAGTGAGTCGGCGGCATTGGGGGCGGCGGTCCTACTTGCAAGGGCCCGGCGGGCCCGGCACTCGCTGCCAGGCTGGCCGAAGGGTCCCGCGAGGCCCAGGAGGGCGGCGGGGCTACCAACGCCATCGAGGCGGTGGTGCCGCGCGCCGGGAACCCCAGCTCCAACGTGGTGGTGAACTCGGGGTGGTGGCCTCCTGCTGGCACCCGGCCAGGGAACAACGTCGCCGTCGCGGCCGGGTATACCACCCCGGCAGTCGCCAGGGCGTCAGCACCTACTGTCCCGCCGCGAACCACCCTGACGGCTTCCTTAGCCCTCCCTGGACACTTTGTATACCCACGCCCCCTTTACTCGACACACAACAATTATCTACTAATATCCACACTTGTCCTTCGGCCGATTTCACTCTCCAATTTATTTAGGCTCCGACTTCCAACTACTCCTCTTACTTCTCTTCTTTTCTTTCTCCTCTTTCGAGAAAGAATTCAAGACTGTGACAGTCTCCTGGTCCAGCAACCACCAACGGACTCACACCTCGTAGCACTGGGTTTGTAAGGAAAGATCACACTATTCCTCACTCACTCACACACTGCTCCGAGGTCGCACGCGTGCGACATCGAGATCGAGATTGTCATCGCGTATGATACAAGTGTCGCACACTCTTTGGGGATGGTGTACGCGCGTGCCGGTCGCCTTCACTCACCCCTGCTAGTTCTCGCCTCGGAGTAACGTCGAGAGACGTCACCCTTGGTTAATCTCCAGGTTAACACAGCAGTCACAATCTTGGCACATCAAACAGTCCAATACCGATAAATAAGTAAAATGACTGTCACGTTTTTCCGGATCGACTAAAGTCCACTTGTCAATCCTTTATGAAAATACTGAAGCTCCCGTGGAAGACTCAACACCGCAACACCATGAGTCAACGTGGAAAAAGTCGACGACGTTATAATATCGAAGGAACACTTCACCACAGTTCGAGAGTAGAAGATGCAGGGAGCTTCAAACAGGGCACCGTATATTCACGAGGGTGAAAGGTCGCACGGGGTTGTTCAAGCGGTCAACAGTGGAGGACTGTGAACCGTGCCCCCGTAACCTACGGTGTAGGTATCGCCGCCTGTGCCCCGATAATCCCAGTCCACTCTCGGGATTCGCGGTGGAACTGCTGGTCGGTTGGTTGGTTGGTTGGTCGGGCGGGCGCGGGAGCGCGCTTGCGTGCGTGCGTGCGTACGTGCGTGAGAGCGTGCGTCCGAACGACGTACGTGAACGCGCGAATGCTGGCGAGAGTGGGTACACGAGCGGGCCAAGCGGCGGCCGAGCCAGGAGCGCATGGGTCCCCGAGAGGGTAGTGGTGAGGGTGGCGCGCGTGTCGGATACGGGTTCGCGAGAGAACGCGGGGTGTACGCGTCTATACTCGGCTATACTCGGCGTGTATCCTCTCCCGGGCGCACTGGTCCGTAGAATCTCGTGCTGGCTGGTGGTCGGCTGGCGCGAGTACGCGGTACAAGCGGCGCAAGAGAGTAAAAACTGTATACGCGCTAGACGAAGACGATGACGATGAAGGAGAAGAAGCAGAAGAAGAAGTTGGTGGTGGTGGTGGTTGTGGTGGTGGTGGTGGTGGTGGTAGTGGTGGTGGTAGCTGAAGAGTCGATAAAAAGAGTGAGAGAGCGCTTGAGCGACCAAGAGAGAGAGAGAGTGTGTGTGTGTGTGTGAGAGAGAGAGACAGAGACAGATAGGTAGGTAGAGAGAGTGAGAAAGAGAGAGAGGGTAAAAAAAGAGGTGATACTGGACTACCGCCTCGATACGACTATACTTGGGGCCGACCAGAGACCGACTGCCGTCGAAGACGACCCCTGACACCGACCTGCTTCCCTCCACCCGGAGAGCTCGCGCGGCTTTCTCGCGGGTGCCGAGTGTTGCTATAGCAACCGAAGGTGGGGTCGAGCCGCGGTCGCGCCCCGGAGAAGGTCTCATTGGCTGCCGGAGTGCCCTACCTCGGCAACTCCACCACGCGCAGCCGACCCTGCCTAGCTGCTCTTAGGCCCTGCTTCTACCTCACATCCACTTCGCCACTCGATCCTACGCTATTGCTATGCCATGCGATCCCTTCCCCGTCCTCTTCTCACTAGTCTTCCCTCTCTACTGCTCTTTCACTCCCGCTCTCATGCGCACTCGCTCCATCTCACTCTCACTCCTGGTGTTCCCTCTCTGTTAGACTCGAGCGGTCCCCCTTCTGTCGTTACCTCGGCCCGCATCGCCAGTGGGCCCCTCGCCACCTCGTTGCCACTCTGACTCTCCGATACTCTGTCCCGTCCCGTCCCGACACGACCCGACCCTTCCGCGCGATCCAGCTCCACTTCGACCGTCGCTCTTCACCTCACTCTTCCGTTCTCTTCCTCCCCTGCTGTTTCTTCGCTATCTCTTACTCCCTCCCTCCTACCGGCGACGTTCGCTCCCGCCTGCCCCTCTCTACTCGCTACTCTTCACTCGCCGATTCCCTCTCCACTGCCGTCTCTCTAGCTCTAGCCTTTAGCTCGCGAGCCGCGCGCGTTCCGAGTCTCCTGTCCTCTGCCCTCCTGCTCTCCTTTACTCTTTCCCCTTGCTCGGAGAAACCAAGAGAGAGAGAGAGAGAGAGAGAATTGCTTCCTTTCTTGCTTGCATGCTCCTCTCGCGCTCGAGAGTGAGAGCACGTCTCTTCATCGACTTCTTCCAGCCGTTGACGATACACTACATGTGCATCCCTTGGAATTTGCTGGGATCCTCTTGCTTACTTGTCTTTTTCCACTGATTTTACAGATCGAGATGTCCAAGGGTTTCCAGAGTCTAATCGGTCCGGGTCATCTTGGAACGTATCCCATTATAAATTGGTGTCTTTCATTATTTTAAATAACAATTATTCTGTAGATATGCCACATCTTCTGATCTAGTTTACATTTATAAGAATACGAAAAGGGAAAGAGTGGGATAGTGGTGGGAGAAGGAAAAAGGGGGCAGAGGGAGGAAGCCGTTGCAAAAGCGAGTATCACGGATATCGAAGGGGTAAGATTGCAGGGAATCCTGGTCGCATTTCCTGTGGTTTCACAGTCTTTTCTTTCCGCGACTGGAAGTCGTGGGTGAAAAGACGGCGGGTGGCGGGGTGCGGAGGAGGAGGCGGCGGCGGCGGCGGCGGCGGCGGCGGCGGCGGCGGCGGCGACGACGACGGCGGCCGAGAGGGTGAGTTGAGTGTCGTGGTGGTTGCTGAGGGACGCGAGGTCAGAATGAGAGGGCGGCAGCCAATGGGGACGAGGAGTCAAGTGGGGCGCGAAAAATGGGCCGTCCTGGCTTCCATCCACTCCCAGGGGCTGCGTAAGGGTGAGGGTAAGTCTGGCGGCGGAGTAGGGTGCGGAGAGTTTCGAAGACGACCGAGCCATCGAGCTAAGGTCAGTCGGGTCGCAGCCCTGCACCCCGACAACCCTGCACCCTTGATACCCTCGAACCCTCTGCCATGTCAACCCTTGGCCCCTCGCGACTCGCAACTCGCGTTGCGCGAGCTACTCACCAACCGGCCAACCGAAAACGAGCTTTCCTCTTCCCTCAACACTCTTCTCCTCTTCTCTACTCTTCTTCTCCTCCACCCTTTACTTTTGTCGCGCCCGCACGAGCCACGAAATCCAATATTTCTTTCGATCCCGCCTTCCTTCTACGCTTTGCCCTCAGCTTTCCGGCTGGATTGCCACCGTCCGCCACTACACACATGCTTTTCTATCACTGCTGCAGTCGCCGACAAAATCATCTCTGCCATACAGTTTATGCAGGAAGTCTAACAGTGTCGCTATATACTTGAATCTTTATATTCCATTTGAACCTTAAGTACTATTATAAGCACTGTAAGACAAGTATTCTTCGCGTGTCTTTGATCCATTTACGAAGGATCTAAATGGCTGGCTGGGTTTTCCTATGCTAAGAATTTAACGATTCTATCGGTACGGTGCACGGGTCTTCTTATAGTAGATTCGCATGCTTGAGAAAAGGAGTAGAGAGAAAAAATAGTTTTTGGCTTGCGGTACTCACAGTGAAGCAGGTAGTAGACTTTCGACTGCGATTGCAACTGCAAATAGAGCTGACGAGAGAAGAGGCGCCCGTGGCATTCGCGGTCTTGAACCACCGTCAATAATGTGCCCTTTGACTGATCCAACGGCTAAAAGTCAGCGTTGACGTTGGCGGGTCAAATTTAGGATATACCGCTGCAACAATCGCCCAGATGCTATTCTTCGTCGGCGTCATGCGAGCCCACTCGACCGACATTCCACGACGAAAGTTACGACGACCTCACTTGGCAGCCGATCGCCACTCGCTCAGCCAGGGCTTGTCCCATTTTCTGTCGATGTCTTCTTCAGCTCTCTACATTGAACTACCAACGTATCAATTCGATCCTGTTCAATAAAAATTAAACAATACTCATAATACCATTTCCACCACTTTTTGGACACTGAAAGCATAACGTCTGACAATTTTAAACAACCGACCAATCCTCTTGAATTTTCTCGATCCAGCTGGGTGGATACTTTACCCGTCAATCATCAAGACAACAGTATCCTGTTACGAAGGTAAGAACAAGCGGGGCGAACGTATGTACATACACATACGTGATAGCTGACGGGAGGAGGGTGCCTAATGGTCGCCGGCGAGTCTATGGGGCGGAGGGGCAGGGGGAGGGGGAGGGGAGGGGGGGTCGTTGGCGAATACGCGGCGCAACATCGTACCCGGGAGAGGATGGAGAAGCCGCCGCGGGTGGTACGAAGGTAATGGGGGGTGGGGGCGTACAAGTGCATATCGGTGAAGGGGTGGCTGAACAATGCGCTCATTCAATGCGCTCTAGATATGATTACCGGAAACCATCCCATAATTACTTTTTGTACGTCGAAAACGTAGCCGAGAGAGCCACCCCTCGGCTCGAGCTCTCTCGCCTCTTCACTCGATGTACTCTTTCTCAATCTGATTCCCTCATTCTCTCCCCCCCCCCCCCCCACCACCACCCACCCCCGCTCATCTCCCGGCCATCGTTCATTCGTTCGCTCGAAGGTTTACTATCTTTCTTCCACTGTTGGACGAGTGGATGATCCTGTGCACCACCGTCGCCCTCTGATTTTCTGTCCGGCTATCATTCGGCTTTCTCGTGTGTGCGGCCCCTCAAAACACACAGTGCCGCGACTTTCCGGGCAGCCGTGGCCTCTCGCTCTTACTGCTGTTCTGACACACACACACACACGAATATGCACACGAATATGCACACATGCTAGGTGGAGGCGAAGCTTCGCGATGCTTTTAAAGTGCCAGCAACGCGCACCCGCTGTTAACATCCTCCTTTCGAGATGATTTATAGAAATTGTTACCCAACCCCTCGCCGCCCTGTCCACCACCCACACCCACTACGGCGACAGTATTCGTGCAAGTATTTGGAAGCTCTTCAGTGTTACCCCGGCCTTCCCATTTGCACTGCACTTTCATGCCATTTCGTGAGCGGGAGATGCACTCTCTAGTTCCACCGAGTGCCCTGAACTCCTTTCCGACCGAGGATGAGTTAATGCTCGCCCTGTAAAAGGCCCTGGGAATTGCA
The DNA here is from genome assembly GCA_910593735.2 of Ectemnius lituratus. Classification (NCBI taxonomy): domain Eukaryota; kingdom Metazoa; phylum Arthropoda; class Insecta; order Hymenoptera; family Crabronidae; genus Ectemnius; species Ectemnius lituratus. The sequence goes on from OU343034.1 coordinate 19,795,287, forward strand.
ATCGGAAATTTGAATTTTACCCGCACCGTAGTCTTCCATCTTTCGGGGAAACTGTTAAACGTTAATTGTACGTTGCAGCATTTCGTGCAAACAATTAATACTCCCAACGGCATATACTTGGGGCTATGCGATGAGAGAAGGGTAGAATGGTGGTGGTTGGACGTATCAGCTTTGAAAATCCGATTAAAAAGGAGAAGAGACTGCCGAGCTAGAGGCAAAGGGGAGAAAATCAGTGGTGGCAGTGGCGACGGTGGTTGCACGGTTGTGCCCGCCACATTATGAGTGTGTTCATATTTCCTGCGTTGCCTCCTTCCTTCCCTTATCTCTCTCCACCACCCCTCGCCGCCCTTTTGTTCGCACTCTTTCGACTGTTAATGCTGCGAAATTAACTCCACCGGAGGACAGAGCCCGGAGTTTAAGAACTCTGCTATGTACAAGGTATATGCCACTCCGCCTCTTTCCTCTCTCTCACGCTCTCTCCTTACCATACCCTTTTCACTCTCACACCAACCACCTTCTCCCGTCCATTGTTCTAGTAGGGTATTATTTTAACATTATCAGTTACTCTGGCGGTCTTAATTAATTTATTTATGAACCTCTCTTCCAGCGGCTCAGGGAGAATCAGAAAGAGAGAGAGAGAGAGAGAGAGTGAGAGTCAGAGAGAATGGGAGGGTGAGGTAAAAAGAAGATGAGGGAGGAGTGTGTCCGGAGATTTGTCTCCGGAGGTTCAGCAGTTCAACCCCTTGTCAAGATGAGTCTCGGTCTCTCTGTTCCTCTCTGTCGGGAGTCCGCTCCTAGTCGGCCCGCCGAAGGACACGGCCCTAATAACGCTTCCTCCTTTATTGCCTTCTCTCCTGCGGCTTTATCGTCGCCGAAAGAAACTGCCCCGCGTACAAGAGCGGCGCAATTGGAATTGTGTCGCAGGCCAGCACTGCTCTAACGCAGAGAAAGTGAGAGAGAGAGAGAATCTCGACTGAGAGACACAGCTGAGTAGGGAAAAGGGAAAAGAGAGTAGACGGTGTGAGAGAGCAAGAAAGGAGGTAGTTGAGGAAACAGGGGTAGCGATGGAAAAAGGGCGAGAGCCAGGGAAAAGGGGCTTGTGCAGCCTCTAGGGTTACCAAGAGAACGATAGTAATGAGAGACGGCCGATTACCGGCCTGGCGTTAAGAGTCTCGTAATGCACCACGATTCCCTTAACCGCTAATTACTCGGCTTCCACATTGACAATAGGCTTGCTTCCCGATTACTCCTGACGGGTCGCCGAGTGACGAAAAACACTTCATCCACTGTCTACCTTCTTTATTTCGAGCCCTTTAAGATAGTTTTATCAGTACTGTATCATCCAAATGTCAACCATTGGCTGAAGGAATTCATAACTTCGCTTTGCATATTGAAATGCATACTTTGAAAAATGAATTTTGAACTAGAGCTCTGGAATTTATATCACTTCTTCCTTGATGCAAGAAAACATTCTCTACCAAATTTCAACACCGGAAAATGTCGGGAAGTATGGAAAGATGGGAAAAACCACGAAAATGAATTATTCAGGATTGGTTTTCCATGTGTTTTCGATACAATTCCGGCATTTCTGCCACTGGTTTCATGTTTCCTATCCGCTTTGATACTCAAACAATCGAAATATCAAGTGTTCGTCAAAGTCCGAGAACCTTCGAAAAATCGAAAATTTGTGAAGGGGTACATATGGAAAAATTTGCGAAAAAATGAATTTTGAGCTAGGGCTCTGGAATTTATATCACTTCTCCCTTAATGCAAGAAAACATTCCGCACCAAATTTCAGTCCCGGAAAATGTCGGGGAGTATGGAAAACATGGGAAATACCGTCAAAATTACACGAAATTAATTATTCAGGATGGAATTTTCTTCTGTTCTCGGTACAATTCCGGCCTTCCTGCTACTGGTTTTATGTTTTCTATCCGTTTTGATACTCAAACAATCGATTTATGCACCGTTTGCCAAAATTCCGGAACCTTCAAAAAATCGTAAAAATCTGAAGAGGGACGCGCACACACCAGATTTTTATTATTCATAAAACTGCAAATTAAATCTAAGTATCACCGAATAAAATCTTGCTTTTATTTAAGTTTTATTAACTTTATTATATAAAAGCGGGATGATGAAAAATTCTGCTAAAATTTGCCCGCATTCGTAGAATATCAATGAAACACGAGTTAGTTTTACATACGATTCTATAGAAAAGTTAAACCACTAAAATTCCTAATGTGACTAACTAACGGATTTCAGCTACGTCACACGTCTTAAACGTGTTAACTTGAAAATCCATTATCTCAGGAGCGTTATAATCAAATCCAATAAAATTTGGCCAACAATTGCAAAACCTTACAAAGATCATTCTGTCAAAGTTTAAAGAAAATTTCTAGAAAACTATTTTATCCTACAACTACCTTAAGAATCTCTCATCGGGAAATGAATGCGCGCGAGAACTCACGCGGGAAAACTCTCCCTTTCTCTCTGCTGAAGATCTGGTTATAAATCAAGGGAGGAAGGAAGGGAGGAACCCTCGATGTCCGAGAAGGGACAGCGGAGCCATTTGCATAGGAGAGGAGGGAGGCAGAACCACGGAAGCTTTCGTCTCTAGGATATATGCCGACTGGTCACTCGATTTCAGGATCACCTGTCCCCCCGATTATCCGGGGTCAAGATAGCCATGGGGGATGAATGACCGCTGACCAGGACACGGGAACCCGTCGCGGGCCCTTAGGCCCCCCTTTGCCTACTTCGGCTTTACGATAAATTAATGGTTTTTCCGGTGTCCCGCTGCTCTCTCACGCAAAAATTCAAATCACAGCCCCTTTCCATTCTTCTACCTGCCTGGCAGCACACTTCCTCCTTGTAACGGAAGCTTCGGGAGGTCAAGTAGATGGGCCACAAATTCGTTGAAGAGTTTGAATTGTTTATTATAAGAGTCCTATGTTCAGTTAAAACTTACTAGAAATAAGGAAAACTGCGTAGTAATAATAAGAGCCGAATGAATGTTCCGTGAAATGCAGAGGTATAAGGAAAATGTATAACTTGAAAAAAGTGGAGACGGGCAAAGGTAAAGTTTAGCTGGCAATGGAAATCAGAGCAGTGTAAACGTCCTCGGAGATTGGGGAATGAGGGAGGTTTTGTATTCTGTGAGGCTGCCGGTGTACAATTAGGCTAGAAGGCTCGGAGGCGGATCGACATCGTGAGAGAAAGTTCGCAATGTAACAGAGAGGCGCATACTGGCGTACGCTGCTTCGAAGCTGAGAAGCCGGCCCGAGAAAGCCACTCGGCCCGTGTTCAATTCGGAAATGGATCTGCTTCGCTCGGACAATAGCTCGTAGGATCATTAGCGCCCGGTAACTCTGAGGGGTTGAATCTCAGAGAAAGGAAAGACCGGGAGTTGCGTTCTCTCACTCCGCTGAATGCAGGTGACAGGCTAATGGTCTTATATCAAACATCAAACATCAAACATCGACTGACCGTTTAAAGCCAGCCTTCTAACTCGACGTCGGCTAGCTTGGTTCATCAATCTTTCAAGAAATTTCCACGTGTGTAAACAGACTTATTGCAAAATTTCACGGAAACGATCACTAATCGATGTTCACGTCTCACGCAGATGTTGGAACGTTACACACGCGTCCTTTCGTGCCGGACATTCTGCATCTCGAAAATTGCTTGTTCTTCCCACGATACACAATTTTCCTGATTGTTTAACTTTTAATTATAACATGCGCTCTTTAGTTTTCCGAAATTACAAGTTTCAATTTGGGTATATTTTCGTTTATTCGTGGAGTTGTTTCATATTGCTTTCTTCCTGAATGAAGCCTTTCTTCCGTGGCTGAAAATTGCAATATCATCGAATGGCATTGATTTGATACCAAGCTCAGTCTTTTCAACACACGTCGTATTTAATCAAAAAAAATTGGCGGTGATTCCATGTACCGGATCCTTCATACAAAGTTCGTATTATTAATATTTTTGCCTTTTTCATTAACGTCGAGTTATCACTATGGATACGTATCTAGAATTCGGAATTAAAACTTCTCTTTTGCTTTGATCTTTTTCTCCGAATTTCAGATCTCATTCCTTTCACGAGTTCAATGTTCCCGCATCGCAGTATCAAGAAAAAATCGTGTGTACTCAAAAACAGTACAAATTTTAATAAAATGAACGTGTTTCCCAGGTTGTATGATTACCATTACGAACTCTCGATACGCATTGATTTTGGGGAGCTCGGTGTTGTTCACTAGTGGGAAAGGGGATGACATTTAAAAAAGGAAGAGCGTAGTGAATATCTCGGTAGAGTCGGAGGAGTATCGAGGGAGACGAAAGGGATCCCGACAGGTTTCCCCTCAATTGACGCGAGTACGTCCACTAATGTTGCCTCGCCTGACATATGGCCGATACTGATTGCACCGCGGTTTAACTTTCAACCAGTGCGTGTCTCGCGTGGTTTTGCCTTCCTCACCCTTGGTAATCACCCACCCTCGTGTGTCGACCTTTTCAATCGTTGTGTCGAGAATCCACTCCCGCTACCGTAGAAAGAAGTCACAGCTGATGAACAAAGACTAGATTGTAAGCCTCAAGGATTTACAACTAAACAATTCATGTTCCTGCACAGTTTTTTTCTTTTATTACGCTTTCGCATTACATCATCCAAAGTACTAAAGGTTATTAGCGACATTACTTAGACAGTCATTAATATTTCATACCATGAAAATTTCCCCTTCGAGTCTCTTGTCAAGTTCTTCCGACTAAATCGAAGTATTCTCCGCGTAGTTAATCGAGTGTCGAGGATCCGAATATACCAGACTAAGGAGGAAGCTGAAGATTTCCACGGGTTAATCGGCCAGAAATAAGAAGCTCTTCTAATGACAGATGACGTGCACGCCGATGAAAAAAGCTGTATGGGCGGCCTTGGAGGAGGGATGGAAAGGGGCGTGGAGGGCGGTAGGGTGATATAGCGTGTCGAGGCACCTACGCTCTTTGCGGGGGTTGGCAAAGAAAGGTGGATACGAGGGTGGCGGTGGTCCCCCGGGGTGCCTATTGTCCGGAATACCCTGATTAAAAACCCATTCCCCAGTTACGCGCTTTAGAAAGCCGCTCGATCCTAAAATTCGACGGGAGACCGAGTGCGAGGCTAGAGTCTTTCCTTCTCCCTCTTTTACACAGACAGACACAGAGACATACACACACACACACACGCGTACACACGCATATATTCACTCGAATCTCAGTCCGTGCGATATCCTCCTCGGCCGGTGTTTACGCTCGATAAGAAGAGGAAAGAACGCCCGGAAACTTATTACTCCGCTACCTCGGCCTCTCTCGGTGCTTTCAATCATTCCGTTGCCGGTTTCTTGTTGTCGTCGCTCACGTAAGGCCTGGCACACATTGTTTGCGCTTGCTGTTACTCCCAGTACTAAGGACTCCATCGAAACTCGACGATAGGACGTGTATACCTTTTACTCCTTTCAGTCAGTTTCGAGAGGAACCCTGATTGAAAGATTATACCAGCCAAACCGTAGACGTGATTTCTACTCGAGAAACACTAGCTTTCGTGTTTAGGATGAATCTTGATAGATACTTCTAAAGTAATACTAATAAGCAATTTTAAAGAGGTGTGGAGAAGCTACTATGGTTATTCGTTAAACTTTAACTAACCTCGATAGATTATCTATAATATTGATTGGCTTCTCAGAGAGTTAATGAATTCCACTTCCTATTGGATGCTGATTACTTAGTGGCTTTGACGGCTAAGCCGAATAGTTCTAGCTGACGTATCAGTCGTAAAAACCATTACTCATCTTAGTAGATCGTCAAGAGATCCCAGAGCACCAAAGGCAAGAGATCGTCATCGAGTGAGATCGGTGCCAGCGTAATTTGCAATTTGCATGCCGATTCGATTCCGCGTTACATTCGTTAAGGAGAAAACCCGGCGGTCATTAGCCAGACGGGCATCACTCGTTATCTCGGCTTGCTGATGACCAGCGCAATGAATGGCGCGTCTCCAACACTACCACCGAGTAATACCAACTAATATCTGTCGGTTGATCGACTTCGCCTAGAATTCTCCTCAAGTTGACTTGACATATTAAAATCAACTTTGCCAATTGAAAGTGTCTTTGCTTAGAATTCGACCAAGTCAATCCTTTACAAGAACTGCACCAATCAAGTTGTAAAAGTCCATCAATCTTTCTTATACAAGTTGGGTGATGAAAACCAACTGAGATTAGGCATTGCGATCCTTTTGTCGCATCCAGTGTGGCCCGATCTTTTTCTGGTCCATGAATCTCTTAATCGGGTCTGCCGCGCCTAGTTCGTTCAAAAAAAGGAGAAAGGGAGAAAGAGAGAGAGAGAGAGAGAGAGAGAGAGAGAGAGAGAGAGAGAGAGAGGGGGGGGTTGAGGACGTCCCTCGTGCGGAAGATAGTAAGCGGATACAGTTGTTTGTCATCTACCTGTTCACCTGTGCGTGTTCTCGAGCACGTGAGCGTCAAAGTCGACTGCGAAAGGGGATCGGCGGGATGAGAGAGGGAAAGGATGATGATGAGGGAGAAAGAGGTTGCACCCCACACAGAGCAGCCACAGAGAAATAATCGAACCAGTTAGGTTCAAAGGGTTCCTCGGCAGGAGCGCATATAAATCGCAGCATCACCACTCACCGCACGCCGACTGAGAGAGTCGAATTACACAACATCCGATCTGAATACCAGCGTATATTCATATGCATATGGAGCGTGTGTGCGCTGGAGTGGTGTAAACTGACAGTGATACTGTATAAACCGGACCAACAGAGGCGATACATCTTGGTTGTTCTAGCCGATTGAATTACCGATTAGGTAACTTAGAGATTCTCATGAAATATTTGTCAGTGAAAAGTATATTTTGAAAATTCAATTAACCATAGATGAAACTATACTGTTGTTCTAAATCTTCTGCTGATAATTACTGCTAGCATTATCGAAAGATTGTTGATAAAAAGACAAAATCGATGTGAAAGAGGGAGTGAAGGCAGTTGAAGAGTAATAGATGAAAGGCAGATCAGTGGCAGAGGCTCGACCACGGTAGCCAAGGATATTCGGCGTGGAAGGTCATCGCATCGGGCGGGCGTACCTTCCTTTGAACGGGAGGGTGAGTAGCGTGCACGTTAATCAGTCGACTCGTCTCGGGTCATGTCAAGTCCGGGTAGAAGAGCCTCTGAGGATTAATTAAGCCGTAATTACCGGACAGCCTCCCTAGACGCTAATGGGTAACCTGATATTTGTGAAAGGCCGCGGAATACCGCGTGAATAGGTACCCTCGAGAGTCAGTCAGTCAGTCAGTCAATGAGCTTTGCTTTCTCTCTTTAATGATTATCGAGTTTCGATATACTTCTGAATATATCCAAGTATATTTCCAAATTATTATTCTTCACAGAGCCATTTAACTTACCTCGACACTTTTTGCCTTGGCAAAATTGTTCTTGTATCCACACTCCATTGTAAGCATCGCTTATCATTATTTCCTTCATCGGCGAGCGGTTACCATGCTAAACCGCATATACACTCATCTATTCTGATAGTGCATCGCATCGTCTGCATGTTCTACTGGACTTATTACATCACTCCCATAACAAAAGGATAATACTACTCATCATTATACATTATATACTACACTGAAAAGAAAATCCTTTGATGGGCCGATGTCAGGCTAGTTGGGAGTCAACAGCTGACCGAATAGGAACCCCCCCCCCCCCCCGCCCCTGGTTGGATGGTAAGAAAAAAAATCTGGGTTCGTTTTGAAAAGCGAGGACAACGTGCAGAGCCACGCACCAAGTCTGTATCGACCATGAGGCGATCCTGAAAGGTAATTACTCCGCGTTAGGTGCAAACAATGGGTGAGGGTAGCCCTTGTCCCGCGTGAGAAACAAAACCCCCTGTTAGTCGGCAACTGGCACCGACTCCTGGGACATTCGGTCCTCGCATACCTGTGTGTCCACGGTAACGGATACAACACGAGGGCCAGTTAGAGCCACCAGGATTATACCTTTAACGTCTCGTCCAATGAATTACATGAGCATTAATCAAGCGTGGATGGTGGAAGGGTTGCTAAAAGCCCCGTCCACCGATGGAAAAACACAGGTCCCAGTCTGTAAATGAAGTTAACATCAAAGGGCCTCCTCCAAACTGTAAGAAGCACTCGAGTTCTCTCCTAGTCGATGAAGAGGCTTCAGTTTATGAATTTGACAGACTGCTAGTATACGCGTCTACGCACAAGTGGCTATTACAGCCAATAAATGCGAAATGAAAGTGTAGCAGAGAGCGTCGAAGATTTCTCTAATGCTTCCCCGGCGCGCAAGGCACCGCTCGTGAAATATTCACGGACCATCGGTGGTTTCCCAAGCACTAGCGGTGAAGCGAGAATCTCCCTCTATCTCTCTATCTCTCTCTCTCTCTCTCTCTCTCTCTTACACGAACACACATATACCCAAGCGCACACTTCGAGCGCGTTGGCTAAGCGGTTGCACACTAACCACCCACACGTTAATCGTCAATCCTGTTAGCAGCACGCCGACAGGGCGCCCCGTCGCGGCAAAGGATCATCCCTTAATCTGTTCATTCGCATCCCTGCGGCCTCTCCGCGGCCTGTCTGCCTCCTTCTCCCACCCTAAACCACACGCCCGGGGCCTCCTCCTGCTACCCCTCTCGCTCTTCTGCATACTCGAGATCGTACGAACGAGTGATTTCGAAACTCGAACCCCGTGCCAAAACTGCCAGTACACCTACCTAACCACCCCCTCCACCGCCGCGTTTTCCTCTAACCCCCGCAGCTTCCCGATCGGGGCGCAACATGCACCCGCCGAGCCCCTCGCACCCACAATGCCGCATTATTCACGCAATACCGCGTCCACATTGTTGCTAATGCGAATCACACCCGGTATTCCATCCTCTTTCCCCTCTCGCTCTTTTGCCCGATCTCTACCCACAGCTTCGCCAACATAGAACGCAACCGGATCTTATCAATATTGCGACGCTACCTTCCGCCTCTTGGATTTGCTCGAGCGACGACGTGCGCGCGCGTTTTCCATCTACTGTTGTGCCAAATGGATCGTGGACACGAAAGATCGTATAAGTGTTTACTTTACCAGATTATTGATGGTTTCCTGTTTTTATAAGTAATATACCTTCTTTTACGAAGTTTGTTTCTTATACATTCGTAGATGCATTGTATTATCTGTTGAGCGAAGTGTAATGGAAAGATTGTGTAGTCAAAATAAAAGATGAAAGAAAGAAGGGGGGGGGGGGGGGGGGATTGCTTAATAAACACATCTCGAAGCGTACTAAGCTCGCACGAGCCAGTAACTGAGAGGAAGAATGGTTGGATGGAGTCAGGAAAACAGGTAGTACTTCTTGTTGCGATGTTGTACCCTTCATCTTTCGTGGCAACCTTTCTCTGTTGCGCCGGTGGCGATGGGTAACACGACACACAATGGGTAAATGAGATTTTTTGCGAGCGATTGAGATCGAAAGAAGGTTGATGGGAGAGAGGAAAAAAAAAGAGACAGAGTGAGTAAGTTCACGGAGTTGCGTGGCCAAGGACCAGAGGGGGATGGGCGTCATTGTTTCCCTCGGGAAGGAGCCAGACTTTACCGATGATAGGGTGCATCCCCCCCAAGAGAGAGAGATGGAAGAGCGAACGAACGAACGAGAGGGAGGGAGAAAGAGCGGGCTTTCTAGAGAAAGGGTTGGTAGAGGAGGCTTTTAATACTTGCGGTATCGTGCTGCTATTGTCGATAAAACGCATCGAATGGATTACCATAAATACTGGCCTACCGAAGAAGAAAAAGATCCTGCTCCCCTTCCACATTCTTGGATGATTCAGTCAGAGGTAGTGAGTGACGATCGAAGAATTAGACATAACCTCACTGATAGTGTGAGATTGAAGGGTACTGGAAGATATGCTTTCAAACGGACGAGAAGAGTTTTTGTCATTGGGAATCTTATTTCGCGATGTCATGTTGGACGCCTACCCTCGCAGAGGCCTTCGAGAGAGGAGGATGACGGTGACCCTCGGCCGGAGGCTGTTAACCCTTGACGCGCACTAGCCGGTTCGCTCCTCTCTGTCCTTCTTTGCCGCAGGCGAGACCGGGATCGAATTCATTTGCCTGGATCCAAATGCGCGGCTCGTATATCAACCTGTCATAATTAATAGCGCGTTTTTCCTAGGTCGGCTCTATCCCTCCATCTTAACGCTTCATCTTGAGAGCAGCGAGGAGCTACCCACCAGATGGTCTACCTTTGCGATCCTTGTTGCCTCTTTCTTAGTTCCACAGCGCTCGCGCGCGCGCGGATTACTCGCCCTCGTGTCAGCCGTTGGAGATACACCAGGAATCTCTCTGGCATCTTGACGTCGAATCAACGGCAAACACCTTGCAACTTCCTGTCACTCGAAATGGAAACGCTTCTTGGTATAGTCCTGAATCATTTTCATCTTAACTTTTATTTCAATATTCACTTTAACATCTAACATAAACCAGTATATGAACTTTGTTAGAGAGATTTCAACGTGGCAGAACGCTTCTGCAAGCAGGTTATCAACCGCGACAAAAGCAGAGCTTAAATCTTCGTGGAAGTGTTGGTACATTGAACAGCCAATGTTCCTCTTCCTTTCTCTCTCTCTCTCTCTCTCTCTCTCTTAGTCTGAGCCCCCTTGAAACCGTACTATTATAAATGTGGGTTGGTTGGTTCCCGGTGGTTTCGGGTTCGCAAATTGGCGACTTGCCGACAAGCACACCGGCGGCGACGAGGGCATCAAGACGAAGACGAAGATGAAGGCTGCCGAGAGGGTTCGAAGAGGAGAAGGAGGAGGAGAAGGAGGAGGAGGACGGTGCAAGATTTCGACACCGAAGCGCGAAACCAGCGGACACGGCTAATTAGGTGAAACCCTCGGTGTGATAACGGTATAATTAATTGAAACGTGGATTAATGTCGCCGGATTAGTCTTCTCAGCAAGTCCGTAACTTCTGCCTAAAAGCAGAGCTGAACTAGTCAAATCTATTTTACGCGCAGTTGTAGATGGTTCGAATATCAAAATGAATATGACAGTTTTCCAAAGTGACAAACCATTTCCTTGCATCGAGGTTCGCATTAAGATTCTATCAAGCAGTACGATACAGAAAGAGGCATCACATATGTTTCCGTGGAGGTGGCGCGTTGCAGATATGAGAGTGCAGCTTTCTCGGCTAGTTTCCTCTCCTGCTATTCAGCTTGTCTTCTTCTATGTGCACTATGGCAGACGTCTTGTCGAGGAGGTGCACGGTTGCACTCGCTGCAAGGGAATATCGCTGGACGAGGTCTGATGGACAGAGGAGAGAATAGGGAGCGGACGGGGGATGGAAACGCGCGCGCGCGCGCGCGCGAGATAGATGCTTGGAGAAACGGATGGAAGTCCGTATATACACAGACAGAGAGACAGACGAATGGACAGAGACCGAGAGGATCAAGAGAGTACTGTTCACTGGATGCGGTATGGCGTATGCCATATGGCTAATGGCTTCCGCGTTGCTAAGCATCATTGATAGGACACCGATGCTATGGTGTCAAGGATCGCATTCGTGGCCCTTGTTACCGCACGCTCTCACTTCTCCACAGAGAGACCACTCCGTTTGAGAGGATGGATCACCAATGTATCAATGACGAGACTGATTGCCCTCACTGGCTCCCTCTTCAACAGCTAGCGTTAAAAACTAGGTATTCTGACACTTTTCAAATAAATGTTGAATAAAGGATATTTACACTGAAAGTTCTTTGATAAAAGAAATTTTTTTATGTAGTAGTTACATGAGTATATGCATAGCTACTATGTTGGTTACTTTATCGTTGACTAGTATCGTTATTAATTCCAGTCCTTTTCATTACAAGTACTTAGCTATTGGTATTTAAATGACTGATCAAAGACTTTAGGCGGTATATAATAGAATCATGGCTGATTGCGATCTCGCGTAGAACCTCGAGCACTCTTTGCGCAATCGGGCGCTGGCACATGAGGCGTCAATCAAGCGTCGTGCTTGAATATACGAGGCACACTTACCGTACTGCCGGCATGTTAATTCCGCTTGTAAATTAATTCTCTGCCGACGAGTGGAGAGAGACCGTAGTCGCGCGGTGCGTGCGAGTTTACTTTAGCACTGCGAACGTCCGTCCACCGGCGGAGAGAAGTGGCTGAAGGAGCAAGCGCGCCCAGGCCCGGTAAGGAAATCAACGAGAGGATGACAACATCGAATGTCGCGGACTCGACTTTGACGCGACATCGTAAATCAACATTTTCCCTCGCAGAATTTTCCACGACTCGACCATTCACTAATCAATCACAGTTTTACTTGACATGTTGCGGTATAAGTGTACCCGTCCTTGTGGATTAAGAACTGCAATAGAAATCCAGTACATTACGATTTCAATAATTAAATACTTCATTCACTAAGGGTGAAATCTATAAAATCAAGGGTTTGCATGAAATGTATACTCTTTTTAATAAGAAGGAACTTGTTCTCTGCGTACTTGGAGAAAGTTAATGGCCAGCAACGACACTAGAGTCGCAGCGCATTGAGTAACTACGGTCGAACATAGTGACAACCGATCGTTTCCCGGTATAAATATGCAAGGTGTCACCGGCGGGTCAGGCCGGATTGCTTGTCGCTCGGATATGCACGTTGCAGAGAGGCAGTGAAAAAGGAGAGGCCACGGGAGAGTGAGAGAAAGAGAGAAGGTGGCAGGTATGTATGTATGTAGGTAGAATGACGGTGTACACTAGGGCGTCGTATGCACTCGAGAGCCAATGCGTGCAAGGCCCAAACACGCGAGTGAGAGAGCGTTTGCCCGTATACATGTATATGCGTGCATACGTTAATCCCTGACAATGGGATACTACAATGGCCTTTGTCCGTCGTCCTCATGGAAAGAAATGAAAAACGAACCTCTCTCTACCGCAAAACCCCTTGCCTAGCCTTCTCTTCTCACTTCTATCTTCTCTCGTGTCTCTTCTAGGTCGTGTCGCACGTGTACACGTCTATATCTATCCGTCCATCTATCCATCCCTATGCTTCTCTTCATATTTCCACGATTCCTACTCTTCTTCCAATCACCCAGCCACTCTACCCAGCCAGTAGACGCACATGCAAATGGACGAACTAGCTCAACTCTATTTCACAATTCTCGAATCACCGATAGAGGATTTTCTGGATATACGAATGTGGAAAAGTTATAATATTATAGTAAAAAGTATCAAGTAAAAACTATCAAGGATATCTCTTTTGAAATATCGGTAGTTACGCACTAAAAACTCATTAGGATAAAGGCGAATCAGTCAATGACTCTAGCTTTCTGTCTCTCTCACTCTCTCGCTCGCTCTTTCTTATTCTTTGTCGAATCGAGTCGCTCTAATTGCATGCGACCTTCGACCCGGACGTTCCAATGGTCAGACAGGCATCAGGCAATGTTCGACGATACCTGCCTCCGGGATCTAGTCGACGCACTCAGCCACTTTCAGAAAAAGGCTGGATAAAAAGGCCGTCATTAACGGGCCACCTCGAATCTCAATGTTTTCTGTGAAGAGTGATATCGCAGCTATTGGCTACCGACTGCGTAACTCGCCGTGCAAGCACTCGGCAACAATTTTACTGTCATCAAGCATGCAAAGACTATTACACAAATCTATTACGACCAAGGATTTACGACAAGTGTCGCTCGGCGAGATACGATCGTATCCATAATAAAGGAGCGGTTATCCCATTAAAATAAGTCTCGCGGGACAGGACACTTAATGCTATGGGCCTTCAGAGATATTCTGACGAAAAAAATCCGTTCATAAAGCTGTGTGACGTTGCATAGAAAAGTATGAAGACTAAAGTGATCTTTGTTCGTGGTAAAGAAAGAGAGCAAAGGATCGAAAGGAGTAGGCTCGACTGAAGGATCGTATTAACCAGGCACGTTGGCTAATTCGGCGCAAAGCCGCTAATCCGGCCGAATTAATCTGGCCTCGCTCGGTTGCTTTCCATCAATGTGTCGTTCGTGCTGGGAGAGTACCCGGAGCGCGAGCATTTCACCCATTCCAGCAACCCGAACAACCCCACCAACCTCTCGCACCCCTTTCTCCAGCAGAGCACTGCTTCCCTTTCTTTCTATCTTCTCAACACCCTCACCGAAAGCTCTAGCGAACCATTTCGGCATTTGCTCGCTCACTCACTCGTTCGTTCACTCGCTTGCTCGCTCGACAAGCACGGGCCGAGCCACTTGAAAGCGATCAGCACAGCCCGTTGCCCCTCGGCATGCCTCGGCCTACCGCATTCAAGAGGGAGAGAGATCCCACAGCATCCCGCACTGGGATACTCACACAATGCTCCTGCTCTCCAAACTTGTCACGACGATAGCAGAAACATGGATTCAAGGGAGTCGCTAGTTAGTTACGAAGAAATTTTCCTTTAAGCTAGTTATACAAAATTTGTAAAAGTTTAAGATTGTAAATATAAGGAAGTCTGTAATTAATTAATAATGTAGTACAAAGATTCAGGGTTTACGGAAGAAATAGTACGTATGACTTAATAATTGGCGTCTATTAAGTTCAGTTGTATAGGAATCTATAGGATATAGGAAGAAGAGACCCAAAGGATAATGGCAGAGCCGATCCGAAGGAGGAATCGATTATGGTCTCGTTTTATTGAGCATCACAATGCGATGACCCAGCTAACGGAATATCTAACGGAGAAACACTGAGGAGAGTTTGACGCTGTGCTCCATCGTTCACCTGTGGCTCACCTGCATCGAACATACAACTTTGATCGTATTACTAATCTTATCTCGGATTAGTTTTCCACCCAATTTCTATCTTTTCCACTACTGGAAAGCAATCTACTTTACTAGTTTAAGAAACTCCCAGTATTTCAATGCACCAACTGAACTTGGCAGAACACGTCAACGAAGTCTTCTGAATTTAATGAAATTAGTAAGATATCTTGGACCCGGAATTTCTAAGCGAGTGTCCCGTACTATCTGAGCGGAACGAAGACTGTCTGTTAGAAAATGAATAAAACAATAGGCCCATTATCGAGCGGTGCTTCCGGCGGTAGACATCCGACGAGAATATCAATCCACCGTCGGATCGCCCAGAAATCCGAATATTGTCGGATAAATGATACTTTATTCTCGATGGCAATCACTGCTGTATTCACCAGACCAGGCGAACACGCCGGTCGCAATTACTCTCGCGCACTCGCTCTCTCTCTCTCTCTCTCTCTCTCTCTCTCTCTTTCTCTCCCACTTTCGAATCTTCCAGCTGTTTTCTTGCCATTATCAACCTTTCCCTATTCGCTCCTTGGCGTTCCTACTTTTCAAGGAGAAGATGTTCCAGCAGGAAATTGAATGGAAGCAACGGGTGCATACCTAATAGATGAAATATATTCTCTTGCTTGCAAATGTTATTTTATAGAAATAAAATAGTTACTAATTTTTAAGATTATAAGATCATAGGAATTATTGTGGGAACACGCTGGGAACGAGAGTTTTCCCGCGCTTTCCTTTGGTCTCGGAGTACTGTAATCAGAGACACGAAATTCTACGCCGCCACCATGAGAGAATTTTTATGACGATAGTGATTTTCCTTCTCCCGAGCTCTCTCAGTTTACCTACCCTTGTCCATCGTAACTCATTCGTTTTTACCCAGTGATTTTTATCTTACCCTCGATAGACGAGGCATCAGTCCAGAAAAAGTGATGGCAGTTTAACGAAGCGATTAGGATGATCCAAATTCTGTTTGAGATAAGCCAGCCTTTTATTCCGATTAGAAAATCTCCAATTTCTACTGATGAATATATTCAAAATGAGCCGCGACTGCTATGACATTATTATTAAGGCAAGCATGAAATATGCAAGGAAAAAACAAGGCAAACTGTACCTGAGAAGGAAGGACTAGTCAACGAGAAAAAAGCCAGGCAATTTGTCGGGTGCGTTAGGAGAACGGTTGGTTCATCGATGAGTATCCAACATAAAGCGCCCAATCCAACATGGGGTCTCGAGAAACCGCATGCGGTCACTGCGTCCGGTGTTAAAATCGTAGAGAGCCGATCTACCCCTTGTTACCGCATCAAGAATGAGTATGCGTGAGAGAGAAACTATTGATTCGCTTTCGTTTATGATGAAGCTATCCTTCTCCTTTTGTCACTGCTAATACACGAAGATCCTTTTCCGGACTGGTCCCCTTTTTCTTTGAATGTAGATTTTCCCGAAATTCTCTTTAAAATGTTTATGAAGCGTATCCAAGGGTCGTGGCTCGCTGCACTTCGATCCCATGCAAGCCGAGTCTCTCTCTCACCCCTGAGTTTGCCCAGCCGGGCACACTACGACTTGGAACGCCTGACATTTGGAAAGCGAATCGGACCTCGATTCCACGAGTATTCCCATATTCGACCACATCGGTAATAAATTTCCTAGCTCACCCTCCCCACTCTTCCCTTAGATTCATTCTCGAAAGAAATAAAATTCTTCTTCCCAGAGAACTCGAGCCGGATGAGAAATGCGCGAGAACGACCGTTTGGTGATTGAACTGGTTTCCTTCATACTGTACATATGTATACTTCCTACTATATTTCAGAGAAAATCTGCAACTACTACCATTTGAAGTTAGAGGGGATTGACAAGAACCGTTGAAAGTTACTCAAAGAGTTGAAAATGACCTCTTTCATGAAGTGTGTTATTTACCAATTGAAGTGGATTAGATTCGTTTAGCTGAAACTAGGGCAATAAAGCTTTCGGCAATAGTCTTCGAAAAATAGATACCTGGGTAAGGTGAGGGTGCTGGTCAGCGGGGGTCGACAGGTAACAATATACAATGCTAGTTAGCTCCCCACTGTGGTTTGTAGTGGGTGTGTTGTGACACCAAAACCGGAACAAACAAACAGTGTGTCCACTTTACGAGGGGTCCACGCATCCGGGATAACCGCAAGTTGCGGTCCATCGGCATCTCTACCACCCCCGTAACTCTCCAGGCCCTTGGTCCTTTCCACTCTCGTCAATAAAGGAAGTCGTGTCACACAACTAACCCTGGGGAGAAGGCTAAATAGGAAACGATACACTCCCACGATCCAAGTCTATTCCATTTTTCTCTCCTTTCAGTAACGCAACCCTGTGACTTTCCGATTCTCTTCCGCGACATTGCCCCACAACCGTTAACCCACCACATCTCCTATCCCAGCTACCTATCCCTGCTTGAGAAGCAAGCTAAAACAGAATTTCCAAATCGTCCGCTTCCGACATTATTGCGGTAAGCGTCACACAATTTATGGCGATGTGACTTAAAAACAAGGGACCCAGTACCAAGTGATACTGCAGGGAGCAATAAGTCGAGGCTAGTGGCGTGTATGATATTTACTGATACTAACCCCTCGAAAGGCGAAAGGAGACTAAAAAATCAAAGAAGTATTAAAAGTGATCTAGATAGGATCGTTTCAACTTGCATTACATGTTCAAATGTTTACGTTTTCATGGAAGTATATTTTTCTGATATTAAAAGGGTGGTTTGGGTAAGTGGTTAGAAATGAAGTATCCATTGAATGGACTGCCGAGCTGAAATCTCGGCCAATGAAGGTCCCTGAGGATTCCATAGCATCGTTTTACAACACAAGTTCCTTGGTATCTGGATGTCAGAAGAAACGGTTTTGACCAAGCGAACCGTTTGTGACCTCAACCCGTACCCTGAACAGGCTGGACCTTTCGGGGCGAGCTCTCCGATTGCGATAGTTCGTATATCCTGATCGGACACCGAGGGAACGCGGAGTCTCGATCAGGTTTTTCTCAGTGGGCGAAACTCGAAATCAAGTTTCCTAGGTACGCAAGGATCCCAGGACACTCACCGGCCGAATAAACTAGGAAAACTGGCTGTTGCGAATGGGACGTCCCGCAATAGGAAAGAGCAAAGGAACTAGTTTTATTCTAGGACTTGGATACAAAGTTGACGCTCCCGGTACAGGGAAACCTGTCGCACCGCATGCATCCTGGGACCGTTGCGTTTTGGTATATACTGGTTTAGTTTAAAGCACGCACGATTGAGAATAATAAATATCACGTTGAACCAACTGACCCTTTTCTATTTCTAAGCTGACTCTTCCAAGATGTCCAAAGGCCTGAAGTTCCGAAGAGTGAGCCAACCGTGTGACCAATCTAACTATTCAATCTCTCTAACATATCAATACTGCTGAGATTATGTAGCACCTTTGATGCTCAATATCTCCCATATTGATCAAGCAAGAACAAACGGTTTCCCCCGGAGTGTCTCTCAATACGTACAATCGGCAGACTAATCATATTACCAAATGTCAACACAACTGGAAGCTATGATCTGGCTGAGAATAGGATCTGATGGATGGTCAGGTAAATGGATGTGAGGGTGCAAAAGGGACACCTTGCGCTAGTCGCGTGGGTGGACAAGTGGCTGGATGAGCTGTACACGGCTTCCGTTCTGCTTTTCTCTTTCTCTCTCTCTCTCTTCCATTCTCTCCCTCTTTCTCTTTCACTTCGACCAGATATCCCTCAAAAGCCACTGAATCTCTACGGGCAGTCCGAAAATCCCCGGTTGAGCTGCGCACCGAGTGTACCACTTAACGGAGCAGCATGTGTTCGCCTCTCGGATTTCAGGATCTCCCATTCTTTTCGGGGAAGTCATTGCGGGTCCAGCAATATGTACATCTACACACGCACATACATCTAAACTTGACTAAATGAAAAAGGAGAGAAGAGAGAACGATGTTACGGTAGAACGCTCCACTGCCTTTCTACGGCTCTTCCATTCAAATCTAAACATATTTGCAGATTGCTCAGAGAAATTCTTCATATCGATATTTTTATATTATCGCTATCGATTGTCTTTAAATTTACCGATTTGGTGGATTTACGTGGATCATTAATAGAATGCAAGGAAATGGACAATTGGAGTTGGAAGAGCTATTTTACACAGCAAGAGAGTGAATAGTCTATCAAGAATCTAAGAGGAATACAGGGGAGATATCTATTTTATTCGATCGAGGAAGCAAGGAAAAGCAGGGTACAGATCGATTAGGCTTGTAGGATCCGTGTCAGTTTGAGTATGCGGCAATAAGGAATAGTATGCGAGTAAAAAGGGCCAGTGTCACCCCCGTGGACAGAGTTCTCCCTCTGCCGAGGGAGCAACGGGAGCGGGAGCGGGAGCCTGTGGTCAGAGGCAGCTGTCCCATGTCCAGATGTCCGGTTTTCGGCCACGGGACACGCTAGTCCAGCCAACACTGTGAGAAAAGCAATGTTGAGGCCCCTTCCTCTTTCCTTGCCTTCTTTTCACCCTCCTTACTTCCAAGTTTTCAACCACCCAATCCTTCATCTATCTCTCTTTCTTTTCTTCTCTCTCTCTCTCTCTCTCTCTCTTTCTTTCTCTTTCTCCCTCTCTCACACACACCCTCCGTATCACGGTCTCGGTCTCTCACAGTACTATTGGCAAAGAAGAAGCCCCGGGCAACATTAATTACCCCGCTCGAAGGACCATCCTTTGGGATTATCCGAAATTTAATACACCAGGATACTCCCCGCCCAGCCTAACTACCATCCATCGCTTCTCCTGCGCGTATACGCGCGCGCATCACATTTGCCTTTTGTACGCTTATACGTTATGTACACGTTAAGCGCCTTTGGTTTCAGTATTTCGATCCGTCAGACGTATTCAAGCAGTTGTCGATAATAATTTGGGTTGGCTGCAATTTGTAGGGATTGATAGAATGAATATGAAAGGCAAGTTAAGAGAAATAAAATAATGTTAGTATTTAGATTTGGATTATGAAGAATTTTATACAGCGCTAAAGTAAGGTTGCTCAAATCGCCCTATTTTTCATACTGAAGCTCATTATTCAGAAATGAAGAATTATATGTTTATGGAATGTTTTTATCATTTTAATATATGGTGATCAGTTTGAAAATAATTGATATAGTAAATCTTCTGAATCGTTGTCAACATCACTCTTCATTTTAATAAAGATTTTTGAACATGGTTCGAAATAATTAAGAAAACGAAATAATTAATTCTTACAACGTGCCAATCTGAATAGTTAAAATATACAAATATTGTTTAGAACACGTAAAAGTGGGTTAAAATATTTTGTTATCGGGAATGACTATTTACCGTATCTTTTTTATCAATATAAAAAATAGCATCAATATAACGACTTTTCTGTAAACATTAATAACAACTCAATTTAATAAAAAACCAGATAGCGGTATGTGTGAATTTTTAGGCAAGAGGTCCGATTCTGACAACGTTATCCTATGTTTCATGTACAGGGTGTAACAGATAGAATGGAACCAG
The DNA here is from genome assembly GCA_910593735.2 of Ectemnius lituratus. NCBI lineage: Eukaryota > Metazoa > Arthropoda > Insecta > Hymenoptera > Crabronidae > Ectemnius > Ectemnius lituratus. The sequence continues at coordinate 19,815,642 of OU343034.1, forward strand.
CTTTTTACCATCGAATTATCGGTAATACCGACATTGCGTAATTGTTTTGTTAACCGTGTAATGTTACTTGTGTCGTGTGTCGCGTGAACTTACACTGAGTGAATCACGACAGACGGTTTCTTCCACGTTTTGCAATCTTCCCGATCTTTTCAGGGGCTGAAATTTGGAGGAGAATGTTTTCTTGCACCAAGGAAGAAGTGATATAAATTCCAGAGCCCTAGCTCAAAATTCATTTTTTCGCAAATTTTTCCATATGTACCCCTTGACAAATTTTCGATTTTTCGAAGGTTCCCGGACTTTGATGAACGCTTGATTTTTCGATTGTTTGTGTATCAAAACGAAAAGGAAACATGAAACCAGTGGCAGAAATGCCAGAATTGTATCGAAAACACATAGAAAACTGATCTTGAATAATCAACTTCGCTTGATTTAGACGGGTTTTTCCCATGTTTTCAAGTCTTCCCGACATTTTCCGGGGCTGTAATTTGGTAGAGAATGTTTTTTTGTATCAAGGAAGAAGTGATATAAATTCCAGAGCCCTAGCTCAAAATTCATTTTTTCGCAAATTTTGTTGTCACACAAGTGACATTACATGGCTACCAAAACAATTACGCAATGTAGGTATTACCGATAAATCAATGGTAAAAAGCTGGTCCCATTCTATCTGTTACACCCTGTATCGAAGGGAAGTTGTAACATGTAACCTATTACATAGTTAGCACAACCTCGATTCCATACTGGTTCCGGTTGCAGTTGAAAATAGTGTGTAACCGGTTCGCCAACAATATGATTGTACGAGGTGCGCTCTAACCTCGGCTAAATAAAAACTTAGAAATTCCCTAAATGTCATGACGAGTTGTGATTATCAGAAGACGTCTCGTTCTAATCAGAAAGGAGAAGTGGAGGGATTAGGATAAAAGCCGAGTCGAAATCTCGACTGAGCACGCGCGATCTCCACTCTTTTATGGCTTATCTCTTGGCATAAATCAATCCTTTTATCAGCCTCGGCATTTAACGGCCGTCACTGGAGAATGCCTGCTGGCAGATAAAAGTCAAGACGCACCGTGATAGTCTGTAAATGGAAATTAAAGTGACCGTCACTCACGTGACTCTTGATTACTACTCTTTGCGCGTGTAATGGGAAGCGCATGCTAGTTAAGCTCCAGCTGCCCGGCGAAATGCTAGCTTTTCCTATCAATAAACTGGTCCTATATAAATAGTACATAAAAACAGACCAATCATAAACTCTCGATTTAGTAGGTCTCTGCATATGAAATACTGATTTTTAACGATAATAGAATAGAAAATCAATTTCAGATTTAACGATCTAATGTACTTTAACTCAATGCACTATGTTTCCAGGTTGCCAGGCATTAGTTCGAGATCTAGTAAAAGCATAGTTTCTGCTAACGGTTACGGTTTGCTCTAGCTCGAAATAACCGGACTGATCCCTTTTTATAGCAGAAAGTCTCTCTCAATATGCATTATTCAATTTGTTCCGACTACTCGCATTGGCAGTGAAGATCTCACCAGTTTTTGCGAATCATTGGCTGTCTTCACTTACATTTTCACTACTCAGACTTCTAACTACGAGTGGTTTACAAAGCCTAATTTGAAGAGTCGTCGAGTACCTTCTCGTTAAGATCTGAGTTAAGGTGTTGGGTTCTGAAGAAGAGGTTAGACGAGAAAGGAGTGTTCCTTAGTGAAAATAGAGACTTTTCCCAGAGGATCGTTGAAAGCGGCTAGAGCGTGGAAATAAATGGGGATCGAAGGTGTAGGGTAGGAGTGTCCGAGGCTATTATTAATAAGCAGGCATTAGAAGATAGCGGAGACAATGGGCGATGGGCGGCGGGTGAGCGTTCACAAAGAGAATAGCCGTTGTAAATCATCGCTGCGCCGGACCTCCTTTCCACGTGCAGACTCCTTTTGCACTAATACTTTCCTCATCACTCGAGAAAGCTCTTTCACTGCAAACTATCTTTTGCTAAACTCTTCCCCTTTGTGACTCGTCTCACTCTCAATCGAGACCTGCTATATGTATGACTTTATAGCAAGGTCATTTTTAAATAAATTATTCGTTCGCGATTCACTGTGCGTAAAAAAATGTACAAACCAAGGAGATCGTATATCGAAAGGCAATTTCCCAAGGTCACTATTTCTCAGGGTAGATTAGCAGCAGCCGACAGAGTATAGTTAACCGATTGATACTTAATAGTTGCCTCAATTTCTCGTGACGCCTTGGCAAAGCCTATAATTTCAGCCGGCCGTAAATAACCAGTTCGACGGAGGTCATTTGGCACGAGGGGCCGAGGGAAAAAAATGGAGAAGGCAAAGTATCGCATTAGGCTAAACTCCTCGGGAACTCTTTTTGCCGGGAACAGCGACGCGAGCCGTGCCGCTATTGTGTGTTGCCTGAGCCACATAATGATTCGGCTATTGTGTTATAAGCTCGAGCACCAGTCAGTGGATCTCGACGACCGAAAACACCGAGTCACCGACGAGAGACAGAGGAAAAAAGAAAGAGAAGTATAATGTTACGCTTACTTACGCTAGAATTACTACTCGCTCGAGGTATCGTTAGGCTAATACTAATTGCGCTCTTTCGAGCCGGCTAATTTTGTCGATTCTCCACCGACAGGCCGACCAACAAGAAACCGCCTTTGGAAAACGAGATAATCGATCCGGATGTCGCAAACACATCGGGAGATTTATGCAATCGTAACATGACAGGCTCGGCATCGCTTAGAATTGCGATCGACAACCTTCAACTGACTAACAGTTTTCCATTGATCATCTAAAAATATAAACTTTAATTTAAGGTTCCAGTAACACTACTTTTTTTTATTAGAATTAGTAGTAGCCATCTGTTTATTAAAGAAGCAATTCGCTCTCTCGGAGAATCTAAGACAAGGATGAGAAGGTCCCGGCATCGCGGACTATTAATTACGGGAGCGATGCGTTATAATTAGGCAAGGCGTAATCAGATCGACGAACGGAACAGATAGAGCTCTAGTTATGGCTAACGATCCCCTTGGCGGCAATTCATTAACCTGCCGGTTGGCCGGGATAGGGGTAAGGATGAGGCACGCGGTATGTCGGCCCTGTTTTGCCCGAATGCCAATCGTGTTTCGAACCAAAGCCGAAGTGGCGTTCCGATCACCCACTGGAATTTCAAGAATTATTATGACACGTGCAATTCTCTGAAGCGAGTGAAAGGTCTTAAGTGACGGAGTGGGGAGTTGCTTTCAAGATGAGGAAGACGAGGAGAAGATCGTTTCCAGGTTGGCAGTGAAGGTTCCGTTGGCAGTGGTGGTAGCGTGAATTGGCAATTCGGAGGGCACTTACCAGCCCAGGCCAATTCGCCGCTGCTGATTAGTAATATTGTGGTGGCCTGATGAACCGAGGGCTCGCCTCGAGAAGAGCCAGGGCCGAGAGAGTACGAGATGAGTCCATAACCTCGTTACCAACCCGCGACGGCGACATGACTACCCCAACTATTGCGTAGAGAATCCTCCCCAACCCATCTAACCTCACTCTCCGTCACACGAGTTCTCTTCAGACGAACAACTCGTAGAACCACCACGAATAGATGGCCCAGTGGATGCTTCAGTTAGACTGAAGATGAGTAGTCTCCTAAATTCAAAGGGGAAAGTCTCGGCAACTAGCAGAGATTGGACTGTATCATTCTACTAAACTCAGTTTCACTAGCCTTATTCTATGTATAACCTAAGTCCTTCCAAGAACGATGAATAAAATTATTATAGTTTCGAATTTCAAGATATTCGCGATGATTTATCTATCTGACTTTGTAAGTGAGAGAAATATCCTATTCGGGGAGTATTCGAGTGATGCGATTACGTAAGTCAAAGACTTGAGTATCGGTCGACACTGGGAACAGTTGGGGGAGAAAGAGGGCATGGATCGGACGCAACAAAGTGTCGAGTGACGTTGCGTTGGGATCAAAACTGTTGAGCGTGAAAGGGGTTCAGCAATTCCATCATCGAGTGTAAAAGGCACCGCGTCGCGGTGTGACGTGGCTCACCGGGGTGTGCACCCAGTGATTTCGTGGTTGAGGCCCGTGTGTACCAATGGCTACCCGACACTCATTCACGCACCCCATTGCGAAAAAGGGGTGCGTGAATGCGGATTGTCGAGTTATCGAAGTAGCAAATGTCGACGGTGGGCGGTGTACTAGGAGAAAGCACGGCGCTCGCCTCGATGGAAATGGAGCGTCGGATCGGAAAGTAATGAGCGGTAGCGCGCAGTTAATGACTGCGTCCTATTGAATACCGAGCCGATCGAGCGAGAGTGTTCTAACCGCGTGGAGGAAAGGAAAAAGAAAGAGTTCGAAGCAGCAAGGGTTGCTTGGTGCGTGGCGGTCGAGCACCGATCGCACAGTGGTCGACCAACGTGTGGGACGCAACTAACCATGGGGTGAGAGCCGCGACAATGCTCTAATCAAATGTCATGAATCAGCGCCATTATGCGCATCTGCGCCGTGAATTTATAAATATGCCTTCGAGCGATCTCGCCTTTTGCTCCCCGTGGAATTATCCATTCCTACCGAGCGCTGCCACGGATATGCTAGACCTCCCACTTCCCATCTACCGTCTCCTCCCACTCCCACTCTCTCTCTCACTCTTCGCACAGGATTTTCTACTTCCGATGACTAGCACCGCTGATCCTGGGAAATATCGATTTCAAGCCTGGACTTTTAGCTTTGCTACTATTCAATCGAATTCGAGTACCAGGTAGTTCTCGGAATGACGGAATATGTAGTTGGAAGCTTGCAAAAAGCTTCACTTTACTGGCTTTACTCACTCGTTTTTTGTCTTGGTATGTTTTGAGCATCAAATGTTTTTATTAACCATAATATTAGTCATAATTTCGAAATGGCAGAGTCCGAAGGAAAGCCAGCACTGGAGAAATAAATTTCTTGATATTTTATTCTTTCTCATTGGAATTTTAGATGTGTGTCGCAGACGTATCCGGTGATCGCACGACAGAGCTCTGTGGTAGGAGAGGCGGAAATGCAGGTCTGCGGAGAGCCCGAGGCCTTTACCCAGCACTTTCCCCGGTAATCCGGTGCCGGCGGCGAGAAGAGAAAAGTTGAAAAACGTCCGAGCGAGCGCGCGCGGGGGCTTTCGAAAAATGCCGAAATACAGAAATACAGACAACGCGACTGACTGACTTTCCGCGTCCGTCTGCCGCTGAAACGCCGGACTAAAAATAATACCGTCGTCGTTCTAATCCCGGAAGTGGAAATCCTAGCCGCGGTGGTGCTCTCATGTCGCGTTCGAGAACAAAGTTCCATGCGGACGTGCTCCCCTTTTTCCCGCGAATTTCCTACAGACCAGCACACTTTTTCTTCCCTTTTCGGAAATTCCATTCGCCTAGAAAAAAACCTCCAGATTTTCCATGTATACCTTGAATAAAAATTCTATTTCCAAAATCTTCTATAAATCTACACGGACAATAGGGGATGGAACGTCCACGTTCCATATTTTCGCTTACTTCTTAATGGATTAGAAACTAGGCGCGAGACGAATCAAAAGAAGCCGTGCGTCATATTTTCGTGGAAACATTGCTCTAAACACAGTGTATTTTCAATCGTGCATGCAGATTAGCAGACGACCGCATAAATATGGCTGGAGAATTATTGCATGCAGAATAAAAGTTTGTTGCCGATTTTTCGCTCCACTCTCGTGGGATATCATCGCGGACCTTTCGGCCTCTCAACGATAACCCAAAGTCAAGGCCACCTTTCGATCCCACCCAAGTCCAAACCAACCGATAATCCACTCGACATACTACTCGAATAAGCACGATTGAATTTCCGAACAGCTGGCAGTATTCTAATCAGACATCAAACACACTACGGTCTATGTAATTGAACTACCCAATTACAAAGCGGTACTGCGATCATTCTGCTGATCTCTTCTCTTGTCTAACTTCCAATTCAAGTCTAATTCTCACAACGACAATATATTCATTCCCATGAAAACCTAGTTTTATTCAAAGCTTCAATAGAATCATTTCTATCCACTTTCAAACGCAATAAATGAAATAACTCATGGAAAATGGTTGCTCGAACATTTTCCAGAGGAAGGACGATGAAATATTGAAGAACAGCGGTGCGGTGCTTTCGAGTCCGAAACATGAGTAGCGTATGGCGAATGGGAAATATTGAGTACAACCCAGAGTGCGGTAGGAGTAGTGGCTTTGTGGTCGCCTGCTCTTTTGATCTACCCCATAATTAATCCAGAAAGGTAACCGGAGCTGCGTATGGGTGCACCGGGATCCAACCATGGACCTCATTCATTCGCTAGCAAAACTCCGCTTATTGAAAGGGTATCGGATCCGGGGGAATGAAGGGTGGGAGAGAGAAAGAGAGAGAGAGAGAGGGAGAGGGAGAGAGTGCAGGCGTGCCTAGGGAAAAAGGGAAAGAGTCCCACTGATTAACATTTTAATCAGAACGCGCGGTCACGTGCCGCGTCCGCTCGTTTTCGATCATCCCTGACCGTAATGCTTGTCGTGACAATGGCCCATCTCGCCCGATGTATCGTATGACGCCGACCATCAATGTCAATGCACCCTTTCAAACCGGTTTTACAACAAAACCGATTGAAAATACCTCCATCACTGTTTGCTTAATTGGGCAAATCATTTGAATGAAAATATCTCCCTTGTCAGGGAATTAATTATAATTGACTATTCGAATTTAAAACTTATGACGAATCGTATATTATAAATAACGAAGTTCTAGTTGAAAATTGATTTTGACTTCGCAGAGATTCGTGTCACGCGCAATGGCACAAGATAATCAGGACTGTTTCAAAAGCACACCTGCCGGCAAGTGACAATCTCGAAACGTCGCCCCACAGCCGAGTGACGAGCATTGATAGTGACCGGAAATTACGAGAAACAACTGGAACCAGTCGGTGGAATTGGGAAGTCTGCTGAATCGTAGGAAGAGTGGCGTTTCCAACAGATGCAGCTGCAAGCGGGTAGTAACTCGATGATCTTTACGAGGGGGTTAAAGTGCGCGTTGCGAGTTACCTGCTGTGACCTCGACACTGGCCAACCTCACAAGGAACCTCCTTCTGGTAGAAGTGGACATTGGATTAGCATAATTCTCGCCCGCCAATTTGTTCCCTCATTAACGGACCTTGACACCTGCCAAGCAAAACAGCATGCAAGCACGCGTATAGAAGTAGACCTTAGGTCTGCTTCCTGCCATGCACACCTTTCCCGATTAAAATCCAACCTGGCAACGAGGAACAGGATGAACCTTGACTATGAGTCTCCAATTTCCAAAAGCCCATAGTACTTTCAAGAGAACGCCCCTGTCTCTGGCTCGTTATCATTCACTATTAAATCATGTTAGACTCTTCTTAAACTGCACCCAGTTAACCTGCATTCTCGGTGGTAAAACATCTGTCGTGTCGTCAGTGCCCCTTGAACTATTCGCCCTATCTCTCCTCTGGCCTTGACTGTTCTGCACGAGATCAAAGAGGAAGCATTCTCTATCTAAAATGGAGTCGCTTAACATCCAAGAGAAGTCAAGCGATGTAACGACAAATTTTACATGTGCCAACTGAAAGTTTCATCGGTCTTAAAATATATATGATGAGTTCAAAGAGTATCGAAAGAGAGGGATAACTGACAAAAAAGGAGAGGCAGCATCGAAGTCAGGAGGAAGGATGAGCCGAGAAGAAGAAGTAGTGTAGCTTGAAGTAGGTGTATAAGGGGAAGAGAGGAAGAGAGAAAAAGAGAGAGAGAGAGAGAAAGTAGGGGGCGAGTGAGATGAGGGAGCTAAAATAGGGTGCAATAAATTGTCCACTATCTTCGCTGGGTTAAACACATTAAAGCGTCTTGAGATAAGGCTGGCCTGGCGGCCCGTTTGTTCCTGCGGGGTTCCTGCAGAGCGCGCGCGCTCTCGCGCCCGGCATGAAGGACTGCAACGTGTTATCCTGGCTAGGAAAAGAGAGAAGAGAGAAGAGAGAGAGAGAGAGAGAGAGAGAGGATACCAGTGGGAAGAAGAGAGGATGAAACGGCCGGCAGAGACTGGCCCGAAGTGGAACGAGAGGATGAAGGTACGCGAAAGAGCACCGAACTATTTCATCCTCTGGACCCACGAACAACAGCCGCCCTCTAGAGTATGTTACGATCTATGTATCGCGACAACATGCCACACACTCGAAATTAATAAACCACTGTGCCAAATAAATAACCGTTTTACTTCCCTGCTTACTTTTTTTTTATTCCATTCCCCGTTTTAAGGTATTATTGTCGCCAGTTTTTCTGTGAACCCTCTCTTTTTCAGTCAATCTGTATTATTGAATTTCGTTTTGTGCCGCTGCTGTTATGTAGAGGGATAGGTTCGGAGTAGAATGTAGCAGAACGGAGAACCGAGTGCATCAAGATTGACAAATACTCGAGAGATAACGTGTCACCGTTCCCTATCTCGAAGTGGCACACTAACAAAGTGGAACTCGCCCACAGAAGCTAGGGTGCAATGGGTTATCGGTACTCCGGTTATCTCGGATTAGAGTTTCGTCCCGATTTCGGGGATACCAAGTCGAAACGAGATGTTGAAAGTTTTGAGGCAGACCTCGGAGAACATCGAAGAAAAATATCCACTTCCTTTCGAATCGCGTTCATCCTGCCATGGAAATAAGGATGATTGCGCGAGAGAATTAGTAAGAAGGTAGAAAGGGATTTGAGGAACAGGCTGCTGCCAAGCGGCGATTTTTGCGAGGGGTTAAGTTTGAGTTCTCGGGAATAATCCGATGCGACAGACGGCTGACGGAGTTTAAGTAATAGAGAGAGAGAGAGAGAGAGAGAGAGAGAGAGAGAGAGAGAGAGAGAGAGAGAGAGAGAGAGAGAGAAAGAGAGGGGGGGATGAGAGAGGCTCCCTTGCTGAATTTGCAATTACTCTGCAATTAAGAAACGATTATTTTGCATAGACGAAGCGGCGTGTTCGTCGTAGCCGTCGGCTGCGTGTCACCGGGAGAACTTACGCCCGAGTAATATTTTAACGAGCCTCGTAAACCGATTCCAAGTGTGGGCGCGCGGGCGGTCTGATCGCACAGCTTCTGCTTCCCCTGTGCAGTCTGACCCCCCTTCGCCGCCTTATCCCACCAAGAGAATGGCGGCAGATTCGCTCCAAAGTGCTCAAGGAAAAAGGTACTTTGCATATTCGCCCCTTTCCTAATATCTCGAGCGAGTAAGCGCAAGAGCGTGCGATTAAGAAGCGGCAATTATCTACGATCTCGCGAGATTATCGAGAAAGCTCGCATCAAGGAGCCACCACCTTTCCTTCTAATCCCCCTGATCTCTCGAATTAGAAGATCACCCCTATCACTCTAACTGTACTTACTTCCTCCCTTTGGGAGTGTCGGATGCAAATATGTCTCGAGTCCAAGAAGAACTATCAAGGTGGAGTCGCATTTCGCTTCTCAGTAGATACGTACTGAAATGCGAACTAAGAGTAGTAGATGCACATATGTATATTGGTTCTCAGTAAGAGTTTCTCTCCTTGGATTTTGCCACGGTCTGGCAAGTGGAGAAAGACAAGCTCCCTTTGACGGTTCGCATAGAAAAGGCTGACGGGCTTTCTACCACTGCTCCTTAAAGCCCTTTCCCTTATTCTCGCTTTCGCCATGACGAGTGACGCCGTTCCAGAAACCAGTTAAACTGCCTCTTGGAGACTCAATAAAGACGAGCGAGATGAAGAATGATCCAGGAAAGTGAGAATGTTAGAGCCAATGTTTTATGTCCTCGACGAGCGTTAATGTCCGTTTCGAAGGTTCGAATATCCTGGCCAGGAAGAAGTTTTGCATGGAAGGAGTAAAGGAGGTTGTATGAGAGAGAATCATCCTTATTCTCGGTCGACGATGCACGCGTGGAAGCTGCGAGTAAGACGAATCAATTACGCGCGACGAGCACGTACGCCCGTTATGACTGGCCGTAAACGTGACTCGTGAAGCCCTTGTGACAGATATGGAGCAACTACTAACGTGTTCACGCGCATCGAGAACCGCACGGTCTTCCACTCCGACGGACTACTCTCGAGTCCATTAATTGGCAGTAATAAAGCGCGCAAACCGTGGAAACCAGAGTTCTCTGTCGCCCGGACGAAACCCACTCCGTTCCACCCTGTTTTTCCCTCTTTCACCCTTCCCTACTTATACTCCTGCAATCCCGAGGATTCCGATTATACCATGGATAGCCAGTCTTCCCCATTACCACTCCTGATTCTTCCTCTTTCTCGACACATTGTTACCCAATCACCGGCACCTTTTATAATTCAATAAAAAACCCTCCAATATACATAAACTTTCAAATCACTTTATATCTAATTTATGTACTCCAAGCTCCATAAATATTATCTATTAAATTTTTAAAATACCCTTTAACCAATTGAAAGGAATTAATAGTAGAATAAGTAATTCGAATCTGTCAGTGGTGGTTGTGGTATTAAGGGGCGGTTCCAGTCTAGAATGTCCAAGGATTCCAATTTGTCCAACAGTAGGAGAAATCCTTCACTCCCCGGGCGTCTAACCAGCACCATTATACCGACGGCACTCCTAATTATAAGCATGCCAGGAGAGCAAGTTGCGCATACCAAGGAGCATCGTGGAATTGGGTGGAAAATCCGACGGGAAGACGGTAAATGGGAAAGGGGGTAGGTGGAGAGGAGAGGAGAGGGTGCTGGTTAGCCCAGTAGCGAGGAGTGTTCCATCCCTCGAAGGGTAGGTGGGATGGGTGAAGCGAAGCAGAGATATCCCGGCGATTCGGCAATATCGCCCGCTCGACAAATTAGCGTTAATCCTAGGTCGTTAGCAAGATTGATGCGAGAATTTCACTTAAGGGCGGCCTTTTACGCACGCGGGGGGGGGGGGGGGGGGGAGGAAAGTTTCTACGAGAAATAGTATGCTGCTACTCTCTGCACTCTGCTCTTCTACCAGCCTTGTCATTGTCGTCTGTAATGAAGTGGGTGGTGGACAAGTCACTAGTTCCTTCGAGACACAATCGTCTCCGGTCATACATACACCTAGCTAGCTTACAAGTGGTAAATGTGAAAGAAAAGGAGAGAAGGGCCAGATGCAGGAAAGTAAGGGTAGTTCGAAGAAGAAAAGAGGATGCCAAGGGAAAAGGGAGAAAGCATAGTAATAGGAGGGAGAGGAGTTGGACGATGACCACGGATCAATCCACCCTTCGCTGTCCACCCCTTGGTTCGGGGATGCTATCTTCTCCCTGGACCGAAAGACCTTGCCCCAAGTCCGACCAGGATTATCGACTTCGCGCAGGAATAACGGATCCACGCTCTCTCCTTCTCCGTTCCACCAACATATAACCACCACCATCGCACCACTCCTCTTCCATTCGATCTCTTCACTGGACCTCCCTAATCCGTCTCGCTGGTCCTTTTCACGCCAGATTTTCCTCGCCTGACACCAACTCGCCAGCGCAGCCTTTACTTTTCCTACGATTATACGCGCCTATGGCACATCCACTGCTCCATCACCGTGAGAATCGCCGTTGAATATGGTACAGTGGCACTTTTCTATAAATGTCAGCATTCTTTTGAGCCTCTGTCTTGTGTTGCATTGAAATATTTGAAATGAAGGATTATCTTTAAAAAAATAAACATTGTCGCTCTACTTTTCCCTAGCACACCTTGTCATATTAAAAAATTAATATACTCTAAGTATTGAAAAAAGATTGGGTGCGTACAACGGAAATGGCAATAGGTGAAGGCGAACGAATTCATTCCCGTTGGAAGAAGGGTATCGTCGTAAAACGTAAAGTGTGAGGTTGGCGAGTTGGGTAGTGGTGGTGGTGGGGTGGGGGGGGGGGGGGATGGTAGGGGGCTCTGCGAGGCAATCTCGATCTAACTGCGAAGTTCACGGACGAGGGCTCACATTCGCGAATTCGGCACGGTGTCCAGGGCGAAGACAAGAAGAACGAACCGATGACACGGCGCGCTGCGGCGCCTCGAGCAAAGATCTCCAAGAGGCTCGATCGAGCTTTCTTCTCACCTTCTCTCCTATCTCTCTTTCCTTGTGTCCCTCATTCTCTCTGGCCGGTGTCCTCCTCTTCGCCGGCTCTTCTTATTCCGGGGAGCTCCTTATTCGTTCGTTCGCTCTAACTTTTACGAGCATCTTCCAGCGAGGAGCTCGGTAATTGCCTCTTTAGCGGTAACCCGCCTCTCCCCGTCACTCTTCCACCGGCTCATCTTCCTCCTCCTTGGGCTGCAACCTCCGTGAACAGATAGAGTCGAGTGCCTCCCGGACGCTTCTCCTTTCAACCTCTTCGCCCTTTTACCTCCCACCACTCGACACTTTTCTTCGACCGATAGCACGTATCGACCACTCCTCGGAATACTCGAGACTCGAGACTGGAGACCTCCTCTTCTTCCTCCTCTTCCTCCTCCTCCACCGCTCTATTCTAACTACGTCCCTTTTTTGCCGGCTCGCTGACCGGTTTCCAAAATAGGACGAGGACCAAGACAGCCACCGATGAGTCGACGAATTCTTCGAATTTTTCATGACTCTACAATATGATTATTGGAGTCAACGATGCTAGGTGAAGTAATCGTCATTCGGCAACCATCGCTTTCGGCAGCAAACAAGTTATGTAATATCAGAGAAGGTCGCACTTATCAATGCGAGTATGTTTGCGCATTTCAATCTGGTGTACATGAGAGATCTTTACTGTGTGATCGATTCACAGGAGCACTCACATGGCAGCATGTTTTCATACTTTCGAGCATAGCATCTCATATCTTAACTCTGTTCATGATACCAAGAAATCTGTCGCATACCAGAACAGTTCCAGTAAATATTCATTTCTAGTAAAGTAAACCAGAGAAAATGAAAAGAAACTGATGTTTTTCTTGTACTAATTCGTCGATTTTTATACTTGTTATTCCATAAGAAAAATTTGACGTATTTATTTTTATCCGTTGTTGTGGAGGATCGAATGGAGGAGAGTGAATGATTGAATAGAAAGTAACATTGCTATAGGAGAGTGGAATAGTGTGTTGAGCGTGATCGAGATTTTCGTTGTGAATGGGGTGAATGCAGTTGGTAGTCGGAGAATGGAGGTGTTCGGGGCGTGCACTCAACACGGCTGTAACATCCGCTTATTTTGTGAAACGCGATCAGAGCGGCAGGCGCACAGAGGGTTCGAGAAGAGTTGTTCTCCAGGCTCTCATCGAAAAAGCCAGGTGAGCATCAAAGGCTCATTGTCGTAATCCGCGCCATCAGCAGCAAGTTCAAGTGGACCACTCTTTCGTTGCTACGTGTCGCCATATAGTACCACGAGCGATCATATATGTGGCCCTCTCCTATAGAAGTGTGCTCGCCCTTTCAACCAGAACGATCGAAGCATCCTTTCCACTTTGTTCTCATAGTGTTCATAGCTGAAAAACCACTGGCACGTGTATCAAGCAACAAAAGGATTGAAGATTTTGTCTGAATTTCGAAATATTTGAATTAGTATCCAAACACTCCTATTTATCGACTTTAAATTTAGGAATTTGTAAAAAAATGAATTAATTTCGTAGCAGTTGTCTGTTAAAAATTAAAATCAATTTGTTAATTAAACATGGAAATAATATAACTTGGTAAAGGTTGGCAAACCTGATCACATTGGATAAAGGGAACTGTCGGCAGACTGTGAATTGATCGAGAGAGGCTGATGCACTTCACTCTCAGCTAATGATCGCGGTGCATTCTTCCCCCATACCGCTCGTTTCTCATCTACGAGAGGGACGCGTTCCTGTCCGCTTCCGGAGACGAGTGCCGAGAACTAGCCTGCCGATAAATAAGCGATGAATGGTCGACGAGAGATCGGCAATGCGTTCCTCGAGCCGATACCATTGATCACCGATATCGGGCATGACGGTCTGGAGAGGGCCGACCAGTAATATCATTGGGGCGACGAGTACGTGGACGTGCATCGTCGTCAGCCCAGCGATTTCCAGGCTTTCAATCGACGGCGACGCTATCGCTTTCAATAATAAACCTATTGTAAGAAGTCCGATATGCCCACTCGCTGAAACAATCCTTCGATATATCGGAAGCTCTCGCCACGCTTCCGAGGATCGCCTATTCCATTCTGTCGATTGGAACCACCACACTGAAACGTACAAGAGTATCGACCGACAGAAGTAGACTGCAAAAATGACAATTCCTATTCATGAAAGTTTCGACCACCCTCGTCGACCAACATATAATAACACAATACACTTAACATCGAATTCTCTACCCTCATAGATCCTAATATCGGATTATCATCATCTTTCATTTACACACACTACTTCAATCGATTTACATAGATCATTCAAGAAGTATTAAACAGACACTAATACGAACTACGAAGAGGGCATCGAGTCGTCCATAAAGTAGCGGCGCGACGAGCGCGCACTCTAAATTACAGTTGGCAAGAATGCCGGTTGAAAAGTTGTGCCAACAATTGCGGGCCATTAATACAAGTGGGATTTATGAAGTCGAGTCGAAGCTTGGAGCGCTCAGAGGGCGCAGAGGGCGCAGAGGGCGTGCGGGGGGGGGGGGGGGTACCGCTCGGCTTGGTGGCCAGGCGAAAGCAAAGGTCGTGAGGGGAGGCTGTGCTTCCGAGGAAATGTACCTCGGCTCCTTACAATTCCGTCGTCTCGATCGTATTACCGGTGAGGAGGATAAGTTACAGTGTCTCTCTCGCATTCTGGCAACGGGTCACCCGGCATGCCCGAAAGAAAGAACTCTACGAACTCTCTCTCTCTCTCTCATTCTTAAACTCTCGCTCTTTCTTATGCTTGCTCGGACTCGAAGAAGAAGAGGAGGGGGTTGGGGGGCGGTCGGTCGTGGCTATTTCTGAATCTTTAGTCGCTTTACAAGTAGCGGGGTCACGGGGCGGCCCATAAAGAAGCCTGACTTACATTGCTGTTATGTGGGCGCACCGCGAAACTCGCCCATCTATCTCGCCCAGCCTCTCTGGCGAAGGAGCACGCGCGTCTCTGGCAGCAGCACTCTTCCCTCGATGCCCATCGCTTCTCTCAACCAAAGAGAGAGAGAGAGAGAGAGAGAGTGAACGCGTATGGGAGAGAAGCGTGGAGAACGCACAAACTTCAAAGGAGAATGGTGCACTCGCCATGGAGGACGTTCGAGAGAGGCTACGTATCTTTTTCAGTGGAAGGGCTCAGCCGAAAATGAAAGGGAGGTGCCGACGAGAAACAATGTGCGCGTCAATTAATGTGAAAACAGCGTACTAAAATGGGACTGCTCGACTAAGATTATAATAGTTCGGGGAGGAGAGTAACAGACGGAAAGCACGTGTCGGTGTCTGGTACGAGAAGGAAGCCAGCCAGACTGTCTCGCGAGTTCAATAAGAGGGAGGGAGATGGGGGAGTTGTGGCGTGAGGAAAGAGAGAGAGAGAAAGAGAAAGAGAGTGCAGGTCTATAAGGAAGAAGCCTCTTAATCGGAGACCTGGACCTCTGCAGGGCACGGAGGTCTTACCCCCGGTGGCTCTGTCTCAAGGCATATCCACACACTGTCGTCTGTCGTCTCGCGTCGCGGTGTATCTCGAACAGGTTGACCTCCGAGCCCCTCCACATGCACGCCGCGCCGCGCCGCGCCGCACCGCGCCGTTTCGCTCCCGTCATCATTCGATCACCAACCGAACAAGAATGTCGCCGATCTCGTTCGCGGTTCACTTACCAGAACGGCTTCTCACTACTTTCGACTAATCAGGCGACGATGACCCTTAGGCGCCAAGCATTCTCCCTCGAATTCCAAAGGGGGAGAGAAACTTATCTCACTGACGTGATACATTGCTTCAATCAACTGTACCAACTTGCGATGTTTATTAAAAAAAAAAAAGGCAAAGTCATTCTGTTTGTATATATGTCGAAGTATCAATAATAAAGTAACAACAAATTTAGCAAGGAATTGCCGGAAGAGCTTGAACGCCTGTTCCGTCAGCCTCGTGGACTTTCTTCATTGCAGCTTCTATCTATTCGACTCTCTTTCATTCGGCCGAGCGATTCTCGTGGAATTGTTGTGTCGGTGGATCCTCGGGGTGGAGG